>VXBJ01006451.1:0-267896 GCA_013400055.1 Nycticryphes semicollaris | reverse complement strand
CATTTGGAGACAATTAAAACAAAGGTTGAGCATTTTTAATATGCCATGAGTATTAGCAGCTGGATGAGGAGTAAGCCAGCAAAAAAGCAGCATATTTCTTGTACCATCTATAAATAAAACCAGGCTTCAAAACTGAGAGCAGCCACCCCCCCTCCCCTTTTTTCCCCCTCCACAGAAAATCTTTTCTTTGTGCCAGGACTAAAATATTAGCACTGTGTTCCCTCCTCTGTTTAAACAAGACCTCACTGCCTCTAAGTGCCAAAAAAGTGGAATTCCTGAACAGCAGGTGAAAAGAAAACACAAGATCAAAAGCAGTTCTGGCTGCCAAGAGAACCTGCAGCACTGCTTGGAGGGGGTGGGGGGGCACATGAAAAAGTCACGCAGGCTCCTGGTGGCGTCAAAGACTTTTGGAAGGTCATCATGGGGTGGTTTTTTTCAAGCATCCCACATCAAAAAGCAGCACTAGGAGACAAACCTGCAATACATCATGAGGATGGTGCTAAAGATACTGATCATCCACTCGTAGGAGAATGAAACTTTTTCCCCACCATCTATGGAAGCGGCTCTAAGAGATCAGTGCTGAGTGGAGCCTGAATTTTAAGTGCTCATCCTGGGTGAACATCAGGCAATGGCTCATTTGGGTCCATAACCCACCAGGGAACTGTGGAAGAAATGTGTCTTTCTGAGCTCATCCTTTCAGTGAAGGCCAAGGACCCATATTTCTCTGTCCTTGTAACCAGCCAGCCCTAACATCAATTCCTGTTTCTGCACCCAGTTGCTTCTTCATAAGCCCAGCACTAAGTCCTGTCTCTTTGGGATGATGTACACTGTGGGGATGCGTGGAAGGAACTGCTCCAACACTCCTCATAGTTAATGGCCTTCAGAAAAGAGAACTAAGACAAGCCCTTTGTTAATCCCTTCTGCCACCCCTGCCTTCCATTCCTCGACATCTTTAGAAAAGGCAGGGAGAATCAGGCCCCAAAGTGGTCATCTGTGTTTGAAAACTAGGACAACTTGGCCCCAAAATCTGTATCTCTGGAGCCCATGGTGCAAGCAGCAACCTGTGGAGTCCGACCCATCTCCCAGCCCTGCTGCTGGCAGTGGCACCCCCCCCTGTCAGGCCACAATTAGCGCTGGGTGCCTGCAAGAGATTGCCCTGACCAACACAAATTGATTTCCAACAGGTTTCCCTGAACATTTCCCCTGTAATTGCTACAGCTGGGAAATGGAGCCCTGGAAACAACTGGCCGGGCAGCGAATTGGCATCAGCACCAGGACCGCAGATCGGTTGTGCTTGCTCCCATTTTTCCTCCTAAATATCACCAGGCAGCAAAATTCTCATAAATAAAGGCTTACATTAGTGGGGGTTGAAAAATAATACCAGGTGCACATCCATTCCTAAAGACAGCCTTTTTTTTTTTTATTATTATTTTAAAATTCTGCATCTGAAAACACAGTATGACAGAAAGCATTTATATACAACTGCAGGGTTTTTGGTACAATACAGAATTTAATACATCCATTTTTTTTTTTCTCTGCAAAAGAATTTGCTTTGTCGGACAAAAGAACCAAACTCCCATTGACAAAGAATACAGCTAAGGCACATTGTTTTCTGCTAAATGAAAGACAAAAGGGTGCAAAACCGGGTAGTGCAATAATTGCTGAAAATCACATTCTACTACAGGAAAAGCATTCTGACTTTGAACTTTGATTACCAGTCAATTTAAGACATTTCAGTATCTCATAAAATACTCCTTTAAATAAATAGCAAAATATCTACATCTTTCAGTGTGGTCCATTTGAATTTCCAATTTTTTTTTTTTAAACTTTGCTGTATATACATGGTTTTCTTTTTTCTTATTCAATAGCTTACAAAATATTTCTGTACAGTTTTATGCATATTATGATCTATAACAAAATAGTTATTTCTTAAAACTATATTACCACTGGTCTTCAAAAATGACAGAATAGGAATAACTTATTATGGACTATGGTAGGCAATACAAAAATCCAATCAACCCAAACGAAAACCAAAATGACAAAGTCAGAAAAACCATTTCATTAACTCAAATTAATTCTTTTTGTTTTAAAAATCTTGTTTTCTGTGTAAATCCTTTTCTGTTGCCTTTGGGTTGTATCCACATACCGCATACCCAATGGCTGGGGTTTGGGGTTCCTAAAAGCACTGCAGCCTGCCGGGAATATTGGTGCTACTGGGACACAACAGTACTCCATGGGGAAAAGGATTAAAGAAACCCAACAGATACAAGCCTTAGCAGAAGTTCTCTGTTTCTGCTGACTTTGACAACCTTTGGATGAAGCTCCAAAATCCAGATTTTTTTTTTTTTGGAAATGCATTTATGACTTAGATGATACAGCCAGACTCCTCTGTCTTCTAACTATACTGTTAGATTCCAAACCATCACTCAAAATCTGTTCCCAAGCGGTGAGGTTCTTCAGATTTTAAGACCACACCATTAAGAGTCTATACTTTCTCCCAGCTGCCAGCAGAAATGCTGCTATGTCCAAATGAGTGAAATTACTCCAGAATTTCTTGTGCATCTGAGAGCAGTCTGTCCTGTTATAGTCTGAAGATAAATTAAAAGTTATTAAGTTTGTACTTTGAAGGTAATTAAATCAATCTTCCTTATCTACAGCGAGTTGCAAAAGACAGAGCTCATAATTTCCTAAGGTTTCTATGAACGTCTGAGCCTTCCTTTTGCCCAAAGGGAAGGTCATTTTCTTCCCTTAAAGACTGCATTTGTAAGCAATTTCTATTGTATTTGTGAAGTGTAAGCTGACAGCAACACAACTGAGCTGTAATAGAAATCTCAAGGTGCCTTTTATTCCTTCCACAACAAACAGAAAAAGTGAGCAAGACACAGACAACACCGAACTTCCTAACACAGTTTAAGGCCACATTTAGAAAGGATGACAGTAAGGCTTTCTGTAAGGGGCAACCCACTGGATGCCACAATGGGAACAGACACCGAGTGGTCCAAAGCCAATAGGATTTACCCAAGGAGAATCTGAAACAACATCCTAATTTTGGCCAGCAGGTCTGTGCCTTCTTTTCGATGCAAGCAGGAAAACAAAATGAAATGCCATAGACATCCTCCTTCAGAATATTCCCAGCAAACTGAAGGTGCTCTCCCAGCAAAAATGTGCTATCTTCTCAGTTGAGGGTGTTAATTACAACAGAACCAAAGACAAGTCATTACAATATACAAATGCAGCGCAATGAACCGCGCTTAGAATTGTCACTCTGTTATCAGAGGCACCTGTACAGTATCTTGCTGTTTATTTGGCAAGGTTACAAGTAATACTTCTAGGTTTTAACGAAGAAGAAAGAGAATTTGCATAGATTGTACATTCAATTCAAGGAGATTTCTGGTACCTTTTTTTTTGTTGTTATCAGGTAAACGTGTTTGCAGACACAGTGAGGTAGCAGCTGTGATAGCACCCATGAGCAAAAGAAGGTGACCAAGGCAGAAGCAAAGAGCAGAGAGTGATCCACACACTACTGTTGGCATAAAGGAACAAAATCAACATGGTACCTGCAGTAGCACTTCATGAGAGTTAATCGCTGCCATCACCACGCTTAACAGGAGACAGCACAATGCTACCATGGGCCTGGGTAAGGGGCTCAGAGATCTTCTTGCCTCAATTTTAAACGCTCTCAGCCTGATTCTTCTCTCCCTTACTGTGGTGGTGAAGGTTTTCAAAGGCCGGGCTCTTTTATGCTACACCTTCAAATGAGTTACAAATCAGAGCATTTGCTCGTTCTCGAACAGCCTACAGGAAAAAAGGTGTCTCTTTACAAACTCCTCCTTGCTACCCTTAACACTTTATTCATGTTTGTTTGGCTCTTCTCTGCTGGGTTGGACCAGTGCCTGCCCTCAGCAGAGACTCTGCAGCAGGGATCCCTGCTCTCAGTAACTCCTGATGGCCTTCTCAAAGGGCAGTGTCCTGTCCCCTCCAACGCCACATCGCTCCTACCCTCTCTGTGGGCATCAGCCCTGGAGCTCTCTTGGCAGAAGCCCGGGGCTTTGGTCTGGAAACACTTTTTTTATGTGATGCTTTCAATTGCCCATTAACAGGGGTTTATTGTAATGTCCTACGAATCCTTAAGATTCTCTTGGAGATCTTAAATGGTTGAAATAAAAGCAGATATAGATCATTATCTTTTCACAATCAGCCTGAAGCAAGGGACAGTGGGAAACACCACCAGCCACTTTCAACCACGTTGGTCTGACTCTGTTGCTGAAATAACCAAACCTACTGTTACATATATGAAATACCCATGGCCTGAAAATCAGGAAAAGAGAATTGCTATCACTTTTACCGACTCCTTCACACGTGTTAGTACTGAGCTGACCGAAGGCTGCTCTGAAAAGCAAGCTTTTTTGATGTGCAGCTAGGGTTTTTTGAAGAAGCCTAAGGGATTTGGCTCACATGAGTACAAAACTTCCTGCTCTATGGAAAGTGGCGGAGTCAGCCAAGGTTTCACGTGGCCAAGTCCTGAAGCTTTGGGATCTGGAAAGACAAGGAGGAGGGTGTGATAGCCGGCGGCAAGCTGGCACTTCTCTGACAGCTGTGATGAAAGAGAACTAGAGAAATCACCAGAAAGTTGGTGCTCATTGCCTGCCCACAATAAAAATCTGGATCTTGTTTGGTTTGGTTTGGTTGGTTTTTTTAATCTGGGAAATCAAAGCTGAGATCTCACGGTATCAGTGTTTCTCAGCCTTGCAGTGCAGAAGGCGCCTGGTTTGTTAAAAATTTTGTTGTAACACAACTGTGTCAAACTTCTGCAAAGTTTCAGGATCTTCTTTACCCTTCATCTCTCCCTTTGGCCAGGTTCAGAATATTGCAGTTCTGATTCACTGATTTCACTGCTCTGTTCACTATGATCATAGCTAAGAGTGATGGATACTTCGTTATATGGCAATTAGCGCTGGAGGAGATGGACAGAAGGTGAATACCCATGAGTTGGTCCTTCTGAAGGTGCTGCAGGATCACTGTTAATACGCTGTTGAACAACTGCACCTGCATCACACACTGAAGCCAATGCTCAGGAAAGTCAATTTGTAACACACGAAAGCACATTCCTGTATCTCTGGGCTTAGCAATAACAAAGGCTTAACATCAACGATACACATGGACTTCCCTGTGTATCACCTGCGATCATCAAGGAAGGAAGGAACTGTGAACATTCTCTGCTTACTGAGAGCCCAAAAAATGAAGACATAATTTCAATTCTAAAAAACCTTGAATAACAGAAAATGGAACTACAAAAATTACTACTCAGTGTCCAAATGCCATCAAAGAAAGAACTGGAAAAAATCTGAAAATAAATTGCAATTTGAGCTATTTCTATTAGCATCAAGGTTTAATGTTACCACAGGAACAAGTTTGCAGGACGCTAACGCTGACTCTGGACATCGGTCATTACAACACGTATGTCACATTCCCTGTGTGATACTGATGGATCACACGCGTGTTCCGTGGCTACCGCACAGAACGGGCAGGGAATTTAGACGAGCAAAGCAGGACAAATGTGTGTGCGGGGAAATACACCCCTCTCCCACGGAAAGGGATGTTGATCAAAACTGGCTTCCAGTTGGAGTCCCGTTCAACAAGGACCAGCCAGTGCGACTGGAAAATAACACCTGCACATTCAAATGAAGATGTGTGACTTCCTTGTTTTATACGAACTGCGGGTCCCTGCTCTGAATTCTCCTTTTCACCAAATGTAAGATCTGTGAAGTTATTCTCTTCTAACCATATAGAATATTCATCACAGGCCCCATGTGCCATTTCAGAGCCAGAAAAGCCACTAAGTGTTGGGGGATGTCTTAGCAGCGCTACAGCAGCATCAGCTTGGAGCAAGTTCTGATCCCTGACGCAAAGAGCCTTCCTTTCCATGGTTTTATTTCACAGCTACAGCACTTTGTAACTCAGACAACGATGTCCTATATATAACTTATGTACCTGTGTCTGCAGGCTGTTGCTTAGGTCCAAAACTTGACACTGCCCCCAGAAGATGTTCCAAACACGGCAGCTCATCCTTTGATGACTTCAGACACAGAGAGTATTTACTCACTGTCTGAAGTCCTTACTCAGCACAAACACTCTGTGGAAGTTTTGCCTGTGAAAGGACCGCAGGACCAGCCTCTGGAGTTTTCCATCAGAGGTTTTAACAGCAGCACTGGCATTGCCAGCTTGTGACAAAACTTCTTCATGTAGATGCTTTCTGTCTTTCAGAAAATAAAATAACATATATGTTGTTTTGAGACATTTTGAACCTAGCATATAATGTATATATATCAGCAACCATTTGTTTTCTTTCCCTTTTTTATACCAAAATATTTTGCACCTTACATTTTAAATGATAAAAGTGGCAGATTTTCTTCTAACTACAGAAGACAGGATGGTCACCACCTTCTGCTTGGTCAAGTTAATAATGAAAACTTACCAACAAAGCACTTAAAAAGATTCCTGCTGAAGAACTAAAAAAGTATCACATTTAAAACCCAAGTTATCTGCGTGTGTGTGGGTGCACCCTCATCAATATGCTCACGTACAAGACAGACTGAAGATTTTGTGTCTACCCTGGTAGTCTTATTGAGAACAATCACTGATGAGGATTGTTAATGAATTTTATTGTGTGCCCTAAATACGATGTTCTTCATTTAATCCATAGGGCTTGAACTGTGCAGTTGCCATTGCATCAGTGTGACTGAAGCCCTGGATTTCACAGTGAGGATTGGAGGTCCCCAGAAAATTTGAACTTTGAGAAGGAATGTTAGGCTAACCCTGTTAAACAAACCCTACTGATTAAGTAATAACACTGTGTTCCTATTATATAAACCTGTTGGCAACCCTGGTTTTAAACACGCTTGCCTCTAGACCAGTTGAAAAGCTGGGACGTTATCTTGACTGAAATATTTCAACCAGCTCTCGTTGCTACAAGCTTTCCTAAAACTACAGCTCTCGTGACTGTCAAAATCAAGACAAAAAAAGAAAGGGAGGTGTGAGGGGAGGAAGGCCTTTTCTTAATAAAGGCATCTTCAGTTAGTAAGATAACATAATCTTCAAGCTGCAAAAGCAGCACCTACTAATTAGTCATTGACTAAAACATAAATAATAAATACCTAAATTGTTCCTTCTATGCATCCATTTTTGTGCCAGATAAACATTTCAATGCTCTGCCTTAATGCCAGCACAGCTGACACCGCAATTTCAAGTCCAAAGCAAACTGCGAGTAGCTTTAAACCAATACTACAGAGAGAGAGAGAGCCTACAAGCCACCTTGTTTGGTGTGTTACAATCGTGTTACAATCGTCTTGCAACTGTTGTTTAAAAGGGAATTCAACCTTTCTGTGAGGTGAGATGTGATTATGGAGTGACTTCCAGGTCTGTTTCCCTCCTGATGCGGATGTTTCACTCTCAGCAGCACAAGTTAATCACACGCACACAAGGGTAAACAGACACCTCACTTTTACAGCAACAGGATTTTTTTCCAAATTAACCCAATAGCTTTTAATAAGCATTTTGGGTTACGTTGTTAACACGAGATTACCACAGCAACAGCAACAAAGTGCATGCTTTATGCTAATGTAAAATGCATTAGTTGGAGATGACTTTGCACATAAAGCCTATCTTTTAAAAAGTTCTTGGAATGTAAATGAAGTTTTTCCTACTGTAGAAAATGCAGCTTGAAATGATGCAAGAGATGCCTATTTAAAACAGGAGGCAGCCTGCTAGAAATGCTGAAGACAGGGAAAGGTACAGTTTGTTGACAGAGTAAAGTAAAAGCATTGGCAAACAGGGCACTGCTCTCCTTCACGATCAGCTCGTGGCTTCGGTCAGGAACCCATGTCCTGCGCAGCCTTCCAGATGCCCTACACAAGCCTGGAAGGACCCTTCTGGACGAAGAGCTGGTATATCTGTGAGATGAAGTGAGGGATTTAGTGTTAAGACTTATTAGCTGCTACTCAAATTAGGGAAGAAATGTGTTGTTGCAAACTTGGGCCCTAATTCTATCATTTTACTGGTTCTGTGCAGCTCCACTGCCTGAGGAAACACTCAGCTCAGCTCATGAGCAAAATCAGCAAAGGGTCTGAGCAGACAAATCACAGCCCACCCCTGAAATACACTCTTGCTGTACTGGAGATCTGCAAAAATGCTTAGGTGCTGGTGGGCTTGGAAAAACCCCTGCAGATTTGAAAGGGCTGAAATCCAAAATGCTTCTTGGTTCTTTAAACTAATACTCCCAGGACCCAGACCCTGCACCTGACTGAAACATCAGAGACTAATACAGCAAAACACTGCTTCTGTTTAGAGTTTATAATGAAATTAATCTAAGAAATCTCTGAAAATCACCTGAAAGTTTCTGGTTTTGCTCATTTTCTCTAAGTAGGATAACAACAGACATTAGCTGAGTCCAGAATTTGTGTTATTAAAAAGAAAAAAAAGAGTGAGGGTGTACCATAATTATTCCATGTCCTGTGAGGTAATGCGGCCATACAGGCTCCAGCCTGCAGTAACCAACCTCCCCAGGAAATGTAAGTAAAGGGAATTTTGCTGTGATTTATTCATGGTAGCAAAATAATGAAAGCCTATGAAACAGCAGAGGTACAGACAAATTTATTTTTAAAAAAAACACTTTTGGCAGCTGCTTGTTCGCTGCCCTCTCCACAGCTTGGGGTGTGCAGTACGGCCGGGAACTGCGGGGCAGCAGGGGCTGTGGGGCGAGCAAGGCTGCTCCTGACAGAGCTGATGGAGAGAGCAGTGCCAAAGGCCTTGTCAGAGATTTTTCTTTGTTTCTTTTTTTTTTTTCTTTTCTTTTTTAAAAAATTAATTATATTGCAATAAGTAACATAAAAAATAGAATGTTCCCTTAGGTTTCTGAAATCTGGTGTGAGATCCACGTATGAACAAGGTTAAATTCCCTTTTAAAAACCTATGCCGGAGGAGAGCGTACCGGATGCTACCTTAAGCGACCGTCGGGTTTGACAGGTCCCAGCTCGGATTTGGGGTCCGGGCTGAGGGAGCTCCAGGCTGTCTGAGTGCAGCCCTGCATGACCGGGCAGGCGGTGGGGCCCACGCTGCAGATGTCCACAGCTGACCAGAGGCTGCTGACCAGAGAGTCCACCCAGGCTTCCAGCTGGGCACCCACGAGCCCCGCGTTCCTCTTGGCCTGGTCCATGCGGGCAGCACTGATGGGGATATTCAGGACAGGGTTCAAGCCCTGGAAGCTCTGCTCCATGTATGCGTTCTTTGGAGGCCCGCTGTGATACTTCATGGCTTCCTCTGGAAATGCAGAAATAAACCCAAAAGTTAGTGCATTAAAAAAGCCCACAAACCCAACCTTCAGGATCTAAGGGTCCAGCAAACAAAAGGCAAAAGTTAGTGGTGTGCTACAGCCTGTTTCCCCAGTGCTGAGGAGACACTGCATCCTGAGGATGACTGGCTGCGCTCAGCTCTTCAGTGCCTTGTGCTCACCACCAAAAGCTCCGCTCGCCACGATGCTAGTCCTGCAAGCACCGTGACAGCAGACACTGAAAGCAGTGTCATCCTTATCATCATGTACAACAGGCGTTCCCAGAGCTGTTCAGCACAGCACAGCCCAGCCTCAAGGGCATCCCAGCTATGAGCTCCTGTCGATGCCTGCAGCCTGCTCAACGTGCAACTTCAAAGTGGGAGAAACCCACTTTGCATTCAGGAAAAGCTAATATTGCCTCTTCCACTGCAGAAGCAGCCTGGGAGATGGGCCCTAGGCACCTGCAGTCACCCCTTTGGACACCCAGGGACAGCTGTGCTTTGAAACTGGGAAACAGTTCAAGGATGCTGGGGGTGAGAAGACCGCAGCCCTCGTCAGACCATCAAGTGCTATCACTGATTTGTCTAGGAAAAAGAACCAAGATCTCCGCCTGTTTTGTTTTTCTAAACTGATGAGCCTTGCCCTGCTGTGGAAAAGTCACAACATTTGTTAGCTCAATCTGCCTCCACAAACCGGGTGGTGCCGTTGCTGGCACTGGAAGGACAACACCACAGCCTTGGACAGACCAGACCCATAACAAAATACGTGTAGCCCCAGCATCATTCCTGGAAGTGCTCCAGTCTTGCTGGGAAAGTATTCTCTAATAACAATTATATTTCCAGCTCTCACAATCATTTCCTAATGACACTTTGCATTGTGGTTGCTTTTCTTACAGTAACTCTTCTACCTCAGTGAGATGCAGCACATTGCTCCAAATGTGTAACATTGCAGTGAAAATCGCTGTCAGGCTGCGATAATGCCTTCATAGACCTTCAGTTGGACACCGAGGGTCAGACTGTTCTCATCTAAGGCCGACTGACTGCTTAAGGTCCGAGAGCAGACCAAGGTGCTGCTCATGAAATCATAATGGGACCCTCCAAATGTTCACTGTGTGCCTCTTGGGGTGTACACTTTCATCCATCTGGTTCTGTTCTCAGCTGACTTCCCCAGCATCCTCACTCCTGCAGCACAGAGGAGCTGTTGAGCTTTGCCAACGCACACACTGTCTAGAACACAAAATAGGCCCATTCAGGGCGCCCCAGGCGAGGAAAGGCACCATGCTCTGAAAGCGTTTAGAGACCAGAATTACATATTCACAGCTACAATTCCTTCCACATGTCCTTGCTGCCTGCACTGCGGCCTGACACTGAGCCCTTTCTTCCAGGCAGAGGAGAGTATCTCAGGCCCTGGCAATAAATCAGAACATTTATTTAGAAGGAAAAGGGACATTTACTTGGAGCTCTGCTGTTACATTCACAAAGTCTTTAATGTCAAATACTGTGCAAGTCCATTACTTCAAATGCCCAATTAAATCAGTTCGGCACATCCCCACCACCATTATACATCACTTCCCAGTTCCTGCATTCATCTAAACTCCTCTTTTGATTTTAAATGGTAGATATCCACAATAACCTCTAGTCAAAATGAGTTTATTCCATGCACATGTGTCAGAAGCGTGCTCTGCCAGAGCACTGCAGTTTAAGAAACAGAACAAGTACACATGATTAAATTTCCTCCTTTGGAAGCAATTAAATATGGAAGACTGTTTGTCAACATATTAATTAAATAGGAACATTCTAAGTAAAAATCCCCAGACAAATAAGAGTTGGCATTACTAGCAGGATCATCTGATTGAAACAGGCAATTCAGAGAGCTTGTTGAATTAAAGCCTGTTGTGCATGTGTTTAGTGCACGGAACAAGAGAGACCTTTTTCAGACAAATAACAAGATGAAATGGAGCTTCTCTCTGGCTCAGCCCCGCACGTGTCCCAGGTTTCAGGACTTGGTGGATTATCAGCACTGGAAGGAAGGAAACCTACAGACAGTGTAGGACCCAGTGCTGGCGATGCAGTAGGGGACCATCTTTTCCTCTGACCCTTGTTGTTTAAGATCAGTGGGCTGCTTTGGCTAAAATAAGGGTGATAACCTCAGTATGTTCAACAAATTTAAATTTCTCTACTCTGCTATTCCTGTAATGGTGTCAGATCTGCTGTTCCAGTCTACACCCCCAAGTGACCGCCGTGCTCTGCTCCAGAAGGTATTAAATGGGACCAAAGATACACTTTTTTGAAAAGAAAGAAACAAATATTATTAACAGACAGAAAAAGAAAAGACTGCTGAGGACAGCACTGACAACGACCAACTACGCTTTTTGGTGTGTTAAGGGCTGCCACTGAGCACAGCAAACATGTGCTCTGCTGTGAGACACCTGATGAAACCCTGAGGTGGGGCTGGTAGGGGACCCTTCGGCCCCACAGCAGAACCATCACCCCAAGTCAGGTGTCTGAGCGGCCTGTAAAGAAGGAGCTGGGTATCAGCAGTCTGAAGGCAGAGCTGCGTGCTCATCGATAGGAAAAGCTAACAATTCAACCCAGAACCCTCCATGGCTCTGTTAAAAAGTTCACAGGAGAAAGGAGGGGGAATGCTGTGGGAAACATGGGCTGTTCCACTTTGCATTAAAGGAAAAAAAAGGAGAGATAATAGTGACTGCAACTTACTGGGCTGGGACAGGTGAGGGACGGTGCGGATCCCAGCCCTGAAATACCCTATAGAAGGAGGCTGGAGCTGCTGGGCTGCTTCTAAAGCACTGACTCTTCAGTCCTTGCTCATGAGAAGGTAATGAAGAATGTAAGGGTTGTCTGTATGAGATGTGTGTTTCGACATTTAAATCTGTACAGTTAGAGCAACCAATTCAAAACCAGCTGAATTGCAGACACTAAGCCAGATTTTTTTTGCCAGCAAACACATCCAAATAAGCCCTTTGACTTAGGAGGACGTGTATCAATGCAGAATATATTTCATTGACTCCCTACTACAGCTTTTTGAAAACGAGTTATTTTTGTCCCCCGTTTTTGTTTGCTCTTCACTCCAGAAGAGCACTTTATTTCTCCACTGACTTCTCTCAGTGTAACTCTTCTGGACTAAATACACAGCCTGTAGTCAGCCACACAGGCTGGGATTTCAGCATTTTTGTGTGGGTTTGTTCTTCATTTTGCAGAAAAAGCAAATGAGTTTAGACAGAGAGTGGGCTTAGGAATGAAAAATGTGGTTACCTTGGTACACATCAAGGCACTAGACCTGTGGGTTTTTTAAAGCAACACAGAATGTACAGCTTTATTTCTTTACTTGAATTGTGTTGAAACCCTCTGGCAAAGAGGTAATTTTTTATTGGCATTTTGTTTGTTTTCTCTTACAGCAAACAAGACACTGCTGCATTTGCGCATGGTGAAGCTAATCGACTCCTTGTCAGCTGGATCTGAACTAAATTTCAAAGCAAATCCCTGTCTTCAGGGTTTTTCTTGGGATGACGATCCCAGGGCCTGTCTACTTTTCTGCAGCCACGCACTTGCCTGCTGCTGTTAATGCATTTATGAAGAACGTCACGTTACCTCTGGTTGATTTAAAAAAAATCCCAGCAGCTCTGACACAAGCTGCCACCCACTTTATGATCTGTATAGATGCAATTAGAACTGATTGAACCACTGCAAACATCCAACAGCAAAACAAAGGTTTCCCAGTATATCCTTAATTAAGATGATCTATAAATATGGATTAGGTTAAAAGGCCTTTGAGAAGCACGTGTGCATCGCGGCATGTTTGCAGATGCTGTCAAGCCTTTGAAAGAGCTGGTGGCAGTTAGAGGGTGCAGGGACCAGGAGCTGGCCTTTAAGGCTCCCTGTCCCATTGTGGCACAGCAGGTATCAGAAGCCCCGTGTCTGGAGCAAGTGACAGGTGCCAACGTGAAAGATCTTTCTTAAGGCAAAGAAGGAGAACGCTCTTGTTCACTGCTTTCCTTGGTTGAAGGAAGAAAGGTTTTGTTTATTCATTCATTTATTTCCAAGACTGTTTGGTATCAGCTTGAGGTTTGGGGCTTTTTCTGCCCCAGAAGTGCATCTGCCCACTGGCTCACTGTAACCTATTTAGCTTTAATGAAACAGGTACTATACATTAAGTGTGTGACAACTCATTATTGTCACTCCAGCTGCGAGAGGACTGTGCAAACTTTGCCATGAATCTAAACTCAAATTTAAAAATGAAATTACTTCGGCTTATTCTCTGCCCCTCTCAGTGCCCCTGGGAGACACGTGTGATCACACTTGGCATGACAGCTTCACACAGGCTTTGTAGAGCACGGAAGGGTGGGAAAGTGGGATGATGGGGATGCAGAGCTAACCCCGACTGACTTCACTGTTTTCTTAGGAACCGAAATCTACTTGGTAACTTGGGTTATAGTCTGCCAACTGCTGGCTAAATGCTCTGAGTTATACCCGTTGTTTGGCTCTGCCTCTCCAGTCTCTACACAGGGGACCTGGACATCTGGTCTTGAGCCTCCAAACTCCACTTAAATTCAGGCTGCCTAAAGCAGACAGCAAGAAGCGGCCATTCCTCTCTGTTATCACTGCTAATGATCTTCTACTGGTCTTCACCCTGTTTTGTCTCCTCCACGTGTCATTCCCTCACTGTCCCGGCACAATTTAATCCTGGGGTGTCCTGCTGGTCCTTGCAGCTCTCCCGTGTCCTTACAGTAAGCACAGAGTACTTGGCTTTAACAGACTCAGCCATATGGCGAGAAACTCAAAATTTAGAAGTATAAAAGAGAATCTGGCTGTGCAGGATGTAGGGGAAAGGAGACACTGGTGGAGCACGTGAACATGATTTCTCCAAATGATTTATCATAAATTCACTTAATTTTCCTTTTCTTCTACTTCTCTCTCCAACCAGGCAAATACTTGAAAGCACTCTCGAGCCAGAGGATCTGCTGAAGGCAGAGCTTATCAGTGCCACAACTCACACAAGAGAAAAAAAGACACAGATTTGGATGACTGGAGGGGGAAGAGGAGCAAGAAAGAATAAATAACATCAGATTCTAGATTTTCCACTGAAATAGCTTTGGGAGCCACATTTACAGTGGAAACACCCCAAACCTCCCAGCATACTCAGTAATTCCATGTAAGAACCAATCTCTCTAACTCTCACAGATCCAGGTTTTGAAAAGGTCAATGAACTTGTGCTTTGAAAACTGTTTGCATTGTGTCAGTTGTGCACATCTGGACATAATATCAAAGACAGCACCTGCTCTTGATTTCCCTTTATCGTTTTACTTGCATGCAGACTCTAAGCCAAAATTAATAAATAAGCAGGAATGGAAGATGAGGGTTTTTTTTTCATTCTAATCACGATTTTTGAGAGTCATGATACAGGAATGAACAAGTTTCACTTAGATTATTCAAAAGAGGAGCAAGTGGCTCCCTTCACGATGCTGGGAAACCAAAGGCAACTTTGCCTTGTTGTGCTTTCTCCTGAAGTGATGTGCAGGTAAGTAATGATTTAGGAAATACAGGGATTGTTGTCGTGTTCATACTCTCAAGATACAAGATTTTAGCAGCTGCTGCACCGCTGCCAGATCTGTGCAAACACTTTTTAGAATGACACAGACAAATTACACACAAGACCACAGACAGATTTTTATGTGTCTAACTACGTGGACTCCAGTTTCTACGTCTGCAGTACATGAGACAGAGGGGGCCAAAACATTATCAAGCAAATGAGATGCAAAGTGGTATGAAATATATCAGTCATTCAGAAAGCTTCTGGAGTAGCAAATTACTTTTCAGGGTAATCTTTCTGACGAAAGCTACAGCTTTTTCTTCATTTTTCCTCTCCTTTTCTGGAGGGGTGAGTGAGGATGGTTAGAAGAACAAAATTTTAAGAACTCCCTCATAAAACATATCCCCCTCTTCTGCTGACAACTCCTGGCTAAATCTGATGTATGTTTTATTTTCAGTGTTAAGACAAGCCAATACTACTATTCCTTCATTTTAGAAGATTTTTGGCAGCTTTGGCATTGTTTACAACAGTAACAGAAATGGTTCCTTCAGAAGCACTAATTCTTCTGTCATACTCACACAATGCCTTTATTTGGCAGAGGAAAATATATTTAAATAATAAAGTGGAGACAAACTGACAGAAGCTGGAAATCAAAGCCTAAATGACAATTGCCTGCACAGAGCATAATGGTGTCACTGAGACAGAAAGCCTCAAAAACCCCAAACAACAGGAATTTGCATTGTAAATGCAATTCTAACTACAGTGCAGTGTCACTATCTGCCCCTGTAATTAATTTTCTTCTTTACCTTCATGCCTCAGACATCTGGAGATTATACATCACATCATCAGTAGCAAATCACTCCAGAGGCTTTTTTTCCCCAATAATATTGTTCCTGAGCTTTATATTTCACTCCTATAGTAGATTGTAGTTACCATATGAATGGAATGAACAGGGCTCTTTAACAAAAAACTATGAGCCAGATCTCCCCGTGTATCAATGGGCAACTCAGAGCCACTCCATAATTTCAGTGGAATTACTCCAGATACAGAGTTTGAATGAAAGGGAGCTTTGCCTTTACCCTGTAAAGCGCAGGCCCACGGCTGAAGACCAAGACACTTAACTGTCCTCAGGGCTTTCGCTCTGTAGGGAAAAGCAGCAAGGTTGCTACACACCACATTTTCCATCCAATTTACGCCTTAACCATTAAATTAGCAAAAACCATGGGATTCATTAATTTCCAGGAGACGAGTCAGTAACAGCTGTGTTTAGAAGTAGGTTGCCCCAAACTTTAAAAATGCATTCTTTCTACACGTGGTGCTTCTTCACAATTTGTCATTGCCTATTAGCTAATAACAGCAGCAGGTTTCGTTTCTGCTTAAGAAACGATGCCACCAAATGTTAGAAGAAGAAATCAGTAAGTTAGCTCTTCTGCTGAGAAATGTGCAGAATCAAGCTCCTGTTGAGCAAGATAAGGGCTGCATTAGCTCTCAGCAGTTGTCTGGTGGTGTTTGCGTTACAGAAGCAGCATGTTATGCTGGAAGGTAAATGCCTGACTCAGTTTATTTGCTGCCTTGTTGGGAAGAAGAACTTCTGAAAACTTAATAGGATCGTTCATGTATCTAGCAACTTTAAGATGTATAAAGTTATGAATATTAATACTGGGCAGATGGAAGCACTTGAGCACGTTAAGAAGAATGGTAAAGATATTCACAGCAACAAACTCGTTTTTCATCTTACTGAATAAGAAAAGAGTGTGGCTACAAAACATTCTCTCTTCTCCCTGCCCAGCGCCCTCAGCACTGGCTGAAGGCCCGAGCCCTCGAAGAACACCTGTGCCAGTGCAAACTGCTACTGGGAGCCTGGACACACCAGCAGCCCAAGATGGACCTCTCTCCTTGGATGGCTCTGAGCTGCTGTAGTAGGGAAGAAATGGTTTCTTTCTAAAAAATGTCAGTGTGGGTCTGATAGTGCACTTACCGAGATGGCTGTATCCACAGACACTGTAGTACCATCACTGCTTGGCAAGTACTGAGAAGATTTCAGCAGGTATCAGGCCAGAGTGAGTGTCTGGACTTACAACGTGTCAGGTAATTGCTGGTCTGGGGAAACTTTCTCTAATTCAGCATTTTGTATATTAATGCTTTTATCGTTAAACACACAGACTTTGTCAGGGTGACCAAATGGGAATGAAGAGCAGCAGAGAAAGGTCCATTTTTCCTTCTATTTTGAGATGATGGCTTTTATGATAGCTGTTAGATTACTGAGAGTCTGAAGTTCTCCAGATTCTGAGTGGTACATATTTTAAAGATATAAATAGGCTTTTCTTCAAAGTGGCTGTGTTTTACAGACTGGGTACAGACACTTCCGCTTGTCTTTAGTGCAACAATTTCTTCTGATTTACTATCTATAAAATTCCTTTCTTTTCCCCTTTTCCAACACGGTGCTACTTGGTTTTTAACAACAGCATTTACAGTGGATACAGATACAATAACTGTATTACTCCTGTACCAAATAATAGAGCTTACCTTGTTTGATAGGCTGCCGATTAGAGAAGGTGAGAGGAGTAACAAGGAATTTGGTTTCAGCTACCTGTACCCAGTGGTGCAGGATTTTTATCGTCCAGACACCGGGTCGCAGGGGCAAATTCAAAGGTGGTTTGTAGTGAGTGAATTCGGCGCTGGATTCAATCAGGATATCGTACGTTGCTGCGATTACATTGACAGGATCCACCCAAATGACAGTAACGGTGACATTGGGGCCTTTCCCCCATTTCTGCATGCCAACTGGCTCATCTGTCGGCCCGAGGAGTCCGCCGAAATTCCGGAAGATCCTTTCCTTGGCGTCCCATTCGGTGCCAATCTGAAATTGAAGACCACATTGCTGCTAAGATCATCTCTGTAAGCATCTAATGGCGAATAAGAGTTCTCAAGACACACAAATCACATTTCTCTAATGACATTAACTTTGCATACATATAAAGACTGACGGCAACACGACCTAAGAACATCATGTGTACAGAAGTTGTGACACAACCTCGAATGCAACGCTGCTTCTTTTGCTCCAGTTTTCCACTGTTGATCAACATAAGGGCTTTATTTATATTAAGAGTGCATAACAGGCTATAGCACCTCTCCTTTTCCTCCTCACGGAAGCAGTCAATAAATGGCCAACCCTAGTGACTGAACACAGCCTTTGCATTGAAAGAAAATGTCACTCATCATCTCCTGGGTCATGAAAATATATTACACATTTGAGAGACAGACCCTGCAGTAGAGACCTACCCAGTTACTGCTGGGACCAAGGAAGAGGCTTTTGCTGACTTCAGGACAAGTCGCATCAGGTCCTTTACTACAATCTATCCATGAGGTGCTGTCTCCTCGTACTCCCTGCCTGCCTGATGTGGGAAGTTATTTCTGGTAAACTCTTTTCTTACTGTCATAATACTGACATAGTTCTTTATTTATTCACTAACTAACAGTAAAGCAGCTGATTCACAACCTAGTGTAAATATTTAATGGACCTTTCTTTTTCCTAGCAGCTTTCATATTTCAGTGCTCTTTATATGAATTTTAATGGTTCACCCATAACCCACGGGGTGAAACAAGCTTACAAGCTGCTGCCATTAATACTGGTACACTGCTGAAAATAAACATCTCTCAACAGATCACATGAAAATGCAGTAAGTGGCCATTTTACGCCAACTGACAGACTTTTTACTATCCCAGCACTAAATCTAGCATGTGTTTTTGAGGCTGACCATTAACAGACCATTTCCATCAATTCTCAGGAAGGCAGTACTGAAGGGTGCGTATTTGCTTTTAGAGGAAGTCCACACCTTGCTTGTCCCTTGGGGTCCTGTTCCCATGATCTCAAATCAAAAGTGATCAGTACCAAACACAAAAAGATTTGAGGGACCCCTTGAAGTGAAGAACAGCTTCTTTTGGCAAGCAGATATCTGATGTAATTCCTTGGAGAGACACACAGATATTTTGGCCTGCCTGGTACTGAAGTCCCTCATATTCCTTCAGGTCTTCTTTGGTCTTAATCTCCAAACAAACAGTGCAGATGACCCAGGAGTTGGTTTGTTCCCTCTGCAGAAATAACAGGATTCAAGCTGTCTCTGAGGGCCCACGCACATACAGACAAGATCCTGTCTTTCAGAACATGTGGGTATTGAAGATTCACCCATCACAGGACTGTCCCCGTCACTAATCTTCACCTCACACAGGTACGCTCAGATCCTGCTTTCCTGAGAGCATAACAAATAATTGTAGCTCATTTGTTTCAGAAATTTTTCTTACAGATTTCATCTCATTTGATGATTCCAATATAATGCCAAAATCCCCACAAAGCCGTAAAACATAACAATTACCACTGATACCTGCACTGGAAACTGTCCAATCCCCAGCCCCTTCTAAATAAATCACTGTGGTTGGCAGACAAATTACAGGACGACTTCAAGCAAAAAGCTACAAGGCCAGTAGAATAAAACCCTACCATCCTAAATCCATCTGTCATCATATGAATTCCTCCTACTGGACTATGACACTGCAGAATATGAGACAAAATGAGCCTTCCACTACTCTGCAATCAACACAGCAGAATTGCTGGTATTTCAGAGGTATTTCACCTAGCACACCAGCTAATCAAACCAGACAGCGTAGCCCAGATATCAGACCCAAGCATCGACTGCCTCAAGGAGCTGTCAGTGCGTACACTCCTGACAAGACTGACTGAATATGTATGGAAATCAGCTAAGAAAGAAAATTTCCTGACCAGATCATATTATCTACTCCACCAGCCTCCACTGAGTGCGGCCACGTCACACCTACTGGAGCTCAAGGGACCTGGAAATAAATAATAAAGCCACAACATGTGAAACAAATCTATACCCTCCTGGGCAAAGAAAAGCCTATAAGGAAGCTCTTTCCACCACATTCGTTATTTCTTACTGAAGAACTCCTTACTTCAGAAATCTTACTTTATCCTCAAAAATTCAACATTCACCCCCAATGTCCAGCTATTTCCCCCTCTTTAATTTCTCATCTTTGGCAAAAAAGATCAGAAAGTTACAATCCCTATGCTTCAACCTTTTCACATGCAGAAGTTTATTACAGTGGTGTGTGGAAGACCAAAGGTTGCTTGCAGGGAAAATGTAAAACAACATTGTTGGGTGGGCGTTAAGCTTTGTGCAGGCATGTTATTCAGTTCCCCAAAGTGAACCAAAAGTCACAGCCAAAGGGCAGGAGAACAGGGGGAGGAAGGGACAATTCTCATGCTGGAGTCTTTGTAGCAGAGCCTGTCACACCACTACTGTCAGGTGTGTTTATGAAAACAGCAGCACACAAAGAACAAGAAGAAAACAGGCCCTCAGCAACACACAGCCAAGGCACCTGGGCACCCTGTGACACCCTGCATGGCATCGGCTCAGAGCTGGGGGCTCAGACCCCCACCAAGGTGCTGCAGGAGCTGCTCTCAATGTCCAGTTCCCAGCTGGGGACACACTTCCCTGTGCTGCACAGCTTACAGTACAAGCTGGTTTTAGAAACATAGTATTTTAAGGGAATTTTACTTAAAGCAGTGGTTAGAGATTTACACTTCTTCCCTTGAACTCTGCAGGGCTAATTTCCCAGTACTGAGATGCCTGATTTTACATGCCAAGAGATACTACGGTCCTATAATCTTGTTCAAAGCCCTTCAAACATTGTAAGTAGGATTTCATTGTCAAAGCCAATACACAAACTATGAGATGGAATCAAGCAGTAATGAATATCTGATAAATTATGAAGGGATGTGGCACAGAAACTGACATTTTCCACATCATTATTTTAATCACCATTATTTTGGGCTTCAAGAGCAGGCACTGTGCACAGGGTACATTTTGAAAGCTGGAACTCTCTCATTGGCTTAAAACTCCTGTTTCTATCTCTGTTCAGTCCCAAGATAAAATTTTCCCAAGATAAATTATGCCTTGATTATGGGTTTGTGTCTCATTGCTCACCACAAACAGGACCATTAGGTTCACACAATGCACACTAATTGCCTGCCACCTAGTTTATTTTATTCTCTGTGATGAATCACAAGTCTTAACAAGACCAGAAACGAACTTAAGTGTTCAACTGATAGACGTGGAGCTGAGACTCTTAGCACTGTGCGGCAAATCAATCTTCTGCCTTCTGTGTAAAAGTCATCACGAGCCCAGGCTGGTAGGACACATACTGTGTGCGCTGTGCACAAGCCAATTCCAGGAGGTGTGGGGGTTTCATGCTTGGAAATCCTGTCTCGCTTGGATTTCCTGTAAATTTATTTCATTCTACCCAGTGGAAGACTGAGCACAGGAGCCATGTGCCATGGAAATGCTGTCATTAACCCCGCTGGCCGTTCGGCAGCCCAACCGGCTGATTTTTTCCGTGGGTCTTTACATGGTGTACAGTGAAATCCGCTACTGGGGAAGCAAAGTGAAGGAGCAGAGGGCAGGAAGGGCTGACTGGAGAGATCCTGTTGTCTCCACTGCAATTCAGTTGTGCCTCAGGGTCATAAATACACCTGGGAGCACATTTAAGGCAGCAAATCGGTGCTTTTCCTGCCTGTCTCGTTGGTGTGAGCTGGGAGAGGGAAGAAAGATCCCAGTAATAAAGGCCCCATTCAGTTTTAAACTTCTGCCAGATCAAGGGGTGAAAGTTGTTGACAAACCATCAGTTTTATGTCCCAATGAGCACAAATCTTAAGTTTCTTTTCTGGTGCTTAAGCTGCCAACGCTGATACCCTCAGCTGAACTTCTAAGTTTGTCTTACACTTGCTGGACTTTGACAAAGAAGTGTCATTTTAAATAAGCAGTAGCAGATCAGAGGCTTTCCAGCCACACTGAAGCTGAAGATGTTAATGCTGGATTTATAGCAGGGTAAGTGAGAAAATAATTTGGCTCAGAGGCAGCAATGCCTGTAGGCCAAGGGAAGGAAGAAAGTAAAATAAATCATTAAGAAATTTTTAAATTATTTACTTTGTACCTCCTGGTCTTTTAAAATATGAATCATCTATGAAAGGAGAGGACAATTAAAGAGTTTAGACAAGAAAAAATAATGAAAACACCTAAGCAGCCACCAAATCTGGTTTTGCACATTTCAAACAGAAGAAAATGCTCCCTTGGCCTGAAAAAAGAGCTCACCAGCAATTAAAGCCTTCCCATGCTTTGCACTCACACGGCTTCACTGCAGCAGCAGTTCCTACAGAGCTGCTTCCAGACCGGCTGTGGTCTATGAGGCCGTAACGGAGCGGCTCATTAATCCCGCGGGATGCGGGGATCCTCCCTGCAGGGCGACACACTCCACGGAACTGTGGGCACAGTGCAGCAAAGAGGCCACCAATGGATGTGCCACCGCTTCCTCCACCAGGGGAGCCTTGACACTGGGCACTGCTGCTCCCAGACATCTGCCAACCAGGCTCTCAAGTTGCTACAGGGCTGGTTTTGAGGAAAAAAAGGTTTGGTACCAATACAGTGGGGTCGGAGGGACCTGGCAATTCTGGTCCCAGGTTGTCTCCTCCCTACAACTGAGATGAAGTCAGATGCATTCTTTCTAAAGATTTTTATCTGATTTGTAAAACACTTAAGATCAATGTGCTTCCTTTCATCACACAAATAGGAAAAACTCTTCCTGCTGCCAGCCTGGTTGCTTTCAAAAGAAGAACCCAGAGCAAGCATGAGGCCAAAAGCAAGATTAGAAGTGCCAAATAAACAGCAGAAATACTCCTACAAATCACAAGAATTAAAGCTTGTATGACCATTTATCACAGCACGAAATGGCAAAGCTACCATCAGACACATTGATAAATGAAACACACTTTCCATCCATCTCTTTAATGGCACATTAGTGTCACGGATTTGCCACGCACACCAAAACGCTGAATCCTACCTAGGCATTTCTTAATTGCCCAAGATGGTAATTTATGAACTTGGCCATAATGACTGGAACACATTTGTTCAATCAATTTTATACCTTAATTGAAATTTGTGGCTTAACAAGAAAAATCATGAAATTAACTGCTCAGTTATATCTTTAAAACAGAACACAGATGTCTAGTTCTGTTAGTGGTCAACTGTCCTGATATATTTTAGGGCACGTGTTTTACACTCTATGGCAGACCCTGAGACAAATTCCTAGAAGAAGTAACAGGAATTGTGGGAAATGGCAGCCACTGCTGTGATAATGTTCTCTTTCGTGTTACAACATCAATACTGTGCTCACATGTGGCACAACTGTCTGACTTTCACTAACTTTATGAGGTTTTTTTTCAGTCTGGTCTCGAAAGGAATCCTTACCACATTCCTGGTCACAGCTGGAGCTGCAGAAACGTGGCATTTTCCCAGTTATCTCTCAAAGTACTCACAAAAATCAGTCACAAACCTTTTAAGTTACTGCACCCCTTTTACTACAGCAAATGCCTTCAGTTCATCCTTAAATCAAGAGGGTAAGAGGATGCTCAGAGTAATGTAAAAAGCAAGGGCTGACCACAGATTTGAACTGGCAACAGTTAACTCCTTCAATAAAGATACTTACTTTATACGCAATCTCTCCAGAGGCTTGTGATACTGGACATGGGTGGCTACAAATACTCACCTCTGAGAACTGCAGCCTTCCAAAATCGCTTGGGGGACTTGCGATCTTAAAGACTTTCTTTGGCATCACCCAGGTTTCCAAAGTTTCCAGTTTACTGACAGCCAGATTGGTTGCATGGTGTCTGATGAGGAAGCCTTGGAAACGGTCAGCAAGGAAGTAAAGGTGGACGGAAACTGGATGGCCCATGGGGTAGTATCTGTAAAACAGCACGTGCACATGCTCATCAGTTACACAGAGAGACATGAAATCTCCATTTACTTGGAGCTAATAGCTTAAAAAGCATTCATTTCAACTAGAAAATTCACCACTGTACATTAAGAGATTTCAAATGCATTCATGACTCATTATCAAATATTCTTAGGCTGTTCCAATTACCCTGAAACATAAAAAATGTTACTAAGAATATAGGCTCATTTAGAAGATATTCACAGCTCTAAGCTCTTTAGGAGATACCTCTCTGTGCCAGAAAACTCCCCTCCCTTCCTACCCCTTCTGGGTAACAACTGCCACCCAGAGCTATACATCGTTAGGCTGCAGCACCGTTTCTAGGATTAATGATGTTCAAGAAACGTCTCTGCTGCTGCTGCCTTTTTTCTGCCTTCAGCCAGGTTAGTCCCCCTCAGGTGCCTGGCAGTGACAGTGCCTCCCTGGCTCGCTGGGGACAGCAGAGGGTGCTGCGAGGCCGGGCACGGGAGAGCTGATGCCCCGCACCATTCCCCGTGTGTAAATCTGAGCCCCAACCCATTCTCCAAGGGCAGCGCTCTGTAGGATAGTGCTGCAGCGAAGGACACCAGGATCTGGTCACCGTTTTAAGTCTTCTTTATTTTAGGACTATTTCACATTCTTTAAAGACTTGAGGTTGCTTTTGCCCTGTATTTTTTACTTGTAATTAAAAATAAATTGAAAAAAACCTCTCGTTGGGAGATTTGGAAGCCTTTGGTTACAGTTTGGATTTTAGAGACAGTGTAATGCTTTCAAATAATCAAAATTTATTATCAACTGTCTGCTGTAGTCTCAGAAACTTCTGTAATGAAGTGTGTGTGTACATACGGATGCATAAATAATTAAAAACATGTTCATCGCTCTGAAATCAAATATTTTGCTACTTTACAGCATTAACTGTGACATTAACTGTGAAACAAATGTTTGCAACACATTTAAAAGCAACCGGTATCACACCTTCCCAGTCCAGTCAGCTGAGTCTGAGTCCTCACGTGAGTTATTACACCTCGAGACATAAGCACTAAGAAGAGCTCACCACGAAGGACTTTCCATTACGTGAAACCAGCAACACCCAGAAGGAAGCCTAATTTAGAGTTCGGGAAATAAACACGACAAGACAGGGTACAAACAGGGCCAGCACTGATGGACTGAGCAAAAACACAGCAAAGCTACGCAGCCAGTACCAGCAACAATCCGACTTCTGTCCTCAGTACTGAGGCCTCCTGTTTTATATGTGTGTAGCAGCAAATATTTACAATATCCTTGAAATAGTCTGAGTAAATTGTCTCTTGGCAGCAGTGAGCAAAAATGCCTAGAGATGGAGAGAAATAAATTAAATCTCAATCACACATTAATGTTGCTTCCACTGAAGATGCTGATGCACAATCTAATTTGGTGGCAGTGCAGTCTGCAGGGGGCACAGCTTTTGCAGGCTGTGAGCTAGCCCTTGTTAGGAAAGCGTGTGAGGCAGCTTCTCTTAGAAAAGTCTCCTGGGCCACTGCGGGTGGCAGCGCGGGATTGACTCCAAATGTGATCTGAAGCGGTGGAGGCTTTCCTTGCAGAGCCTGCAGCAGTGTGAAAGGAGCTGGGGTGGCAGCTGCACTATCAGCTCACTTTGTGCTGCTGTTCACCCGAGCAGTGAGGGGAATACTGTCGAGGTGCTCAGCCCAAATATATCCCCTGCCTCTACCACCTTAGAGATGTGCAAAATCAGGAGAGGGAAAGAGTAAGCGTATATATGCATACACCTAGAGGACAACACAGTATCAAGAGAGATGTGAATCATAAAACCTGAGGATTATCCACCTTTCTGTGAGTTAAATGCTGACTCATTGTGTTTTGAGGGGGCTCAGGTAGGTATGAAGATGAAGCCCCCACTCCATATGACTGTTTGCAATTCCTCCCTGCACTGTGTCACGAGGTTCCAGCCCAGGGTGAAGAAGCCGTGCTTTATCCCAGAGACAGCTACAAGCAGCGGTGGATGACACGGTTTCCCTTTCTATAATCTGAGCAAGCTTGAAAAGCACCTTGAGTTCCTGTGCGATGAGATCCCCAGAAATGAAATTGATTATTGATGTAAATCATCACTGGAACACTGGCAAAAGGAATAAGCACAGAAGTAATTGTCAAATTATTTCAGTACTGCTTATACATAGATCCCATCCTCCTGCTGGCCTCATGCTGCAGGATAAATTACTTTTTGAACTTTGCCTTTATTTTCTATAAGGAAGGCTTGCTCCTAGTGATTATTTCTATCTAATTGTTATTGATCTTTTATTACTTTGCACTGGTAACCTTCACTGGCAAAGCTGTAACAGGAATTTGGATCACTTACTGCCACGTCTTTCTAAATGGGACATTGCTCAGCACTTCCATGACTAAGTGGGAAGGTCAAGGCACATTTGGTTCCCTCTCCAGAACACAAGAAGGGCAAAATCCATCTGTCAAAGCACAAGGACCGTCTTCAGTATTTGCTGACTTGGGCTGTGTGTTTTGTATTAGGATAAAAAAAAAGGCTGGGTTCAAAAAAACACATTCTGAAGAAGGAATCAAGAGACTGTAAAGCAAGACTTTAAAAGATGAACCCTCCCTGCTTTGAGTGTAAATAGTTTCAGATGTGTTTGCAGGCAGCAAACATCTACCACAAAGAGTCTTTTCTGTGCAAGTCTAACTCCAGGAATTCTTCCTTCAAATGCCTTTTAGACTGAATTCTTCTTTGCTTGGTTTATTGGTGAAAAAGGAATCTGGAATGTAGGGGGAATTCCCTTTAAAGCATAAGGACCATTATTTGCTGTATATATATATTTATATACGCTTACACAGACAAACATTTTGGTTTTTTGATGCTAATAAATCCCACCAGTTGCAACACTTCTGTCACAGACAGCTGTACCAAGCAGGCAAACCAAGCTCAGGCAAGTAGTTCTCTGTACTCCATGTATGCACCCGGGGGAAAAAACAAGCAAGGACCATTAACCTGCCTGTGTTGAGATTAATTCTAAAATCCTGTCCTCTGCTTTTGGTAAGCATAATAGAGGTGAACATGACCTCTGCTGCAATCACACAGAGGGTTTAGGAACCGCGGGTATAATACACTTGCTGAAATTAATCAAGAAAACACAGCAGTGGGGGTAGCACTGCCCAACTGGATCCTGTCAGTCTTCATCAGGCTGGAAAGGAGCTCCTTAAAAGTTCAGCAAACAGGTCACATAGTGTCAACCCTGAATAACCGATGCTTTAGTATGGACATAAATATTCCTGGAAATATGTGCTGTACACTTGCAGCAGCCTGGCCCTGTGTGTGACAGTAGGCTCCAGCCAGCACAGCCAAGTAGATGAACCTCTGCCAGCACTTGGCCCTCCAGTTTGTGTCCCCTGAAACGCCCAGAAAAGACAGACAGACTCGGACTAACCGGCAGCTGTTGTCTCCGGCAGCGTGGAACGAAGTCTCGGCTCTGCGCAGGCCCAAGCGGGAGAACGCATGGTACATGGTGAGGGCGACGTCGCTGAGGGTGTGCACACCATCAGGCTCTTCATACACGTTCTCCCAGTATGACCGGAGGCCTGGTGTGCCAGAGGGGTAGTTGCCATACAAGTAGTAGTCCAACTGGCCAATTATCTCTTGATTGACTACTGCTTCAAATTTGCGGGCAAAGAAAGTCGGCCTGGCAGTCTGCTGTGGTGATAACAAAAGGAAAAGACACTGGAGTGAGTTCCCATTTTCAGCCATGACACTGTGTCCTAAGCAATGGGTTGGAGCTGAGGATGTGAACTGATTCTCCCCATGGGCAAAGGTGACTTAAAAGGTAAGTCACTTTGTCACCATTTGTCATTAGGAGTGTGTGATGGATGCACTCCACACCTTAACCTTTATGTCCTGTAGACATAAACCACTGACAAAGTCTGGGACTAAGCCTGGATCCAGCCACACCTGGACTCGTCTCCACAAGGAGTTTAGAAAGCAAAGGGGATCCATTCTGAACCTCGTGACTCAATAGAAGGGCCTCCCCTACCCTTTGCATCCCTGGTGTCTCTGTGAATCGTTCTAACTTGAGTGCATTTCTTTGTATGTTTTTCCATGCAGCAATTAACAGAGTGAACCTCGACATCAAATTTTGTTAAGTTGCACTTTTACAACATCATATTAAAACCACTTTGATGTCACCTTTGACAGTGGTTCCTTAAGCGATCTAAATAACCCATCTGTGGACAGACTGTCATTAAAATTCAGGCAAAACCAGCATAATTACTCAATAAAAGGGAAGGTGTGCCAATCCCTTTGTAGCAACAGCCACCCCCTGCTGCTCTGGAAGGTTCCATGTGCCGAAGGGCTGGGGAACACTCTCTGAATCCCTGCATTAGCACTGGCACATGTTAATAGCTATCAGGGCGGGAGCAAAGCACCCCACGGCACAGGGGCTCAGAAGAGGCAGAGCAGCATTTTGTGCATATGGATTTGCTGCTGCAAGGTGGTAAGAGAACTCTGGGAGAGATGCCATCTGTAGCTTCTGACTGGTCCCACTCAGATTTGTTGCTCTGCACTTGACACAATCTTGGGTACATTACTGGCTTAGATGCTACTCAACTACCATTGGCTTTTAAAAAGCATTTATTTTGCCTTGCTCATATTTGAGCATGGGTTCTGAGATGTCAAGGAGTTCAAAAGTGCCCCAGATGGTTGAAAAATTCTTTTGAGGATGCTCAGTTTTACTCCAAGATGGAGCATGCTGTGGGCTCTCTGATCTCTTCCTCTGCAGCTTGCTTTGTGCCTCCCTGGGAACCAGGAGCAAGCCGCCTGGTGCTGTGTGTTCATCCAAGGGGCTCTCTCAGCAGGCAAGTGTCAGAAGCTGCCTTTCCATCTTATTCTAATTTTGACCTTTCCTTTGCAACTCAGTTTACCTGTTTTCTGAAATGTCTCTGTGGGTTGTGTTCCCATCCTGGAGCAGGTCAGCCTCTACAGACCGGCAGGAGTGTTTTAAGACTTGCCATTTATTCTGTCCTGAAGACTTTAGTGAGATTGGCGTTTGGGGCAGCAGAGCCCCTCTTAGATAATGTCTCATTTGCTCTTTTTGTGAGTGCCTGTTTCAGTGACTTCAGCCCTGCCTGGTAGGCAGCATGTTACAATGAAGAAAAGATCTCTGTTTTGGAGCAGTCATCATTTTTGTGCTGTAGGGTAACCCATTCCCCATCCCACACAAAGCCTGAACAAACACGCTTTATGCGGGGAACCCCAAGGAGCTGCAGGGATGAAATTGCAAAGCTAGTGACCTTGGAACAAGGGGTTGTTCATTCTTAACAGAAGATACATAGGCCAGATACAGTCTGGAGACTGAGTGCACCCTTGAGCACAAGGATTTGCTCTTATGTCTGCCTTAAGGAAATTGTATCACAAAGGAACCGATTAAACTTTTTAAGGCAGCCCTGCTAAGCCTGGGTGATTGAAACCACATGACCCTGGCCCCCAAAAACACAAGATAAGCTTAAATGTAACAATGTTGATGAATATTATTACAAAGCCTGATTTACCTTGTGCTATCTAGCCTCTAGCAGGCACTCCAGTCAACTTTTAAACTTCTTTTAAAGATGAAAAACACTGCAATGAAAGCCAGGAGCTTCGCAAAATCATGAAAGCTGGAATTTTGGAAAAAAACCTTTGCAACGAATTCATGAGAGTTACCAAGTAGTGTTGGTACAGGGAGAGATGCATCAAGCTTCCCTCCTTTCTAGCACAGCAGATCTACCAATGCCAAGTAGTCCAAAGAGCTGCTTTGTGACCTTACCACACAGTAGTAAATCTCAAGGGCCAAAGGACAGGAGAAGCAATCTTTTGCACTCCTGAAATTAAGAGCAGAGTTTCTTCACACCTCTTTCACCTTGCCTGACGGGGTAAAAGCTTCCCTTCCCGCTCCTGGCTGCAGCCAGATGGCTCACCACGTGCCAGCTGACGGGGAAGAGCTTCTTTGTGGGTGTCAGAGAAGAGACTGCTTCCAGTTACCTGGAATCGGTGGAAGTCTGCTGGTTTGAAGTCGTTAGGTGAACAGCCACACCAGTCAACAATGTGCTTGTACTGACATTTGCAACCGAGTTTACGGTTCCAGTTGGTGATGCGCAAGTTGTTGTCCACCATGGAGTCACAGTACGGGCTATTTTCCAGAACTGTGTGAAAGAAGGACTGCAAGAAAGACAGAAAAGATCACTACATTCACCTCCTCAGACTTTAATTTCCTCCTTCATTTCAGCCCATGGGCCTGAACCTAATGCAAGTGGCTTATTTTCTTTCGAAGTAAGAGAATTAACCAGCTCTATTGTTCTGCCCTATATGAAAAGCACCCTACAAGTATGCATTCCATAGAGCACAGAAAAATCACCGTGTGCTACAGACCCAGCCAAACTGTAATAATGTACAATAACCTGGCCAGAACAATTGCATTTCTGCAATGACCAGCTTTGGGCATTGAGAGTCTGAAGGACCCTGGGAAAGGCACCATTGCCAGCAATTATTTTATTTTTATGTCAGCTGTAAAAGCAATTCTAAGCAATTTCCATTATTTCTCTTCTGTGAGTTAATCTCTGGTCTAACAGATTCAGGACTATTTTCCTGAGCAATGTATTAATGATATATCTCAAGTTGTTTCCTAAGACAATTCTCAAACCTTCATCAACACCCCAGTTACTATGAAAAAAATATGATCTCAGACAACTCTTGTGTGAAATGCATTGCTAGTTGAATGGTCTTGTTCTGAAATATCCAGTTCACTCCAGGCACCAGAAGGACATTCTGCCTCTTGCAATTATGTCTGAAATCATAAGTCTTTATTTGCTGATTCAAGGCAGCAAGGAATTGCTATTGGGCTATCCTAATTATATCATCATCATATCAGCTATTACATAAATCATGTGTAATGGGGACTGCTGTAGCAGGTTAACAGGCAGGGTGATCTTAAGAAACCAGCTATGTGTCTTACAAAGAAAACCTTGTAGAAAGAAGCTGCGGAATATGATCAAATTTAGCCCTGTAAGAGATGATTTTTGGAGCAGCGACTTCTCTTTAAAATCAGCAATACCAAGACCTATAAATAACCAGCATAACATTAGCATGGCTGGCCCCCAAATAATCCCCCTACCCTTTTTAATGTTAAATGACAGCCCAGTGAATATGGATTTTATGCTTGAACTGTTTGGTTAAACCCATAAAGGCATCCATTCTCATTCAAGCGAGAGGGAAAAAAAAACCCTACCCAATTACCCATTGCCCTGTGTCCTTTTATAATGATACAGAAATTTCTCCTAGATAATGGATGAAAAGGTTATCAGAGATGAGTGAAAAGGTGATTTTTAACAGAAGTGGGATTAAAGCAAGATTATTCAACATGTGTGTGGAATAATAAACCCCCACCAAAAGATGACAATCGCTGCACACCACCACAAGCTAGTAAGCCTTGATTTGCCAAATTAATCTCATCAATCCCTCAAAATGTCCAGGACCCACTAGCGAGGAAGGAAGTTAGTGTTCTAAAGACAGTCATCAGTTTGTCCTTGGTCTGGCTGCACGCTACATGCCCTGGGAGCAGAGCCTGATGAGTCAGGGCAGCCCTGTCCCTGCCAGGGTAGGTGTAGCACAGGCTGACAACCTGCTGGGCTCTGTGCTCCACTTGCAGGTAACGCGCATCTCCCCAACACACTGCCCCATGCTAGACCAAAACCCATCCTGGTGGGTACTCCCCCTTCTGCATCGCCTGTAGCCACAGCGACTCCTGACTGATCTAAATGATTTGTGACTGTGCCTTCTAGCTGAGTTTTGAACGGAACAATAAACCTTTGTTTGCAGGGATTTTATTTTTAAAGAAAACGGCTGGATAACAGCGAGCAAAGCTACTTATGAAGACAATTCGCCATCTCTAATAGCCTTCAAAGACTTTGTGGAGGAACAATTTGTAAGCAAAGGGCAGATGGATTCTTGGTTGTTCAGTAATAGATTAATAGGCTTAAGAGTATAAAACAAAGTCACTCCTTGCAAAGAAGTCCTACAAACAAAACAACTAAATGACTGCACAAGTAGTTCTAACACTAAAGGACTTACTCGTCATGTGAGCAATATTCTCATTACCCAGCGTGGGATGGTGGCAAAAGCCCCTCTGACCTTGGTCATCGTTGGGACAAGCAGAAATGTTGCAGTTATGAACACAAAGAGGGATTGCTTTGAATTCACATACCTCAGCAGGAAGCAAGGTGTAAGAATAAAACCTCCTCATCTTTGTTACCAGGTCATCGTTAGAAAAAGTGACGTATTCCACAAACTTCCTGTTCAGGAGAAACCAGTCCGACCCTCCATCAACTGCTATTCCTTCTGGGATCCTCCGGTCCCCCAGGCGCCACATGTGGGTATCACATTCCAGGAAAAGCCGATCCAGTCCTTGTTTTCTGATAAATCTGAAGGAATACAAAACCAGTCATTAAAAGTGAATCTGTATTTCTTTATCATCACTCTATAAATATAGAAGCTACTTTCTCAAACAAAAAAAGGATAAGAAGGTCACTTGGTTATATTTCTGTTTTACTTACAAGTAATGTAGAGAGTTTAACAAATGATTAATCAGTTATACATTCCGTTATAGGGGCAAAGATCAACAGATCACTTTTAAACATCCTTTACACTTTCTGCTGCCCTAAGACAAAACCGTGCAAGTTACAGAGCTGTCTGGCATGAAAACCCATAATGGTCATTAACTCTTCACAAACCACCGCAGAAGAGCCATAACATGAACAGGAACGAAATACAATCTGTGTGATAGGCTTCTGTCTCTAAAAAAAAATGCACAGGTTTTGAAAACCAGCAAACTGTACATAAATGCAAAATGACCAATTTTCTCCTATGATATTATTCCACTTTTTTTTTCTGTTGGGGTATAGTTAATTAGGAAGAACTACAATTGCGTTGCTCTTTGCTGTAGAATGAGTATGTTTGCTCCGTTTTCAAGTCTATGGGGAACATGTTTTGTTATTGCTGAACCATGAATAAGAGGAGCCACTGTGGAACTGTAAGGTTATGGAAATGAATTATTTGAGACCAATATAAGAAGGAAAAAAAGAGTTGGAAAATAAATCCATGTTTGAAAACACTTTGGACCGGATGCCCACGCGTGTTTTGAGACTGTCTGATCCACGTTTCTACTTGTTATTCCATTTTCAGAAGTATTTCTCAGAAAGGGAAGCAGGGCAGCACACGCCTTCGCAAGGGGGGCTGAGTGCTGTTAATAACAGTGATTTGCTGTGTTGAATATATCCCACGTGTTCTGAGCAGCAGTAAATGCAGGGTGACCAGACCGGTATGGAAACTAACGTCCACAAGACCTCACTGGATGTAAGAGCTGCAAGTTAACCAAACCTGCTGCACCTACAGTGTGGAGGGGCATAGTGAGACCTGGGTTTCCTTCCTGAATAACACAGAGCTACACCAGGGTTCTTCAAAATGGTTTAGGATTAGGCAGCCAGGAAGACATTTGAGTGATCTTCAAGAACATGCAACCAAATGAAGGAACAAACAAATAGGAGTTAAAGAACATCACCAAAGCTTTCTGGACTCCTGCATCTGGAAATAGGAGTGTTAAACCCATCAGGCTAACTCCCTGGTTAAAGTTTTGTTCTCTACCAATCAAAGAACTGAGATGCAATTATGAAATGGTGCATATTAATTTTCAAAAGGACCGTAAATGACTTCAGGGTCTATGTCCTACGGAAACTAACGTCCACACTCACAGTATGAGAAGAGCAGCTCCTCTGTTAACACAACGGTGCAGAAAATGTGTAGATGAGAGTGGAGAAATTTTTCTTTCCATGAACAAGTTTCTAATTTCATGTTCCATTATGAAGGATAATAGAAAAGTCTTGCAATTTTAATGCAGTGCTCTGGAATGTAATCTTCAAATTCAATATTTATGCAGTTATCTCCAAATCAAATATTAATGTGCCTGAAAGTTTGGTCATTTATTTATTTCCCTCAAAACTAAATGCTCATTTGAGTTAATTATTTTAAGAAAATAATAGAATTTTATCGACCATATTTAAATAGGACAAAAAGTTCTTTTCCATGACATAATTTCTTTCAACCGCTATCTCTACCAATTTATCACCCTTTATTCTTATTTTCAAATAAAGAACCAAACAAAAAAAACCCACCTGACCATTTCAAAAACCCTTCTACTTACACACTCCTTCAGCCTATATTACAGGATAGGGCTTACAGTTAACTAATATAAGAAAGCTCAGTTATACAACTTCAGCTTTATTGTCTCAGATTGGCAATAAAAGAGTATGGCCACACTCAAGGTGAGAAGGTCCCAGCAAATCTGTGCTCACAGCTTCACATTTTCCAACGTAACTGAGAGGTTCCTTTTTTGTATATGTACACAATTCTGTCACTTTTTTGAGCTAATGGCTTGGACAAGCAAATCTTGGCACACAGAGTGAAATAAGACAATTCTTGGGTGCACGGGTATTTTCAAATTTTACTCCTAAAATTCTACCCAACAAGGTTTCTAGAAGAAAACTAAATTTCCTTTCCAACCATTCATCCTCCAGCACAGCAGCACAGCCCAACTGAAGAGCAGTAATGCCTTTGGAGACCAGCAAAGAAATGACCCTTTTGTTGATGCTTCTTGAAACCTTCCTAAGAACATCATATCGGGTTTTAAAAACCAGTAGCAACTGAATAAGAAGCAGGCATTTTTTGAAAGGCTCACCCTTACTGGGCCTGCTTCACACACCATCATTACACCTAAACAGAGTAATGCATATGCATAGCAAATAATTTCCTTTTACCTACTAAGCAAGAATTCCTACAAGGGGCTTTAAAGACACAGCTCTCCATTGGGCAATTGCTTGCTATCTGCTTATATTCCTTGGGAGCCACAGGGCCCAAGTATATTTTAGATCTGCTAGAAGCTAAATGATGCTGCCAGAGGAGGCAGTAGGTAGCCCCAGCAAGCCCAAGCAGTACTGCTGGCACACACAGAGCTGAACTGCAACCAAAGTGGAAAAGGTGGATGAGGCTTTCCCCCCCCGCCCCTCCAGACTTTCTTCTAGGATGACGGATGCTCCTTGCTACTCCAGTAATAGTGATTTTGGATCTCAGGGAGACAAGAACCTACTCTGAGCATTATTGGATACTGCCTGAGGGAACGGTGCTATTTGTATGCCATGTAGGCTTTTCAAGAAATCACAACCCCTCAAACACTACAATGAACTACAGTTCATAAAGATTCTTGACTAGCCTCCCAAAAACGCTTGCAGCAGCCTTCTCTGAAAAGAAAGGTAAGATGGAAGGAAAAAGCACAACTGTACTGATTTGTTTCTAGTCTAATGTTGTATTTCATTAGTTTCTGGTTATGCTCAATGTAATACCAAAGTGCATTCTATGAAGGTATGCCAAGCATCGAAATGCAAAAAGTGGTGATTTTTTACCTCTCTTGGGTTTTACAGGACACTTAGCAGATAACTCCGAAATTAAAGTAGAAAAAAAATTGATTAGAAATAGCAATTCATTAATCTTAGTCAATGTTGAAAAATTCAGGTGCCTTAAACTGCAGGTAAGACCAGCACACCTCTGACAGCTGCAAAGGGACTTGCCAGGACAACGACACACAAGTGCACTAAGGTATGGTTAGACAAATAACAATGGAGATTGCCCTCAGTTAAAGATGTTTGACCTTTCTCCTGATCTAAGACAAACAACAGGAGGGAAATAACGATGATAAGAAAAGAAAATCAACCAGGAGAAAATAAAATAACACTAGGGTTAAGAAAAAGCATGCCATTTTACCTTATTTCATAGGACACTCCAACTAAGACATTTTATGCTTGCCCTTAAACATTTTTAACTCTTCCTAAAGAGTCTCCAATTTTGGGGACACTTGCAAGGAAGCAGCAGAAATGGCATTACATGAATGCGTCCTGCCAGCTGAGCTCAGCAACCAGGCACCTACACGTGTGAAAGGTGCCGTTTGCACCCTGACTACGTGTGGATGCAGCCTTGGGCTTCACACCGTTCTGATGCTTATTTTTATACTTTATTAAAAAAACCCTACTGCCTGCAGCATGTAGTCTGTCACACTGAGTATAGATAGTTGACTTCCAGACAGCTCATGATTGCAATCCAGCCCAGGGAACTCCTCTTACTTTGTAGTGTATTTAAATATTTATAAATGCATTTCAGATGAGACTCTAGGATTGTATAACGCAAAGCATTTGTAAGATGTTTAGGACACACCCCTGCAACGTGTATATGAACACATAGCTCAGCTCTTCTTATGTTTCTTCTTAATTTAACTACTAACAAATACTGTTGCACAGGTACTTTATATCAGAAAAAAAATACCACAATCAAACATCACCCTTTGGGATAGTTTTCCTGCCTGAATGCTCACACTTCTGCAGTACAGAAGAGAGAGAGTTCACTGTTCTGTTTTGCAAAGTCATTTTATGAATCAATAACACTTTCTCAAGCATCAGAGCCTATCAGATTGATAAGTGTTACTTAACAGTAACTTCATCACGGAAAGTTTTTTATCTGGAAAGAATATTTCCAGGATGAAAAGGTTTCTTCCTAACCATGTCCTGTTTCTGGCCTCTTACTTCCTATTGACATTTCACTGCTAATGAGGTGCACCTACCAGGATCTCACCATTATTACTCACTACACAAGAATAAGAACTACAAATAAAAGTTAATGATACACCAGTGAAACAGTTCCCCACGAGTCAAATGTCAATGGCAAAGCAAGGATCTGCAGAGCTTGAAGCTCCACTAGCACCATGTTCGTGTTCTCATTAATGTAAATGGACAAACTCCACATGTTGCTTTGACTCTATCTTCTCCTCTTTTAACTCTCTTTAGACAAAAATTTGAAGATGTCAGCCAATTTTGGTGGGAAAAGTAAATATTTTTATGGCTGAGAAATATGAGAGGCTCTTGCCAGCAGTGTTTGCACAGCCACCTTGGAAACCTTTACCAGAGTCAATCAGTCGGGAAGCATAAAAAAATAACTGGCAATTTAGGTGACCAAGTAGAAAGCACAGAACAGCAAATTGACAATCCTGAGTGTAACAGTTGCAACAAGTAATTTGTGAGCAATCTCTAGGCTACAATACATCTCCATAAACCAGTCACTGAATAATTCTTCGTAATAAGCGAGTTCATAAAACCCAAACCTGCACAGAACATTTTCATTCCCTGCCCACTGCAGGCCAGCAATCCTGGCCTCCACTGAGTTTGAGATGAATTCCCAGTTGGCTTCGACACAACCCTGACTTTACTCCATTTTGATCAGTATCCTCTATTCCATGAAGGGCTATGCATTATTTGAAAAATCTGAAATAATTAACAAATGGCTATTTAAACACAATGTCTATACTGTACCAGATAAACGTCTCTTTTTCTAAAGACATGATCTTGCAATATGTTTACTAAGACCTCATTTTGTTGTACCAAAAGCCTCGAGGGCTCCTCCCCTACTCCCAAAATGGAGTTGAAGCTTGTAAAGGAGAACAATGTCAAAAAGAAATAGCACCTATTTAGTCTGTCAAGATAAAGGAAGATTTCCTCCCGGTATGACAGGCAGCATGCACAAAGTGCAGAATGCACAATTCCTGCCATTTCAAAAGGCTATGAAAAAACTTTCAGTATAGATAAAAATGATAGAGGGAAAGAGAGGGAGAAATAAAACTGCAACCTGCTTTCCAATGTGTTTAAACTGCAGCATCCTGCATGCAAATGTTATGAGGTCAAAAGCAGAATTCTTATCTTTCTTTAACTTCCTATGAAGGAAACATTACACAATTCTATCCTAATAATCCCCAAAGCTTTAATGCCAATGACAAACAAGCATCAACAGTATAAAGAATTTATCTCTTGACTGGATTTGCTGTAGCCAGATTGGGCTTATTTCGTGTGCAAAAGCCAAACCTGTAAGTAAGCACACAAATTTAAATGCTTTTAGTACCTCTTCCCACTGTGCTAAATGCTCTGAAGTTAACAAGGAACATAGAGAAATCTTACTTTTAGAATATAATTAGTGTTTGTCATTCTTGTAGGCCATACAGAGATATGAGAGGAGGGCACCAGACCTTATGGAGCAGCAAAGCATGGCCGGTGTGTACACGGAGGGGCGGTCAACCCCACACCGTGGCATCACCGGATCCTCATGGAGGACAGCACTGTCTCTGACCTTGGGTGGACAGGGATTGCATTTAGAGTGGAAAACACAGGTGACAGCAATGGAAAATAAGCCAGCAATGCAGTTAGTGACATTTGCTCCTGCCCTTTCTGTAGGTCCTTTGGAGCTGGGCTGCAAGTCATCCCAAGCAGCTCTTCTGAAGGATTTTCTGATGGTCCACGTTACCACAATTGTGTCCAATGTGTACTCAGACAGTTTTACGCTCGTGGTGCAAGTAAATCTGGGGCAGACAATTGGTCTGCTGTCACAAGTGCTGGACAATATAAAGTTTAGATCATTTGCAGTGTAGCAAAAGTTGTACAGTAGTTTGACTGTCTCTTTCCAGTTACAAGTCTACCGTGACATATTACATTAAAGGTGGCCCTTCTCAATCGATGACATCTTTATGGGAACCAAATGTCCATGGCATTTAGAGTATTCCACACAAGATCACAGAATCACAGAATATCAGGGATTGGAAGGGACCTTGAAAGATCATCTAGTCCAATCCCCCTGCAGGAGTAGGAACACTGTTGAAAGCTGACAAATACGAACATTTTATCTGGTGGTTATTCCATCTCTATAGAGACATAATTAGATTTTTCAAGCTTTACAACAGATGCCCTATACATAATTTATTTCTGCTTCCTTCATATGTAAGTTTCTCAGTATATCCATTTAATGCTTTAGTCATATCGTAACTTTGCATTATGTTTAGAGGAAATTCCTCACGATTCTTTCTGCTTGTTCACATTTTCCTAAGCACTAACTTCCTCTAGCTTGGAAAAATCTTACTTTCCATCTTCTAGAAATGTGTCTTTCAGAAGAAGTCTTAAAAAAAACCCTTAATGATTCTCAACATTTTAATGATGCAGGTCAAGGAGCAAACTCTTCCAATGTCCCAAAAATTTAAAAAACCCAAAACCCACTAAAATTGTTTTTAGTGTAGGAAACTTGCAGTCTATTTTTTGCAGTAATGACTCTACTAGGAATTGCCTTGTTTTGACAACAGTTCCATACAGTCCCTCATGGGTACAAGACTCGAGAGGGACTTCCAAAGACTTTTCTCTGGGTTTTTTTTCCACCACTCTTCACTTACAGTATCTTTTAAGAAGCACTGGAACAGCTTGTATGAGGACAAAAACCTAATGGCTTCCTCTCATGATCACAGCTCAAGTGGTTTTGTTTCTTTTTATAAAAAATAAGTAAAACAGGGCAAAAACTGCAAATGATAGTGTGCAGAGATGTGGCATGAATCCTCCACAGACAGACGCAATGCTATGAAAGCTGACATTTTGCCATCTGTTTGTCTCCAATGTCTTCCCTAGAAGATTTCTTGTCCTCTCTCCTCCTCTTCCTTCCCAAGACCCACACAATCAAGCAGTCTCCAACCTGGGAATGCTGCTGGGTCCGAGTGCCTAAGCTTAAAGCCATCTCATCTGCAAGCTGCTGGTGGAGCAGCTACAGCACATGTTACAGCTTCCCCCATGGCCAGCAGGTCCCAGCTGGGGCAGTGCCCACAGGCAATGCAAAGGGGCATGCAGTGCAGAGGATGCCTGGGTGTCCACCACAATAACATCTCACTGGGTGTTTCTACTGTGCTTAAATCTCAAGATCTGCATATTAGATGATTAAACAAACAAACAAAAAAGGAAATGGGGATTTAAACTTTCCAAGTGACTGAGGGCAAGTGTGAGTCACTTTTTTTTTTTCAAGCTACCAATTTAGGCCATTGACCTGTGGGTAAAACAGGCTTCATGGTGAGGGTGAGGGAACACTGGAAGGGGCTGCCCAGAGAGGTTGTGGAGTCTCCTTCTCTGGAGATATTCAAACCCTGCCTGGACGTGTTCCTGTGTGACCTGATGTAGGTGTTCCTGCTCCCGCAGGAGGATTGGACTCGATGATCTTTCAAGGTCCCTTCCAATCCCTGATAGTCTGTGATTCTGTGAATATCTGTCCAACTTAAAAGGATATTTCCTGCAATAATTATTTTTTAATGCTGCGTGATTTTGGATGAAAGGACCCAAATGTTGATATTTATACACTGAAAATGAAGTGTGCAGCTCAGCGTTCTTAGAGAGCAATGAGATTTCTCATTACTTAACCAGCACCTCCTTTGTAATTACTGCCCCACCCCACAAATTATGGCTACTTCAAACCCTCTCACTTACTGCACCTTCCTGAACTGGTGGATGATCTTGATTGTATGGCCTACCAAGACCAAAAGCCATCCTGTTTTGTCCCATATGAGTGTTCTTACTGCATCTTCCTTCCATCTTCAAACTATTCTTGTTTTCCTTTGCACTGACAACCTGGCACTGTTTTCCGAAATCTAGCAGAAATAAAAGCCCTACAAGAAGGCAAATTATCAAGCTGAAGGAGTAAAGGCTTTATGGCTCTCCTAATGCTTCACATAAAGCAACAAAGAACATTTGAGAGTTAGCTGCAATGTCTCAAATTTTAAAGTGCAGCCTATTTGCATAGAAGGTGCATGTTGCTATTTCAGTCACTACAGTTCCCATTCAACTGTCCAACTGAACTACTTTCAAGCAAAAAATAGATCTTCCTAGGCTGTGTGCTTCAGAATACCAAAGTGTTACAAAAAAAAACCCCAAAACAACCACAACAATAAAGTATGGCTGAGGGAAACTCGAGCCAAATGAACCACCACAGATTTCACACAAATGGCAAGGTCAGTGCTGCCGGGAGCCAAGTGGTTAAACTCTTCCAACAGTAGGAATAATGTATCCTTTTTTTATTTTCCTAGTATTTGGATACTTACTGGCAATTCATCAATAGCATTTACTTTTCTGATTGACAAACTACCATCAACCCAGTGTACAGAATGCCAAGGAACAGCAGGTGCCACAGTGGGAAAAAGGCATGTCTGAAAAGGTGATGAAACTGATGGGCATCAGCAGAACTAGGCTGAAAGAGGTGGAGATTTTGGGAACCTGCTCTGTCCCTTCAGAAGTTAAAGTCTCTCCAGCCTCTGAAAACTGGGATGAGCTTGGGATGCTCCTTATTAAGAGCCATTCAGCACCACCTCTAAAGTATCCAGAACCTAGAAGCCAGGATGGGGACAACACAACTGCAAAGAATAGCATTAATGAGTAGGAAAAAACCAGCCCAAGAAAAGAACCCAGATATGTAACAAACTTTTAATGGCCTTTTCTTTAGCTGTCTGTATTCTGCCTGTGAGCACCAGATTCCTCTAAGATGTAACAGCATCCAGCCTTCATAGCGTGTTTACACTGTTTCCCAAATTACTTACTGTGACAAGGTTTCTATGAGAAAACCCCACCTTTTTCCTGCCTGTCCTTGTAGATGTTACCTTTGACTGTCTGTATCTTTTATAATAAAATGGCCAGGTGCTACTCCTGCCAAAAACCCGCATTTTCCAGGTGTTCCACGTTGTAATAGCTTATACAACTATTGGGTTATTCTTTTCCTTTTTAGTAGTCTAAGACACTGAAAAGAGTAGAAAATATAAAGGTTGACTACAAAGTACTATGTAAAGGCTCCAGCCACCGTATGCAGTTTCATTTCATACATCCAGCTCTTTAAGGAAAAAAGAGCTTCTCAAGCTGCGTTAAGGAGCCATTTCCACGTCCGGTCCCTTCTCTGAAGCCACTGAAGGAAAATCAGTGATGCACTTTTTAATGACTTTGGCATAAGTAAAAGAAAACTTCAGTCTATAAAAGGAAGCCTGGTTTCTCTCATTATTTGGCAGTAAAACATGTAGTGATTGTGAACATGGCTTGAATACAAAGTACATTGTAATTGAGTTGTATGAGCAGTTTAGTTTTAAGATGGCACTTCTAATTTTTCTCTCTCCATTGCATTATCCAAAGATTACGATGACTTAAAATTCAGTTTCCAATTGTTCACAAAGCAGACTTAGTTGAAAACCTTATTGTTTAGAAACTATTATTCATCCACAAATTAAAATAAAAATGAGCAGCAAGAGTTATACATTGCTTTCAGTGATTTTAGATACTGAACTTTTGTACTATTAGTTCATTTATTTTGAGAAAACCAACTTGGAATGGCAACATTACTATTGTACATGGGGTAGCAGTCAGCCTAGTCCAGCATCCTCTCCCTTAACATAGCTTCAACTAGGCATTTTAAATAAAAATTCCTATTCCAGTCTGGTTTGAGATAGGATGTCCCAAGGGAGCTTTCTCCTATTGCCCAATAACTTGGATGCTGGCCTGTGTCCTAAATCCTTTCCAAAAGCTGTCCTTTAGGCTGTTTTTCTTTGTTTCCAAAAAATAAAATAAAATAAAATGAAATAAAATAAAGTAAAATAAAATAAAATAAATAAAAAAAAATATGGCCAAGCCTGTTGTTTCTCTTCTAGACCTTACTCAGCTCTTGGCCATACCATTGCCTCCATGGGATATTTCTTTTCCATAGGGGTATATGACAAGGCAAAGTAAATGGCAAAATTAAATAAGTAACTGGAAAAATTAATAGAAAAAAATAATCATCCCTTACTCTTAAATGAGCAAGTCACCAAGCTTGCCTGTGGAAATTCCCCAAGCAAAGGTCACAGGAGATTGAGAGAACATCGTAAGGAAGCACCGCTACCTGCCTCTTCTCTGCTCTTCTGGGTACAAGAGCTGTAGTATCAGGGCACGGGATGCCAGTTTAGATGGGCTTTGGTCTTGTCTCACCTGCCTGTGCTCATGCAAGGTGTAAAATAACAGAGGGTTCCAGCTACAGGGAATGCACCTCACCAGTGTGACCACAGCTTACACACCTTGGGCATTAAATGAAAGTAAATGGGAAACCGTGTGTCAAATGGGCAGAGCAGATGGGACATTTACTGGTTTAGAGAAGACTGAGTTACTGAAACATTAAAACTGCAAGAACTAAAACTAGAGATCTTCGCATAGATATCACTTCTCTCTCAACAGGTGGATGTAGAGCTGGAAATTTACCCACACTACAAACAGAAAGCTAACTGGTTTTTGATCAGCTTTTGACACCAATGGAATGAATTTTTACCAAATGCCAATATTACTCGGAAGCTCCTGCAGATGCTGGCTTGAGCCGTGTCTCTACAGTTATCTTGGCTACGGAGGAGGAGGGGAGCCAATGTATCTCCAGGACAGAAATTCTAGGGAGCTGCCAAGGGGCGACCTGAAAGGATCCATTCATCCAGTGGTCAGCAGTGGGAATGCTTACGGGACTCAGGGACTACGCAACCACAGCAGACAGGGATGACAGAACTGCATCCATGTCCCACATTGTGTTCCCTGATGCACAGAGAATTTATGGTAGAAATCCAGGAGAAAAAATAAAGCACGGCAACATGTTGCAATAAGCTAAAAGGTATTTAATTGTTTATACAGTCAAAGGGAACCACTGAACTAATAAATGGGTTGTTATTACTGTGAAGGGAGGACAAGTGGCACATTAGCCGATTTTATTATTAAATTAATACCAGATTAGTGTGTTTAATTGATCTAAATTGTTCTAACCCAGCTGAGGTTGGCATGTTCGAACCAGCTTGATGCAGGCATGTCATAATTCATTAGTTATTTTCCTTAGCCAGCTCAGGGAACTTGAGAAGAATCAGGTGCACCAGAGAAGCATAAAGGTATAAGAGACCAACTACTATTCCCTGGCCATTTTTTATTCCCTTTTCTAGTCTAACTCTGCTGTCGATCACTATTGCCAGCTAGAGCTGAGCCTGCCAATCACTCCGACACTCTGTGCTTCCCAAACCAGAGACTCTCCTGTGAAAACTGTTGACTCGGATTTAAATATTATTCCTCACAGCATTATTTTTTACTACCTGCTATAGAATTTCTGCATGCACAAGATGAACGCTCGTGAGGACTTCATTTAAACAGGAACATGACAGAATTGATAAATCTAGTGACAAGAGCAGCCAAAAAGTGAGAGAACCCTGTGCGTCATTTCATTCACCTGCTGAGCTGAACACATGACTCTACGTGTCACATTTTCTATATACACTATCTGAACCCAGCTTTTCAGTACACGTGACATTTTACAGAATAAAGAGATGACCTGGTGACCCAGGGAGGATAAAATAATATTTTTAGGTGCAAAGCTACCAGGAATTAGCATATGGAGTTGCTAGGACTGTTGCAAGACTGCTATTAAGGTACAAAACTAGCAATAAAGAGATAAAACAAAACCATCAGTGGAGAGAAAAAGACCACTGCGATCAGATGGGGAAGATCTTCCACGGGCAGAGGTTGTTTAAATCTTCAGAAACACGGTGTTTGATCACTGCTGCTCCCTCAAACCACAAAGCTGTCACTATGACTCATGTGTTGTGGAAAACACAGCACGTTTTCTCTTCCCTGAGACTACGCAGGGCAGATGAAGACGGACATTGATCCAAGGACTTCAAAACTGTAGTAGGTCATGATAACCTTCCAGCCACCATCCTCACCCTCACTAGCCCTGTGCAGGCTGGTAGAGGCTCCCACACTTTGCAGAGACGCTCTGCTTGCCCAAGGCTTTGCTGCCAACCCAGGCTAGCACAGGACTTGGTCATTGGCATGGCAAGGAAGTGATGTTTTGTGGGGCAATTACTACTTGGCTCCTGGAACATCGATCTGTGCCAAGCCCCAGAGAGAGATTAAGCATCAGTCAGTTTAATATCTTCCTCCCCATAAAAGCATCTTTGCGAACTGTCTCTGGGAAGGAACGATTCTGGACCAACAAACAGCTAACCTCAGGAGAGGGTTTCCTCCTCATGCACTGCCCTTTCCTGGACTAGGGATTTCTTGGACAACACTGGAAAACCACTACTATGCAAAAAGTTTTCAGAGCCAGGGTTAAAATAAGTTGAGAAAAGGGCCAGTTTACCTTGCATTGTCCCTCCCATGTGATTTCAAGAAGTTCATATCACGATATCTGGACAGGAATGCTACTAGCTGGTCATTTGTCCTGCAAGGGAAAGAACAAAAGATGCACAAATTACAGTGTGAAAACCACTATGTTTAGAGTAATGTATATACTTATTGTTCCTATTTGAGGACCATCCATGGACTCTCAAGGAGGCAGTTGCTGAAAAAACTTCCATCCTGCTGGTAAACTTCACTGCCTCCCTCTACTCAGGAAAGTGTCCTTGGAAAACAGCACAGCTTTATTGCAGCTTAATCACTTCTCTATCAACTCTTGGCAGATGTTTTAAGTGTTGTAACAAAGTATGTATTAAGTAATAGTGCTCAGCACTTTTTTAGTATGAAAATCCAGCTGTGAGATAACTGTATTGATAGTCCCATTTTACATGTTTTGCTAGATCTTTCCTAGGGAATTTGGTTAAGTATCTGTTTTCATCCTTGTAACAGAGAAGAGTCCAAGGTTGGAATGCACAAGGCAGGAGAATTTGGATGTCAAAATCCCAATATAATTAATAGGAATGAAGGAATTTAGAAGGTTAATTCCAATTAGTATGACTGGCAATCTGACACCAGTATTTCCAAAATTTCAGCTAACATTTCCAAGAATGTATTTACGCTTGACAGCTTTTGTGGTCTGTCATTTCTTTAAACAATGAAACAAAAATGCTCTCTATCTAGGTCAGCATATTTAGGAAAATTGAATAAATCATATTAAAAAGATCTTCCTCTCCTGAGTTGCATTCAAAACCACAACATTACAGATAAACACCATAATGGTCTGTAATGGAGTTTATGACAGAAAAATTAAAGATAAAACAATTGCCAACAGTAGTGCATCTTGAAAACATCTCATTTCTATAAGCCACAGAAACCCAAGTTAAACCAGAGTCCTGTACAAAGTGTGTTTAACTTACAGGATCAGGCTGCAACAACTTGGAAGTGTTATGCCTAGTAAACTAGCTTCATACATCATAAATTTTTTTTGTCATCACAGATAGCATTTCATTATTGAACTGATGAGTAAAGAACAGGTTAACCATTGATTTTAGCTGCACCAAACGAAGTATCTGCCCATCAACCAGTCTGAACGATCAGGCTGTAGGAACCCGAGACCCTCCTTCTATGCTCACTCATGTGAGTTGTAATACCTCCCAGGGTCAGACTGCATCTCGATTTAGCAACCTCAGAAAACTGCTTTCTCTATAGTAAGCTGTGCAGATTTTCACATTTGCTGCTCCAGTGATTCTCCATCTTACTGGGATGAATAGGCATTTAGCGAATTTACTTAGCGATACTTCCACATGAAATGGTTTCAATGGCTGACATCTTCGGGTGAGTTTCTAGGCAAAAACTGGCACGCAAAGATGATCTTTAGAAATATAACCAAGTTTGGAAGTGCTTGAGCTTTCATTTCCTTCCAGGATAAAAATCACATCAACTGAAGTAACAATCCACAACACTCAATAAAATATCATTGTTTCTGGATTGCTATCTTTTGCTATTTAGCAGTGCTCTACCAAGTGTATTTGGACTTGGACCTGCCATACACACTGCTTCTCACTTTTTAGATAATATTTATAAATGCTCACATGATTTTTAGCTCTCAAAATAATTAATAATTGGCATTTTCCCACTTTTTGAAAACACTGGTGTCATCTTGGTCCTACTTTTATTTTTTAAAGCGCTTTGACAGAATTTTACTCTTTGTCAGTAGAATATGCTTCGTTCCATCTGTTGACAATATGGAAAGAAAACATCACATTTCCATTTGGCAAAACTTTCTAGTTATTTGACATTTAGATTTATGCGGTCAACCAATTCTGTGCTCAGCATGGAAGCACACTGAATTTCTATTAAGCTTTCATTCAAACTGCTTCTTCTGGCCTCGATATCTTGAGGATGCTGCACATCACCTCTGAGTTATTCCACCACATGACATTAAAAAGATAATCAAAGGTATTGAATATACCATAGATGCTAATACAGTTGCTAAAATTCTCCTAACCTCTCAGAAAACTTTGCCTTCAGGGGTATGTTTCCTAAATGCCTCTGGCACAGATCGCAACCACACTTCTTTATGTACGGTGGCAGCAGAGTCTCTATACCATGGCAGCGCCTCTGGCAGCTATTTACAGTGCCTCTGGCACTTCTTCTGAGACATACTAAAGGTATGGGCCTATCTTTTTTTTTCCCCTCTAAGTAAGGCAATAGAAAACTGAGATTTTCAGCTGAAGACATCACTGAGAGCAACATCAGCTCCACACTGCCAAATTAAATTCTGCTATAGCTCCACAGATTTCAGGGATAATTCACTGAGCATACACGTGGCACAAAATCTTTTACTAACCATTGTGGTATAACAGAAAATAACAAGTGCAACATCTTTCTAGCATTTCCTTCCTAAGAAGGAAATAAAAAAAGTCATGGGGGTAAGGAGAGTAGTTCATGCTAGGGATTAAAATGCACTAATATACATATTACATTCCTATCAGTTTCCCTAGAGTGTAACACAGCATGAATACCGACTGAAGAAAGAGCCTTTCCACAGTTGGTACACGAGGCTGGAGCTGACGGATTCATCCACACAGCTCCCACTTATATTTCCTTTTGTTATTAAAATCATTCAGAGGGTGAGGCACCAGGGCGAAGGATTAACCAGCTGGTTACCTGTGCTGTTAGCAGGGAAGGTGATGAGAGGCTGAGAGAAAATGTGTGGTTTTCAGGTGTGCAGCACACAGAGAGAAATAATCCTCCAGTGAACTCAAAGCGTGGAGAAAGCTTGTGTGTGTGGGAGGGCTTCCATGAGAAGGCGGCAAGTGAAGAAGACTGATGGGGAAACAAAGTGTTTTTGATTTCATTGATGTAGATTTGGTATTATGCAAGGGCAGGGATGGAGGGATCCATCTCCAACTGAACTTTACTAAGGTCACCTCAACAAAGTGCTGCTGAGGTAGCAGGGGCAGCGCATGGTGCCTGCCTGCTGAGATGCTATTTACCACAACTCGGTCCATCCTCCCGCAGGGTCGGGCTCAGAGGACAGGAGCACTCAGCCCGTCAGACTGCTAAACCCTCAGCACTGCTCAACCTAAGCCCTGGGTTAGTGTCGAGATTAGAGTTAGAGGCCTATGGAAGAGAAAGGGGAGTTCTATAGCAAGAAGGGAACTCAGAAGATATTGCCAAAGCAAAGCCTGGTCTGCTACCAGTGATTTCTCACAAGCAGCCCCTGGTCTGGGACTAAGGTGTCCCAAGACACAGCAGGCTAACCAGGCACTTAGTAAGCACACATACTTGCTGAGCATTGCAATAATTTCAGAATATGGTATATACAGTGGGGACTGAAATGGAAAACTGGAAAGAGAAACAGATTTTGCGTTCACATTGTCTGAATGCGCTGGCAGTTGTGCCCAGAAGTGGCACAAGAGTGTCCCTGCACACAGCCACGGCCAAACACTGCTGTTTTGCTGGTTTTAAGCAAACCCCCTGAGTCCTGGTGACTAATCCAAGCAATGAGCAGAGATCCCTTTAGTTTACAGCTGTGAAAATAGATTAAGAAAGTCTTTGGAGAATATGAGAAAAGGAAAACAAGCGATTGTTACTTTTGGAAGACAGTGAAGGCCAATCTAAATGTCCTCAGTTCAGCAAAGTACTTTAACGCATGGGCAACTTGAAGGATGTTGGGAATAGCAGTCACTTCAATGGGACTATTCATATGTCAAAACTTATACAAGTACATAATACTATCGCTAAATTAGATCAAAAGGTCAGAGATTTTTGGCAGCACACAGGTATGGAAACAAGGTAGTTTGATTCTGTGTAGGAACCAGATGAAGGCAAGAGCAACTGCTCTGTTGGATTCTGGGGTTGGACTCTGTCTTTTCAGTACTCTCTGGGTTGTCCCCTGCGTGGCCAGAGCCCAGTGTCCCTCTCCAGAGGGATATTTCAGACATGTTGGTGTTGGTCTGCCTGTCCCAGTGTAGACCCTGGGGCACCCCCCTGACAACCTGGACTTGCAACTGCGAGAGGAAGGTTCAGCTGGCCATCTGCTTCAAGTGAACTCAACAGTGAGGTCTTCCAAAAATGTCCTCATCATTCTTATCAAGAACCAGATTGGTTCATTTATCAAGAACCAGAGCGGGCAATCTTGTTTCAGACTCCATGAGAAGTGTTAGGGGCTGCAGTGCATCTGCATGCAAAGTACAGATCATCTCTCTGTCTCCCAAGGAGACTTAAATCCTGATCTATCAGAAAGGTAAGGCTAAATAAATGTTTTCAGACGTTATGAAGATATAACAATGTTTCTGCTTGGAAAGCAGCTCTCGTACTGGCCAATTCTTTTGTTACTGGTGCAAGGTTTGAGACAAAATCTAAACCTATGGAAATATCTCCTGTGGTCTCACTGGGCTTTAGACTTCTCTAGGCAACTTCATTCTCTTCCGTCCTGCTTCATTAGCAGTGCCCAGAACCAGCTTTTACTGCACTGGCTCTTGCCAGGTCGTTCATAGCACTTCATTCACCAGGAATACCCCACGTTGCCCCAGCTGTCATGAACTTACCCTGAAGTGCATGCACAGGCATGAGCTAGGGACAGCTGCTAAGCTAAACCCAGACTAAATTCCATGTTTAAGTTTTTTTTGTTCCCTGGCATTATTTTCTTTTCTTCTTTTTTTCCTGTATGCCCGCACTTGCATGCAAGCATCAGCATTAAGAAATGGATTCTGCTACCCCTTCCAGGCGGCTGTAACTCACTGCAATCACAAATGTGGTTACTTGTAAATTACAATGTTGGAATATGAAAAGGTAGAGCAAGATAATTAAAATGTGGCTTTAAAATTGTTTAAAATAGACTTGCTCGGTCCTGAGTCCACACTTCTCCAGAAGTGAAGGGCAAAGCCTACTAGAAACAACAGTATCTTGGCTTCTTAGTAGTTTCTCTCCCCAAGCACCAATCTGATTTGAATGTAATTTTTGCCTTTTGTGCTTTTGTCCCTGTTGTAATCTTAATGTGTGAAAGAGTATTTTTCTTATGCATTTTCTAATATGACAGGTAAAAAAAAATTATATTAACACCTTTTTTATTGCTACATACACAGGACAAAAGGAACTTTTCTTTACCCTGCCAACTGATGCACTCCCTGCAAAAGCAAGGTAAGTATGCCTAGGTTGTGACAATTCACAGTACCAGTCACACTAAGTAATTGCTGTGTTAATCACGGGACTTTACTGAGAGGACAGGGAACAGCAAGATTGGGGTTTCCATAAGCTGCCCAACTAGTGGTAGTTCTGCCAGGGTGTGGGGTGACGGGGAGGTAGGAAAGTACCACAAAAGCAGCTGAACAGAGAAAAACCCAGAGTATCAAACATAAAGGGGAAAGCGTTTGGGAGAGTAGGGCAAGGACGTTCCTGTGGTTTGAAGCAGCAACAAAGAGCCTCTGAAGCCAGGATGATGAAGGCAAATATATAGTCAGAAGATGTAAATCAAACCGTTACCAAAGTTTTGGATACTGAGAGAACTGGTATTTTCATCCATACCTGCCTGACTCCTCTCCAGAGTCTCCTTACCCAGGATCACTGTGACAGTGCAAAGGCACAGCCCTACAGAACTCAGATGTACAGTGACCCCAGCAGCTCTTTGCCAGGAAACTGTCCCTAGAGAAGAAAACTGGCATTATGGGGCAAACTAATCTAACTCAGAGTTAAGGATGATATTACTCCATGGTTAAACATGCAGATGTGCACAGAAGAGCCTGGGAGTGGAGAAGCTGAGCGCCTTCGATTTTCCTACCTTCTTTTCAATAGATTCTAATAATTATGATTAAGCTCATTGATTCCAATAAATGATTAATTTAATCTCACTTAACACATCATTGTAAAGTATTAGGACATGCCATTGCTGCCAAGACTCCTGTGGCAGGAGAGTTCCTTCTCAGACTACTCCTAGCTTGAGCCTACCCCGCCCTTGCTGCCCTCTCCCTCTTATGTGCCCAGAGCAGCCCCCCAGCTTCTGCACCTGCCAGCAGCCCTGCGTCACTGCAGGAGGTGGGGACAGAGGAGGCACAGAGGAGGTGGGGAGGACAGAGAGCAATCCAGATTTCTTCTTCCAGAAGAATTATTGCAAATTCCCACCTACACCTGTATAACATCCAGTGCACTCTGCAAAGCTTCACTCCCACATCTGCTGGGGACACGGCAGCCCCTGGCAGTGAAGCTGGGTGGGATCTTCCTTCTCCAGCAAGGGTCCCTGATCCGTGCTGGCCCTTCTACCATGCCAGCTAGCCCCCACACGGGTGCCTACGGGTAACCTAACAGAAGGACACAGCAGTGGAATGATTCAGCAGAAAAAAGCAAAAGCCTACAAGACCTCTTCCTGAAGGAAACACTTTTAGCAAGACCATCAACCAGACAAATGCAGCACAACAGCAGAGAGAAAACCCTCTCATTGCAGGGTTCAGCTGTCATACCCTGGATCTGCAGCCCGACCCTCTCTCCTATACTCCCAACTCCTCTTCTCTCCCTGAAGTCAATTTAATGCAAGGGGAGGCTCAGAGAAGCCTGACTCAGGCTGTAGCAAGAAAAAACAGACTCTGCCATGTAAAAATGCAAAGAAAGGGGAAGGCTATATTTAGCCCTCACTATCTATCACACAACAAATATTACCATGGCAGGCATTTCTCAGAGAAGCCGATTCCCATAACAGCAATCATTCCTAAAACATACCATAAAAATAAGCAGGACAGATACAATTTCAGAGGCCAACTGCATGTGAAAGGCTTGAGCTGGCTGTTAACACCTCTATTTTTACAACACTGTTGTCTTAACTAGTTTGCTGTGTCTTTCAAGTCAGGTTTAACAGAGGAACAAGATAATGAAAGAAAACTATTGCCATACTCAGCTTGCTCAAGTATTTGAGAGATTAGAGTTCTGCTCCAGCAACAGCACTGCCATCTGGGCTGGGAAGTCCTACCCGTGTATTTCAAAGCATTATCTGCATTTTGATGCTCCAGGCACTGATCAGTCATCATACGGGATGCAGCTACACTCAGTGTGGCTCTGCCCGTGTTGTAGGACTCTCAAGACATTTTATTAGCAACACAATCATCTTCGCTGTACCTCCAATTACTGATTCCCATTCAACCATTGTCTGTTTCCTATGGAAAAGAACTAACAGAGTCACAAAAGAGAGAAAGTCTTCTTTAAATGTCACACTGCTGAATAAACCTCTTCCTAGTGAGAGTACATAAATGCTTGGGTACAAAGAAGCTCTACTGAGAGAAAAAGAATGTACTCCATCGTCTGCTCCCTGAGCTACTCCACAACCTATTTTCTATAAATTCATGGCTTCAGATGCCATTAATAAAATAAATAAATAAGCCCACTGCTGACAAGCAGCAGCACATGCTTAAATGCAAATCCTAAAGAGACCATATAAGAGAATTCCACCAAGGATTAATGAACAAATGTGATTAAAACTATCTACAACTCTGGACTGCAGCCAAAACGCTGCCAGCAGTATTTGATATGTAAATGCTTAAAACATTTGCTGTGTGCACAGTCGTTGATGCAAAGCCTCTATAGAGAGTTTCTTCATCTAATTAGAGATATTGGTTTAGCAAACTTTGGAGTTTATAAAAACCCTCAACGTCTCATTATTCTTTTAAAATAGAATATTCATTTGTTTGGAATGTTTTCCAGCTATATCCCATGAAACCCTGAAATGCCTTTGGCTAATGAAAAACTCCAGCCCTGTATCAGCTAATAAACCCGACAGCTTTTATGATAATAAAGTACTCACCACATGTACTCATTAAAACTTTTAAACTTGTTACTTTTGTTTTCTTGATAGGGATAAAGTTATCTACTCAATTTGAACACAAGCATTTAACATATACATAGTACAATTTCGACAAAAGCATTGATATTGTCCAGGATCTTACCAAACACACTGTACTATAGGACAATCACTGTGTCTCTGATGTGCTTAACTGTAGCACGCTGCAGTTCTTCTGAAATGCTGCGATGTTCACACTATACTCTCAGAAATGACTTTATGGGTAAGGGTCTACACGTCCATGGGTTAGGAAAGAGCATGTGGGATGACTACACACAAGATTAAGAGCTGAGAGCTGTCCTTTAACTAATCTTAGATCTCTTAGGAGCTCAAGTACACTTTTTAAGGGGACTTTTCCAGGGAGGTCAATCCAGTTGTACCTCAGTTTCTCCATTACTCCCCCAGGTACATCACTCAGCTCACTGATGGTTTGACATTTAACTCATTGATGTTTACAAAACATCCCCTCAGTCCCAGGAGTACCTTTGAACTGATGTTATGAACTCATTTGTCTGTGACAATGACATTTTCTGAGCATCCCTATGCTGTGATAAAAAGTAAAGAAATAAGAAAAATGCTGTCCTGTAATACCATGTAATATGCAGCCCTTTCTTGCCAATTTTAAAGCAACCTATGTATTTTACAGTAAAATTATAAAATGCATTATTTAATTTTCCTTTCATAAATCTAATTTTATGCAATCATTAAGCCTAGATTATATGTATGCTTATCAACAATGAATGCACTGAAAAAACACTTGGATAACAAAAAGCTTCTGAAGCTCCTTCCAAACGTGCAACTGCACAGAACCTGGTACATATGAAAATAATCAAAGAAAATCAGCTGCAAGCACGATGAATTATTCCCTAAATAACCTGGTCTTGGTGCATTCAAGTTGGGGGCATTTTGCTAGAAAGGAAGGAAAAGTTTCATCCTGATTTGTTAGACAATTTTCTGTTTATTTCTCTTCTTAAGTTTATGAATGATCATCATCAATAGTATCTTTTTTTTCCCCCCCCATCTCGCCAGCCCAGAGCGTGAGTGCCTGACAGATTGCCTTCGCTAAAAAGGCCTATAATTGCATATTTCCAACAAATATTTTTAAGTGAAAGCAGAGATGTGTGCCTAACTTAGATAAGGGCTAGAAACCATGTTAAAGGTAAATAGCGTAGTAAAGCAAAACTCCTTTTCAGCTACATTCACAAGAGATGTCCGTTTGAAAGCTCATTTTTATCAGTGCTGGCAAAAACTGTTTATCAAGCTTTGCTACACTGCCGTTACTGGTATTTGGAAAGTAAAATAATACAGATTGGTGAAAAGAAAATACAGAAGTGCGGGGGTTAGACACATCACAGCCTAATCCAAAATGTTTAGCGTTTTTGGATAGGTGACACAGTTTTTACACTTACTCAGTATGATCTCAGTTCCAAACATGAGTTGGCTCTCCTAAACTAAGATGCCAAACTTGAATAAGCAGATTTCATTTTGACATTGGTGCATTTACATGTTCATGACCAGAAGTTTCTGTTCGTGGGCATAAACAAGAAGATAAATTGTTGTAAAAAGCTATTTAAGAGCACGAGCTGCCAGGTTTGCCTGCTCCCCACTTCAGATTTTGTCTGTCTGGAGTACAAGCAACTTGTCTAGCCATATTTTAGTCTGTTTATCTTGGCTCTAGCACATTTACAGTTTATTTCCAGACTTTTTTGGCTCATGATCCTACCAACACAAATCTGCAAATTGAAAAATTAGCCTAACATACAACCTTCTCTTCTGTTCTAACTTTTGTTCTCCGGTAGAGTCAATGGTTAAATATTATGACCCCTGCTGTGGTTACCAGGCATGAAAGGGATAAGCCATATATGCAGTTTGGGTCTCTTTTGCCTTTGCAGGCAGGATGCCACATTCCCCAGCAGTAGAATGAGAAGGTGTCTGACTCTCTGGTCCAAGGAGCATCCCATGGAGGTGCTCAGCTGCCGCTCCAGAGCTGGGCCAGGATCCTCATCGGTAACGTTACAGCTCAGCTCAACTCCACTCTCCCCTGAGCAGCAGCATCAATTACTCGTTCGTGTCCATACCTACTCTCCGTGCCACATGGCAGATTTTCAGAAGGCAAGCCAACAACGGTTGTTGCTCCGGTTCAAAACAAATTCTTCTCAAATTAATGATACAAAGGGAGGAGAAGCATCAGTGCAAGCAGGGACAGGTGACCTTGTATGTACCGAGAAGAATTTAATGGGAAACTTGTCACACACAGTCAGAGGGGTTTAGACAAAGTACACCGAGGCCAATGTTCCTAGACACTTTAGCTGACCTTCCACTCATAGCTGCCACTAACACTTTAGTCAGCAACTTTCCAAGGCAGCTGTGGTTAGGATAAATGGAAAGAACTGTGATTTTCATGATAAAACTGCACCAGTTAGGTGGATGACATCAATGAGTCCAAGTCTGAACGTTTTTAACCTTTTTCTATTGATTCTATATGAAGTGATTGAATGGAGAGCATAACATTAATGCACACACGCTACCTTCAGTGGGAAAAGCCTGTTTTAATATTGTACTGTCAGAGGTCTATCATATTTCCACCTATGAGGAAGGGGACTGTTGACGTAAATGATCATGTTGATAGACAGTGAGCAGGAAGCAGCAGCGTACCTGGATAGGTTAGCTACACAGCTTTAAGCCACATTGCTATTTACATTAAGATGTATGTTTAAAGAGGATTCTTGCCCAGAATGTCTAAATTTAATTATGTCATGTACTTAATGTTAACCATGCAAGCAAAAAACCTAATGTATCAGGTGTTATTTTCTCTTTTCAGTGTATTCTTATTTAACTACTTCTATGACAGTACAGGTTTTATCCCGCTAGAAAAAATAACTTGCGGAGTGACAGAAACATTGGTAAATACATTTTCTCCCCATTCTTCTACCAGGTGCATGTTGGAAGAAAGCAGTGCACAAATTAACCATTATTTTGTTCCTTAAAATACTAATACTCTTAGTACCCTCGATAGTGAGGCACGTTCCCTCTTGCAATTCCTTTCAATCAATGAAAAAATTCTTTCTTTCTATTCTAGTTTCAGCTGATGAAGTGCTATGCAAAAGACTACATTTCATTTTGTCTTCGTATGTGTAATGCTCCAAAATCAGTGCAGTGCACTCAGCTCACGATAGCGTAAGTCACACCATAAATCTGGCTCTACGTTCTTCGAATGGGCTATGGGATATTGGAAGAGAAGTTATGTGTCGTTTCCCTGTTTAGAGGCTACACTGATTAGGCTCTGGATGTATGTCGTTAGCATATGCAGATAGCACATTAATAGACTAAAATTAGCACTGTCTTCCTATCATTCTGAGAACTGCTCTGTCTTTCCTTGCTTACGTGCTTTGTAGTAGGTAATTCTCCATAGGAAAAGTTCCCGAGCAATCATTTTTTTCCATAAGATCTATTAATTCATGTGTCAGAGCAGCAGAAAATGTAATTGCTGCCAGTTACAACATAACTTAACAGCTGCTGAAATGTATTTGCCAAGATAACTTACTTTTCAGTTGCCTTTATCCGATATTACAATAACAAGCCATTCCATTACCAATGAACTGCATCAATGCAGAGATGAATACAGAAAAAGACCACGTTTCAGAAGCTAACACACAAACTCTTGATGGACTAAAACACAGGTCACCCTCCTGTTGATGCTAGGATATCATTTGAAAGGATGCAGCACTACAAAGACAGACATGACTACCCTATGTCCCACAAAAAAACTGAGCCCACTTGATGTATTTGCTGGAAAGAATCTAAAAACAAATAATGTAATGAAATACTTGCCTAAACAGCTGCTAATACCCAAGGATATTTAAATATTAAAACCAAACATGATAAATTTCTAGGTTTATCAAAGCATTGGGTTTTTATTTAGTACATAATGATGCTCCCTGTTTTGTCTTTTCTCATCGTTTGTCTGCCATTGCATATTCATGTTGAACCTCATCTGCCTACACGATACATCCCATTTTGATGAAAACAATAATCACTGATTAAATAAGCAAGTGGAGTGAGCTGCAGAAACGATCAACAAGTCCATTACTCAAATTAGTGGGACTTTGGATAAAAGAAAAAAAAAAATCTAGATATTGGGCACAGTGGGATCTTTTTGTTTGTTTATACCGTGTATATTTTATGTAGCATATTTTACATTCAGCAATATTTTTCACCATCTCCAAAATTAAATTACTGAGAGTTCTGTATAAAAGAGAAGAAATTAAAATTAAATATGAGCAGAGATTTAAAGCAACCGTTCTAATCTTCATCTAATTTATACATTCCCACATCCATCTGAAATTTTATTTGTACAAGTCAATCAGAAAAATTATTTGTTTATTAGGCTGAGTAGTTACAATGGAAAACGCTCAGTTTCTTCCAAGAAAGAGACCATGAGAATGTATTATGTGCAAAAAACCCCTCAGTCACAAGCAGTATTAACATCACTGCATTCTCCACCCGGCTCATCACTGCAGAGCTTTGCCTGGAGATTGAGGATCTGTCAGTCTGGGGTGCGATCCTGCTGTCCAGCCAGAGTGGAGACCCTCCAGCACCAGTGCAGAAACACAGCTGTGTGCACAGCACACCCCTCTGGAGACATCCCACCTTGGGGCTAGGATCTTCCTTGTCACATGCAGAAGGATAACGTGAGGGTGACACGTGTACAAGTGTCAGGCCAGGCCAGGCTCTGTGCCCAGGATGGATCTACCCAGCAGATCCACCTCAGATTTAGAGTCCATCACTGTGGGCTGTGTGTTCCTCAATCAGCTACAACTTAAGCCTCATGAGAAACCTTTGCTTTTCTGAATACAGTTGTTAAGGTGCCACTTTTCCAGCTTAAATATTAAGTTTTGGTCATTTCTCAGTTTCTGAAATGTAAATTGCTCTCGCTCTGACTGTGTGCTCCCTACAGGCTATGGTTGATTCACCCCACCCTCACCCATTTGTCATATCAGGAAGTGGGAGCCATTCAGTCATACCTTCCCCATATCACTTGCAAAATCAGCACACGCCTGGCAAAACACTGGAGAGAGCCGTTCACTGCAGGGCTCACAAGAAAATGCTTCTCCTTTCACACTTGCCACTGGAGCTGCCCCACCACAGACCCTCTTCTTTGCAGGGCCACCTGGCAGCTCCGTGCAGGGGAAAGCATGGCTGCCATGCTCCCAAATGCAAAACTCCAGTGTCTTCTGCAAAGCTCACCAAGCACATTCCTGCTGCCACACAACACAGTGGCTACACAACGATTTACATCAATAAAAAAAAAATGGAAAGTGCTCATGCTAAGCTTGCAGGCAGCAAGAAACCACAAACAACCAGGCCACTGTGGGAAAAGGGCACAAGAAAGGCCTTTACGAGAGGCCACAACCTATAGCTTAGTCACTCGATATTGGGATTGGGTCTTGCCATCTTGCTGTTTAATTTGTGGTATAAACCCAGACAAAAAGCAGCCAACACAGTCCCACTTTGCTCTGAGAGCAGATGGACCCTTTTGATGCAGGAGGAAAGATTACCAGGGTAAAGAAAGTTTTCGGTTTGGGTTTTTTTTTTCCCCATCCCATAATTTCCAAGGAAAAAGCGAGGGGAAATATACACTCGTCAACAAAAAGCTTCAATCTCCCAACTGGAGTTATGCGAAGAAATGAGTGGTGGGAACCCCTTCCTCCTCCTGGTGAGACCCCACTGCTGAGGCCCTTTCACAAACCTAATTTAAAAATAAAGTGAATTAGAGTAAATCAGGCCCTTCCTGAAGCTCCTCGTGTGTCTGCCGCTGCCTTTGATCCCCGAGCTGCTGAATCAACCTGTCGGAGTGCATCAATTAAGAGGACCAGAAGGCAAAATGGGGAAAACGGAGTCAGACTAATGGGATTTAACATTAATTCTGCACCAAGCCTGAAAACATGGAAGAACAGGGCCTGGAGGGTGAAAGGGATAATGAACTGAGAGTTGATGGGAGGAATCTTAATTGGTTTTAACAACAGAAGGTCACATTTTGTTACCTTTATTTGGGTTGAGCAGTAATCTTATTTTGACAATTTGTGCCAGCTGATGACCTGCCCTACTCTTCATTTGGACTGTTTTGGAGGAAGTCAGTGAAGAATTCAGCACTGTGATGAGAAGCACAAACATGTGGCAGAGAGGTCTGAGCAAGAAAACTATGAAAAGNCAGTCTAATTTAAATTAACTAGATCAGAAGAGAATTAGTAGTTCACTTCAACAACTCAAGAAAAGACTATAAAAAGAAAATATGTGAATTTAAGTTAGGCAGCGTGTCACCAGCTGATCTCCTCACCCTGCAGCCAAGAGGACAGGAGGTGACCTGGAGCCACATCCTGGCTGCCTCTCTTTTCCTGGCTTGCAATAGTTCACAAACCTGTAGGTCCTCCAGGCACTTTGTGGTAACACTCAGCACTGGTATCTCCTGTCACACAGGCTCTTGACACACCACATTTACCAGTTTCAGGGTGCTCCAGCCTTCAGCTATACTTCTGTACCTGCCACTAGCAACAAGACCTGAGCCCTGCAGGAGGAGTTTCAATGCCTACACAATTCCACCCATAGGAAGGTTTACCAACAACATCAACCCTCATAAAGCATGCACAGCCACAGTTCCTGCAAGCCCTTGCCACAGAAACCATCTGGAAGCTACCTTGCTCTTTACTGGCGTGGCACATCTCATCTTCAGCATGCCACGATCTGAGTCAGTGCTAAAACATCCTCCAAGGCTGCTCCAATTTAAGCCAAAATGCAACACAAATAACTAATTTGGATGTATAGACCTTTCAGTCTTCAACTGCCCCAAGAATGCATTGTTGCAAGATGACTAACTTTGGGGCAAGCTAAGCAAACTTTTAAACAGATATTGACTCTGTATTTGGAAAAGACTTGGCCCCAAACCAGTTCTAATGTGGCAAACAGTGCAATTATCCTGATGAAAGGTTAGAGATGCTTGTGCCTACAGCTGGTTCATCAAGTAATGCTGAATGATGGATATAATTAAATGGTATGCAGCAGAGTGGAATGTGTGCTATAATGAACCATTTAGGGCTCCATCCCCTCTGCTCAGCCTGGATCTACAGAAGCACAGTCACAAACATAGTCAATGGCATTCAGCACCACTATTTATGTATGTAGAGATTCAGAAGTATTGTATAAATGTATTTCGACTAACAGGGCTGTGCTTGATAAGCAGAAATGAAGTATTCAACTGTAACAAGGTGCAACTGTAAAAACCACCTAGCCACTAGGTTCTACCTGGGATTGCACAGCAAAATGTAGGTCTTGAATTTCTGCACCACCAGGTCAAAGTTTCTACAGTATTTCAAGATCTAAAGTTTTGACTAGTTGCCATTAGTCACAACTACAAAAAAAAAAAAAAATCTTGGGAGAAAGAGTCACATTCTGCAGCACTTCTCAGAGGACAAAGCATACACAGAGAGCCCTTACTCTCTTCTGGTCCACCCAAGCTTTGCAGCGCTGAACTGAAATATCTGAACACAGGTATTTCTCTTGGTCTGCAGAGACATGGGAACTGAGCCAGGCCTCCTCTGCACCATTTATAAACTGCTCCCTGCAGAAGAGAAGGAAGGTGAAGAAGCCTCTTAAACAACTCCCACGTATGGGACACAGTGAAGATCTTAGCATCATCTTCCCACTTCTGTCCTGCAACCACCCTCCTGTATCCCATAGCTCTTGGAGCCTCTGGACTGGAGCATCAGTATATGGCGAGGTCTTAGGGACTTCACTGAGTGACAGCAACAGGCAGAGAGGGCAATGCTCTGCACAAGTTAATACAGTATTTCCCAGCAGCCCCTAGAAATCCCAGGGAGTGAGGCAGCTGGTGGCCAGCTGGCTCTTACCTCACACCACCATTCTGGGGGAAAAAGGAGCTTCTATTCAATCAGAGTAACAAGAAGAGGCACTTGGGACTGTACACTCGTGCCACCCTTGCTCTGTGACCACAGTGGGTTACTAGTGCATTTTATTTATACAGAATTGCTTTTTAAAAACTATCTGTTGTTCCAGAACAGCTTTAATTCTGTTGCAAAGTATTTCATTCAAATCAGCTCTTTAGCTCATTCACATGCAGTAATCCTGAATAAAAAAAACCCAAGTGCATAATTTAACACCAAGACAAGACCAGAATTTACGTATAAATTGGTTGAAAAATTTTAACATCAAATACTACTTAACTCTTACATTTTCAGCCCTATATTGCAAGAGTTCATCTATTCCTCTCCTTTCTATTTCAGTATCACTACTAAAAGACTGCAGCAGAATAACATTTTTGCTCACCCTTTAATGGCCTTTTGGTTCACAACTATTTAAGGGTGACTTGGGAAAGGTATAGCAGCACATGTTGTTTCATCTTGACTTTGAACTGCCACCAGATACTATTTTGCAGCTGTTTTATTTTAAGTTGCATCCTGAAATCTAAACAAAAAAAAGTGTCTGAATTGCAATTTCAACAGATTTTTTTTTAATTTCCTGAGAGAATTTGGTGAGGCCACAAAAGGAGAGAGTGTTTAAAATGCAATGCTAGAATAGGAATGTTTTCTTCTTTCAAGCAGTTTTAGCTTTTGGAATTTGATAATGATTTTACTGAACTTTCTAAAAAACCAAAACAAAAAAACCAAACCACCCAAAACCAGCTGAAGAGAGATTAAAGAGTTTCTGCTCACAAAACCCAGCTAAACACCCCAAGCACCTGGTTTTTTCTGCAGCTTCTGTTACCTACCTCACAATTAAATCCACAGAGTAGAAGCCACTTGAAGCAAAGCTGCAGGAGAGCACACAGAAAGTCAAACCTGGGGTTTACCCCAATGACCAATGTCCCTCTACACTCTCGCATCCCTCTGGAGCTTCTTGCCCAAGAATGCAATGAGCACCTGAGTACCACGGGAAGGGCATGCCACTATGAGACAGCTAGTGGGGAATTCTGCTAACCATGGAGTGACCTGGACAGGCTGGAGAGTTGGGCGGGGAGAAATTTAATGAAATATAACAAGGGCAAGTGTAGAGTCTTGCACCTGGGCAAGAACAACCCCAGGTACCAGTATAGGTTGGGGACTGACTTATTGGACAGCAGCGTAGGGGAAAGGGACCTGGGGGTCCTGGTAGACAGCACGATGTGCCCTTGTGGCCAAGAAGGCCAAAGGCATCCTGGGGTATATTAGAAGGGGGGCGGTTAGTAGGTCAATGGAGGTTTTCCTCCCCCTCTACTCTGCCCTGGTCAGACCACATCTGGAACATTGTGGACAGTTCTGGGCCCCTCAGTTCCAGAAGGACAGGGAACTGCTGGAGAGAGTCCAGGGAAGGGCTACAAAGATGATGAAGGGAGTGGAGCATCTCCCAGAGGAGGAAAGGCTGAGGGAGCTGGGTCTCTTTAGCCTGGAGAAGAGGAGACTGAGGGGAGACCTCATTAATGGTTATAAATATGTAAAGGGTGAGTGTCAGGAGGATGGACCCAGGCTCTTCTCAGTGACAGGCAATGATAGGACAAGGGGCAATGGGTGCAAGATGGAACAGAGCAGGTTCCACTTAAGTATGAGGAAAAACTTCTTCATGGTGAGGATGATGAACACTGGAAGGGGCTGCCCAGAGAGGTTGTGGAGTCTCCTTCTCTGGAGACATTCAAAACCTGCCTGGATGTGTTCCTGTGTGACCTGATCTAGGGGTTGCTGCGCCTGCAGGGGGATTAGACTCGATCTTTCCAGGTCCCTTCCAATCCCTGATATTCTGTGATTCTGTAAAGGACAAAGAGCCATTCTGCACAAAGGAACTTGCTTTTGACTTGGTTACCCCAGACTATTTGTCCACAAAGGCAGGTTTTAAGTGAAAGAACACATTTCATAAATAGCCCTGGAGCTGTGAAGGAGAAATAGCTGAGCTGGCAAGATCCCTCATACTGCTCAATGCCTTCCTCATCCCCAACATATCAGTTACCCTTACAAAAATACTATTCTAGATATTATTCTAGCATCCTGAAGACAAAAGACGTAACTGTGTTGCCTAGGAACCAACGGTGCACATTATCAAAACATTTGTACTGTTATTGTTTATAGATCAGGCTGAATGGCATCCAATGAAGACTCACATTTAATTCTCTTTTAAGAGATAGACTTTCTTCTGAGTCATACGTTAAAAAAATAAATAAATAAAAAAACCCCTGTATCCAGAAAACAAATGTCAAACAGATAAAAACCTTTGGCTCTTTGCTGGAGAACCTCCCTGTAAGCAGCCCCAGAGCCAAGGCAGAAGAAAAGCAGATACCAGCCAGGCAGCCCAGCAAGTGCTCAGATGCTGCACTGCCCATCAAACTCTAAAGCTTGGCATCTGGGGCTTTCATCTGCCAGGCAACCCTCTGAGTGGTCTCAGACACTGGCTCAGATGCTTCAGTTCACACAGGAAGAGATGAAGGGCTGAACGTTTAGCACTGTAATCAACAAGATAACGTGCTGCCAAGTACAGGGCTACTTTATTCTAAGATGCATCTTTAATCTGCATACACTGTAGAGATGCCTGGATAGCCAAATCAGTCTCTATTTTGGGGTGCATTTATTTCTGTTGCCAGACTGAGACTGCCATGGAGAACATTTCAAAAGAGCAAAAGCCGCTTTAGAGCCTTAAACAGGGAGGGGGGGGGGGGAAGGGGGAGAAAGAATAACCTCAGCTGCTGTGGCTGCAGAGAGAAAGGGTGGGTCTCCCATCACTGACATTTGCCAGGTTGAAGAAAATACTATGTTAACACCAGATGTAAAGCACATTTTTAAGCCACAATAATTTCAACATTTCACCCCACCCATTTGTGACTATATGCAAACCCACTGAGTTGCCAACCACTGATAATTTACCACTAAGAGAGACAAGTGGAACAGCAAGCCAAAAAGGTAACTTTCAAAATATATACGAATCTCAGGCAAATGTGCTGGCAAAGTGAATAAAGAGGAGGAGAAAAGATTATTTAAGGGCCTTAAGAAAGAAGCATATCTGAAATTCTCAGAGAATGCAGATTCAAGAAAAACACTGATAAAGTTCTTTTTTGGACAGGAAAAAAGATTCCCTGTGAAGCATTAAGAGTGGATTGACGTCTGGCTTGCCAGATAAAGATAGTCTGAGCAAACAAAACTGCATAAAATGTCAGCTACGATACTGAGATAAAAACCTCAGGCACTGGCATCTTAACAGATGCTGTACTGCAAAAGCCACCTGCACTGCACTCCCATCTAGATGTATAGATATGATTTACCAGTGCTTCAGTTCAGGATAACATTCAAAAAGGCACTTTAAAGAATGTTCTATTATTTGCCTAGTGCCCGGTACATTAGTCTAGTGGCAAAGACTGCATTTCAGAGCACCACTGCAACATGGTGGCTTCATACAGAGGATAATGTCAAATGCAGCTCTGGACAGTCAGTATCCTTTCTTCAGGCTCTAATGTCCAGCACCAGCTCACATATCAGATCTGAACTCACTGAGACACAGAATTGTTCAATTAAGTCAAGTCAAATGATGGGAAGTCAGAGAGAAAGTGTGGAACTGCCTTTTAAAGCAATGGTTTTGGTGCTCTGATTTGCCATTACACAACTTCCACCAGCCCCACTGGCTTTGGGATTTCTCAGTTTGTAACCATCAAGAGGGGACAACTGGGTCTCAGACATTTCTCATAGAGCTCGAATGCTGTATGTGAAAGCTAAGGTTTTGGTTTCAGTTTTAAGAAGAAATTTTCCTACATTTCCAATACTGCATTGCAAGCCCACAGATTGCAAAAGCTGAGAAGTTTTGCAAAAGCAGATGGACAGCTTGAGTCTGGTTTACCCACTCCACGCAAATTGTGTTCTTTTTTTCTCCCAGTCACTTGCTTCATAGGTTCTGTCATTTGGTCAACTGTCCAAGTGAAATCCAGGCAGGTCATGGTAAATTCGACAGGTAAATTATCCCTGATGTAGTTTCTATAGAGTGGTAGTCACCCATGTTTTGCTGGGGGTGAATATGGGCCAGTGGCTGAAACAAGGAAATTGCTCTTCTCCCAGGTAAGTTCTGGGACATGAAAAATAACTAGAAAAAGTACCAAAGCATTTTCCCCAAAAGTTGGACTTCTTTCTAAAACCCGTTGGCTATAATTATTTCCATCTAGAAGCAGAATGAAAGGTTGAAGACCTATTCCACCCACTCCCACCTTTTCACTGTTGGCAAACACTTTGCTGCCTGGGGAACTCGTTCAGAATTCATCACTCTGGTGTTGCATTAACTAATACTTCATCTGTCTGCTTGCAGAGGAGAAGAATTTTAAATAACTAATTTTATTCACAGCCATTTTGTCTTCAGTTTCCCTTCCTGATATCCAAAGGCAATAGCCCCAGTGCAGGATCTGGCCACGTAAGTTATTAGAGATGAAAGCTGTGAAGACAACAGATGAGTGAAAGGACAGCTTTATCGCTAGTAGGCTGTCTACCAGACACGGATTTGGCAGGAGTTCAAATAAAAGTGTTGATATTGGGTGGTTATCTTTGCTAACAACTCTTCCAAAGTGTCAGGAGTGTGGGTCTGCCAGAGGAAAAGCAGAACAGAGTCAGAGCGCTTGTCTGCCACTGGCTGATTGGACTGAAAATATTGACCTGAGAAAAAGGTTTACCTGCTTCAAAGGGCATCCCTCAAGTTTCCAAAGGGACATTTAAATCTTTAGATAAATATTGTTATTTAGCAGTAACAATCAGAGGACAACACAATGAAAGAGAAGGTCAGCCAATAGTTCTTTGCTAGCTCATTCTTCTTGGTTTCTGAGTATGATTCTGACCGACAAAGATGTTCCCCCAAAATTACACCAAATTGGCACCTATTTAAAGGACCAGTCCCAGTCAGATCATCTCATTTACTCCCTGGAGTCTGTAGCCATCCCTCCCACCAGGTAGTATTTGTATTATGATACATATTTCATTCAAGTTCCAGACCAAAACCTCTACTGAATGTGTCTCATTTGGCCAAGTCTTCACAACACAGGCTTTTATCAAAAACACAGCTACGCAACCTTTATCCTAAAATATTGCCAGATGGCAAAACACAAGTAGCTTCACTGGGTTCTTTCAAGTTCTTTAGTTATACCTGACTGCTCATAATTGAAAATGTAGTCATATCTGCATTTCTGGCTCCATCAGCAGGCCACACTATTTCGTTACTATTCTGAAGCACTCCCCAAGCTTCTGCTAATAATTTTGCTTGACCTTTATTAAAGACCAGGCATTAGCTGGCAATTAGATTTGGTGATCCCTTTGTCGATTGAGAGCTCAGTGATTTACTGTAAATTACAAATAGTTCAAATGTTTCATTATGCTTATTCTTTATACAAGCTTTGTGGCCAGGTAAGCACTGACATGACATTCACTGTTAAACGATCTCATTAAACTTCTTCAATTAAGTGGTGCAACACTTCACCTGCCACATTATCCAAGGACTCCTGCAATGCACTTTAAACATTCAGCATCAATAGATGCTGTACCATAGTTCACCTTGTTGGGAGTGAAATTTCAGTCCCTGAACATAAGGTTGACTACCTGATGCTGTTTGTCAGAGACAATAAATAATGCAAATAGATACTCATGTAAAGTAAGAGGTTAAAGACATCAATAGCTTTCCCGCAGCGTTTTTAAAGAGGCTCTCAAAAGAAAAAAAAAAACAAACAAAACTTTAAATCATGAACAAATGCCACTAAACTTTAAAAAGTTAAGGAAAAGGAAGGATGGTGCTGGTTTCTTTCATTTCATAGAATCATATAATGGTTAGAGACAAAAGGCACCTTAAAGATCATCGAGTTCCACCCCCGCCCTGCCATGGGCAGCCTCCCACCAGAACAGGTTGCTCAAAGCCCCATCCAGCCTGGCCTTAAACATTTCCAGGGATGGGGCATCCAAAACTTCTCTTGGCAACCTGTGCCAGTGTCTCACTACCCTCACAGGAAAGGATTTCTTTCTATTATCTGATCCAAATCTCCCTCTTTCAATTGAAAACCATTACCCCTTTATCTGTAGTCTTATGACTACAACCCCTGATAAAGAGACCCTCCTCATCTCTTCTGTAGGCTCCCTTCAGGTACTGGAAGGCTGTTATAAGGTGTCCTCAGAGTCTTCTCTTTTCCAGGCTGAACAGCCCCAGTTCTTTCAGCCTGTCTCCATAGGAGAGGTGCTCCAATCCTCTGATCACCTTTGTGGCCCTCCGCTGGCCTCGTTCCAGCAGGTCCATGTCCTTCCTGTGTTGAGGACTCCAAAGCTGGACACAGTACTCCAGGTGGGGTCTCACAAGAGGAGAGTAGAGGGGCAGAATTACTTCCACCTACCTGCTGCTTCTTTTGATGCAGCCCGGGATGCGGTTGGCTTTCTGGGCTGCCAGCGTACATTGCCTGCTCATGGCAAGCTTCTCATCCACGAGCACTCCCAAATCCTTCTCCTCAAGGGTGCTCCACATTCATTTCTTTATGAATGCAATGATGATTTCTTGAGAATCCTGAAGGCATGGGCACTTTTTTCCACTCACAAGCCCAGAGCCCTAGGAGGGGCAGTCACACAACCTCCCATCTCAGAGTGGCTTGTGAAGGTCTGCCTTTAGTCATTTCATTCCCCTTTTTCCTGTGGAGTATGTTTAATGGAGCTTAATGGAGTCAAGATCGGACAACGCACCACATCATTTCAGTTAGGCCAATAAATAGAGTATCACCTCCTAACTAAAGGGAAACACAGTATTTTTGTTGGAGGCACCTTTATGACTCTGCCAGCAATTTTTACTGCAGTAACAACCAGAAGCACGTGGATTAGGACCTCTTTTGTGCTAGGTGCTGGACCTACAGATTCCACTCCACAAACTAAACATTAAGGCATGAGGAAGAATAACAGGGGTATCTGAATTTTCCTGGCTTGTATAAATTCTATTTTTCACATTTTGAATTGTTTCCCTCCTAAAACAAATGGTTCCAATATTTTTCCCCTCCTGCACTGATATAGTATGATCTTTAGCATCTGCTTCTGGACATCTCTTTTCAAGGATGAAGGGCTCCTAGCAATTATAATGTAGCCTGTGAAAATAGCAGACTGCTCCCTGGACAGATTTAGGCTTCATCATATAGCATTAACCCCATATACTAAATGTATTTTTCTGAGTTATAAGTCTGGGTTAGTTTTATTATCAGAAGAGAAGCAGTAAAGGTTTCAGTGTTACAGATGGAATGGCAGATGGGAAGTGAAAGCTTAATGTGAAGCAGCTCTGGATAAAAGCTATTAATCCTCAAAATTCATATGGTCTTATGCAAGGAAACCTAGCAAAATCCACTGCAATATGACTAACCAGTGAGCAAAGTGTAAACTGTCCCATGCCCATTACCTGACAAATCATGGCATGAAGTCTCAAAGATGGAAAAAAACAACCCCTTAAACACCCTATTTACTATATCCTGGAAAAACAATCAGCTTTCTGTGGGTTACGCAGAGATATAACGCCTTTCTAAAGATTATAAAGAATATAAATTTATAGCATTTCCACTGTGAAAATGAAATGGACTCATAAATAGATGTTTGATGAGATGACATTTTTCAGGGTTTATAGTTATAATATTCCATACATTCAAAAAAATGTAGCAGTACCTATAAGTCACTGTCTTTAAAGTTGTAGAACTGAAAAAGGCTTTTTACTTTTTGTTGAAGCACATGGTGTGGAGATGAAGCACATTTCCATCAGTTCTGGTAATGAAATACTGTGACAGAAAGGGAAGTGAGCACTTCAGATGCCTGCCCAACTGCCGAGAGCCCACCATGCAGCTCTGAGAGCAGCCACAATGGAGAAGCATGACCTTCAAGAATTTCCCCCAAGAAGAAATGAGCACCTGGATCATTTCCAGCTGAATGGCACTTGTTTAGAGTTTGAATGACTGCAAGATACCACGGCCATATTACAAAGAATCCATTAACACCAAACTGACTGCAGTCTACTCAACAAATCCTGTGATTTTTTTTTTTTTATGATCATGCCCATAAGCGACTGATACCCTTTGGCCTTGTGGTTTAACTTGTGCCACAGGGAGCTAAGAGCAGTTGAGATCACCACAGGTCATGGCCTCAGCACTACACGGCGTTTAGGGTGGACTCAACAACACAGGATGACAACTGGATACATCTGATGGAAACGGTCTACAATACCAAGCCTTCAGCAATTATTCTTCTACAATTTATCTTGCTTGATTCAAAGTACCAACACCTACCTCATCCTTTATGTTCTTGCTTTAGTCTACTTACCATCAGTGCAGCATTCCTCTGTGGGAAAGTGAATGATAGGGAATAACAACAAGCCAGCTTTTCCCAAAACTGAAGAGATACATAGAGAACTACTCTCACTTACAAGCAAGGATAGTAAGTCAAAATTGTTAGGTCTCTTCCTGTTGGACACCAGAAGGGTTTAAACTGGATGGAATGTGAACTATCACCATTTCTTAATTCAAATCCCCGTGTTTAGAAATGGACACCATCAATAAAGCTTTGTCACTTCTCACAAAATTCTAAGGCATATGCTCATAGGTTTTTTTCATTTTCCACTTCAGTGTGGATTTCTGTCTGAGTGGCAGCCTCAGGAATGGACCCATAGTTTTGAGAGAAATCTTGTGGAAACCTAATCAGCAACAGCATCTACTGTATTTCTTTTCTATGAGTATTAGAAGCATGTTATGTCATCACTCATCAGAAAAATCACTCAAGAAATTACTTCCCTTTTCATCAGTTCATTTCAACATACAGGGAAACAGAAGTCACAAGGAGGATTTCCTCCTTCCCTCTTCTTGACAATTCTTATAGTCTAAACTAAACATTTAACTACTTGGTTTTGGAGAGAATTGGGGTGGGTTTTTTTTTTTCCCTCAGTGGACTATCTTCTTTTGCACAATGTAGTGAACCTTACCAAATGCAGCTGCAGGGCCCTGAATTACGTAAATCCAGAAAGAATATAGTTTCACTTAAAATCCTGAGCCTTGTCATATGGTGGTGCGAGAAGTTCCTTGTCTGATGCCATCTGAATAGTCAGGCATCAGTTGGTGCTGAAGATATAATTGACTCCTAGCAACTTATTTGTCACTTCTACTATCATTATCCTCCTCATAAAAAGTACTAAAAAAAGAAAGCGGAGAACATTACCTTCACTGAATCTATATTCATACTTTCAACACTTTCTGAGACATCAGATCAAACTGTTGATCAGAGCTATGGGAGGGAGGAATCTCTCCATGCCTGGGTTCATTTGGTAGCTCCAATAGTTCCTACTACTTTACTCATCCCTCTCTTGCAGGTGCCTCTTGCTGGAAATAATGACTAAAAGTGAAGAACCTGTGCTGCTAGCCTGCTCACAGCCACAGTCCCTCCTAGGTAAGCAACAGACACACAGCAGGGTACAGTAAGATGACTCCTTCCTTGGCTAAAGTGTGGCTGCCAGACACCAACCTCACCAAGAGGAGTCTTCTGCTGCAAGACAGAAGAAACTGCCCCTCTGACCTCTGCTTCTGGCAGCGCAGCATGGACAGGTCATCTACTATATTCTTCAATACATGTTTCTTTTAGGATCAAAAATGTTACATTTTTAAAATACTCATTGTACCTGATTGGGTAGTCGGCAGCACTGAGGTTAATGAAGAAATCCCACGGCCAGTCATTCATCTCCATTAAGTCCCTCATGGTCTGCAGGTAAGTGGACAGAAGACTTGCTCCTCCCCAGATAGTTGCCATTCTCCAAGAAGTGACTCTCACATTTGGGTACTGGTTGGCAAACTGGAGCACTTGCCGGTGCAAGTAATTGGATCGCTTTACAAGAGAAAAAAGTAATACATTCAAGTTACTCTGTCAAAAATTGCCCCTCCCTGTATCCACTAACCACCAACTCTAGTTCTTGACTCACTGAGCACTGCTATTGCTATACACTCACTTACTGTGGGGCACAACCTTCTTTTACTAAATGCTAATTTGGAAATGTACAGAGTCTCCTGTTTAGTTCTTTTTATTACAACTACAGTAATCACCGAGAAGTGTAACTAGCTAGTTCTTATCATTTATCATCAGCAGGTCCCGAAGGGCTTCCATAAAGGAGGCAACTGCTACTACCTTCCCTTTTTCAGTGTGGAGTAACTTGGTCAGGTCTCCATCAAGCAGACCACTGTTCATCTGCATCAACTTATCAATTACTGTTAACTAAGTGTACAGACAGACATGGACAGGTACTCAGACATATAATGAGAAATGAAGGCTGCTACACAGAGAACAGAAAAAAAAAAAAAAAACAAAAACCCAAAAACAAGAGGCTCCAAACATCTAACAGATGGAGAGACAAAAAGTGATATCACACTCTATGCAGCAGAGGTAAGAGAAGATGAAGATGACAAAGATGGGCAGACTGACAGATGGCAAGACAGGCAATTTATAACCAGTGATATATTACCTTGTCAACATGAATGTAATAAAAATGGTCTTTATGGTAAATAGCCTTAAACATGCGTTGCAGCTGCCGAGAAGCTCTGCCATGAACAACCAAGACAAATGCGATCCTGACTGGGTTGGCTGGCATGTATTCTACGGAGTCCTCATCCCACTGTACATTGTTGTTGGCTTTTCCTGTTCGAAAACAAAACACAGGACATCTCTGAGTGTATCCACAGGGCAGGGGTGCAGAAAGCAGTACACATTTCATCTTGTCTCTTTCTTCAAAACCAGTTTCTAAGGAGAAGCAACAACTTGTGAGGGATGCCAGACTGTCATCAAGATCGTAACTCTCTCCTCTGTCACCATACAGGACCATCACCCCATGGGCAGCAGCCGTAACAGCCTTCCCCACACATCCCTACCTGCATGCTTCAACCTGCAGAAGGCTGCATGAACACAGATAAGTACTGGAATCATATCATAGAATCCCAGGTAGGAAGGGACCTCAAGGATCATCTGGTCCAACCTTTCTTGGCAAAAGCAGGGCCTCAACAAGACGGCCCAAGCACCCTGACCAGATGAAACTTAGAAGTGTCCAATGTTGGGGAATCCACCCCTTCCCTGGGGAGATTATTCCAATGACAGATTATTCTCACTGTGAAAAATTTGCATCTCGTGTCCAATCGGAATCTCCCCAGGAGTAACAGGAGTGAGCGGGGATGGCTGGGGCAGGTACCTCAGGCCAATCTGCTGCACCGGGTTGGATACACTTTATAAGGCTGGCAAGATTTGTGGGGGAAAGATGCTTTCCTGGTGGAGTTGAAGGAACGTCTACGAATCAGACAAAGCTCTACCTGGGTATGCACATTTGCATCTTCAAAGGTATCACCTCAAAGTTTTTAAACACTGTTCAAAGTATTCAAAAAAATGCCAAGGCCAACTTCTCCCCTCCTGCCCCCCAAAATGAAGCCCCCTGTTTACCAGAAGATGCTCATTCCTGTGATCAGCACAGCTCTGCTGAGAAGCTGGTGAAACTGCCATTTAACAGCTGCTGAGGATTATCTCAACTGATAGCATTTATTTGTAACAGCAGATGTATCCTGGAACATTTAAATGGCAACCTGCATATCTTCACTTCTTCATGTAGGAGAGGGGCTCTTAGAGTCCTATTTAAAATCTATGTTCATTTTTATTTTAATGGAGGAAACTGCAAGTTTCTCCTCCTCAGCAGAGCTTCCCTAGCACACTTGCTTTAAGTCAGAATCTGGTCCTTCCATCCTGGAGGTCCAGGAGTACGGAGTTGCTGCAACATGATTTTTTGCTGGACCATACAAGGGGCTAAAAGGCACCTCTGTGTCTACCCAGGAATATACTTAGATACTGAGCACTAAAGAGTCTACAAATTCCCAGCTGCTCCCTGTCCCATGTAAAATAACCCTACCTCTCTGTAGCCCCTCAGGGAACATCCACCTGTAGCAGCTCATAAACTAATGCAACAACAACGGCCCCAGTTGTATTCAGACCATCAGGAAATTTCTAGTTCCAGGAATCACTCAGCTTTAAATGTGACACCAACAATTTAAATGGTATTTCTTTAAAAAAAATTCCACCACTAGCCCAGTAAGACTCAGATGAACAGCATTAAAAGGTTAGAAAAAAACCCCTGAATTTAATTTCTTCTGTAATTTTCAGTTTGTTTATTATGGCCATTTCCCTGTGCCCAGTTCTACTGTTTCTCTCATGCAGCTGATGAGTTTCCCAATGAGCGTGCGAGGCATTCTGCACAGTGACAGGGACATAAAGGGACTGTGAAAGAAAGAAAATATGCTTGCAAGGAAAACTGACAGGGGAATGAAGGGCAATTGCAGTTGCTAAAACAACCCATTTGTCTTTTAAACGGCTTTGATTTCAAGCTGATGATGTCCCATCAATGGACTCAAATATTTTTAGTGGTTTTCAATTACATTTTTGGATACCTCTCTTCTGAAATTAGTGGCTTTCTGCAATGATATGTAGAAGGTGAGGGGAATCTAAAATAGCCATATTGTGGGTCTTTTATTTTAAACTAGCTTGCTTTCAATACCCACATTATCATTGATCTAGCAATTACTGAAAACAAAATCCTCCTGAATTTTCATCTGAAACGCCACCTCACTTCATCATCTTTCTCTAATAAATTCCTGCAGTGACTTATTTTCCTTTCTGCTGTTTTCCTTCTCTAACCTCTTTTTCCACATGCTCCTTTCTTCCTTCCTTCTCTCTTAGGTGTAGGTTTTTACAGTCCCATTTTCCACCTGCATACTATTATGGCTTCGTAATCTAATCCTATTTTTGGCTGCCTGGGACTTCACGAAGGCAAGAATGTTGTATTTTTAACATCTGTCAGAATATCTGCTAATTCTGCTCTGTACTGTTACTTCCTTGATTTCAGCCCCTGGCTGATTAAGCACCCTCTATTTTGCAGACTACTCCACTGATAAAGAACCAGCCTGGTTTGCAAACAAGAAGTTGGCAGAAAACCTTCAACTGAGTATCTGCTTACTGAAAAATACAGGAGGATTTCAGAGCTGTATAAACCATGTAAAACACTGAAATGCTCTAATCACTTCATGTCTATAAGTCTTGCACAAGTTAATGCCTCCATATCAATGACCTGCCTCTCATGTAGGTGCATATCCTCTTCTGGATGTTAGGACAGAAGATACGTGAGATGACTTCATTTAATGTCGTACCATTCAGCAGTGACAAAAAACCTAACAGGTTTTTAAGGTAATACTTACTTTTGACAGCTACCACAGTGCCATCACTACATTGCCATTTCCCATATGCACTCAAGCTCACTCAGGGTGCTAATTTGAGTCGCCACCACCCTTGGTCGCTCCAGTCCAAGAAAGAGCAGTTGCTAAGATCACCTTTCTCTGGTCCCAAAGAACCCTTGATAATTTTTTCACCTCTGTTAATTTTTCTCCTTCTCACCCACCCACTGGGACTTGGAGTCATGGGCACTTGCCGCCTTCTGCAGCACTCCATACCCCCAGCCTTCACTAAAACTTGCTACCTTTCCACGTCTTCTGCTTTTCCAAGAAAAAGGAGTCAAGCCAACACAGCAGAATTCCCATTTTCTCCTCCAGCCCTAGTCACCTGAGGCTACCTCCGTGGGACTGGAGCTGCACCTCATCTCACCTAGCTTCTCCGAGCGTGGGCATTGCTGGTTGAGTGAACTTGTCTACACATTGAGGGAACTTCTTTGTTCTAGGACAACTTAACACAGATCAGTGTTTTATAAAACATAATAAAAAGACCACAATGTTAACACAAGGTAAAACAAAAACTGTGAAGAATATTACATTACAGTCAGCTCCTGGGAGCACAGCTCTAGCCTCGGAAATGGCTTTGCACATACGAGTGAGTGGGGAATGTGAATGGAGTGTTCTCTTTATGACCATCTGGCACAGGTAAAACAGTAGCTCTGGCCTGGAAGCAGGAGGACTTGTGTTAAACTTCCTCAAAGTTTCACCATTTCATCACGCAATGGAAATGGTGGGTAGAAGAGTGACTTCTCATGCTGCTTCGCTTCAGAGAAAGTGCCACACGGAACCTCAACAGAAGCAGCCATGCCCACCCAGCTGATAGCAAACACTTCCTAGCCCTTGTATCAAAGCACACTTATTTTGCTATCCTACACTGAAAACAAAACATGGCACTTTTCTCTGTGACTACATGCCCTTCACAAACTTATTGAGAAAAGCCAGAGTTGCCCTTCTGGCTTCCTGCTCAACATCAATGGGTGTTAGCAGGAAAACCCATACCTATTTTTGCAGGCAACAGGAGAATCTTAGTTCTAGTGAAATTTCAACTTGCACTTTCTATAGCCCAGAGAAATCAATACTAATAATTAGGAGTTTAATCTTCAACTATTGCAGTATTACTAAATGCCAGAATAATAAACTTAGTGCAATCATTTTCATGTTGTAGTGCCACATTATGCTCAATTATCCACCAGTGTAACTCAGAGCCAACCTGCTAAGTTTTTACTTCCATTGCTAATTAATGAGATAATCAGACTTCTCTAGCAGCACAAAGAAACCTTTTAATGAATTTTGTGAGCCATATTATCTTTTGTATATCAATCCATCAACTTCTGAGCTCAGTACTGTCCTGGCTGTTCAACAGAATGCCCCTGCACAGAGATACCTGGATGCTGCTGACTTCATCTGAACACAGCTCAGTGTGTGTACTCTGCCTTGATAGCTCGAATCAATGGATAGAGGACATCAGAGGAGTTATTGCTGTGTAGTTCAGCACACTATTTACTGCTATTACATCCATAAATGCAATCAGAAGCCCTGTCATTATAGCAGGAGTACTAGCCATAAGCACTCTGAGGAGGCAGAGCTCTGCAGTCCCTACTTAAACTCCCAGGAGCAGCCCCATTCCCTTCAGCAACAGCCGGCTGAGTGGTAGTTGCCAAACTCAGATTTCCACTATAAACTCCTTCTTCTCAATTGTTCTCAACTCCTAACAGCACAGCAGGTTGAAAATTTCCAGGCTTGTCTCTCGTCTGAAAATGTTTTTCGTTTTGGTTAGAGCAAAACCAGTTTTGACTTGTTCAAATGGTGACAAAAGTGAAAAAAAAAAATATTAAAATAGATTCCTTCATTTAGAAACCTCAATTTTTGTAACAGACCTAGTAACAGAAGTAGCTGGAGTTATATCAAAACAACAAAAAACATCCCCAAGTAATTTAGCAGTCAGCCATCAGGACCTGATGAGAAGTCTTTGTCTGAGGGCTTGATCTTCGTAACATTTATCTGGACTTATCCAGAACTTTTGCTGGAGTTAAAGCCCAATAATCCCTTACAGCAAATGCCTCATTTGCATCAGGTTTGAGAGGGAACATTCTATCTTCCTGCAGTACCCTCCAGTGAAAACATCTTGCACAGGCAAGGTAACTCGTGAAGCACAGCATGTGTTAATCATACTTAGATGCAAAAGCAATTTTTTCCTATACTAGAATCTAGAAAATTATCTTTAGCAACATTAATACCAATTTTGGATGCCAATTTTCACCTCCAATCTAAAAAAAAAAATTGTTCTTTTATTTCCATAGAAGCCCTTGCAAACATCTTTAGTGAAAGGAAAAGATTTGAGGTGAGCACTGATTTTTTTTTTTGTTTTAAAATTATTATTACTACTTACATGCAAAATGCTCACTGTTCCCTTCACAGTGTAGAAGACCCCTCTGGCAAATAAAGGTATTCACCAAAACGTGGCCTGAGCAGTATGTGCAATTTTGGTGACTATGTTTGCTAACACCCAACTGGCCACACAGAGTTCTGTGTACCCCAGCTGTGTCCTGCTCTCTGTCAGGCCATCCCCTGCTCTCCTCTACCTCTAAGAAGCCATGCGAGCACCTTGGAGAATCAGCAGCTTTGTGTGCCAGCTGAACTGAGCACATCCACCACCCTGGTCAAAGAGGGGCTGAGTTTCACCTCTGGCAAAGCAAACCAAATCCCTGATGAAGGCAATTAACACGACCAGTCACACGTGTGGCTCCTTTTAGTGGGTTCTAACTTGCTCAGCGAAGTAAGAGGTGAAATCAGCTGAGATCACTTTCTCTGCAAGTATCCCCAGGGCACAGGGGTTCAAGAGGGATGATTATGGTTTACAGAATGAAATGCTGCTGGTCACGTTCAGTAGGCGTCCTTAAAATTGCTGTTACCCATACTTTTTTATCTGTGAGTTAGCATTGAGCACTTTGGATAAAATTTCAGAAATCACACTACCATTGAAAAGTGGATATTAAATTTTTTTGCAGTAATGTTTTATCTCAACAACCCCACTCTAGTATTTTTCATTCTCAGACTCTACCATGAATTACAGAAGCAATTTAGGATCCTTTATGAGTTCATATGACCAAGTAACCCATAAGCAAAAATCAATGCAAGGTAGGAGGGAAACAGTAAGACATAATTTACAAGTACTCAACGACTAGTCCATTTAACGTTAAAGAGACAGATCTCAGTAATGTTCTTTCTATGCTGAACAGAAGCCCTGGTTTGTAACAAAGGGGCTGCTGATGTGGGCATTTTGAGGCTGCTTTAATAACTTCAGAGAGCGACAGCATAAACTTAGGGCAGTCAGAGGAAAAGAGCCACTGCCTTACAGTTGGACAATTCCCTTCAGGAGATCACTGGAAGTTTCTCTGCACTGAGTTTGTGAACTGATAAGCAGCTCTGCATCCCTGCAGAATTTCATATACAAAAGAAAGCTCCCTGTTACTACAGATTGGGGTTGATTTCTGATGCAACTCCTGTGGTGGAGAGATTTCTACCTTGCCTATGAACAGAAAAACAAAGAGCATGAAAAAGAAGGAAGGCAGGCAGAGATCGGGCACAAGTAGAATGGTTTCATGTTCAGAGCCGAATCCTAAGATGAATTGTTTCTATCTTTTCCCAAGAAAAGGAAAATAAAAGAAAAAAAATAATTTGGTTTTGGAATTTGAAAGAAAATATTTCTATCTGAGCTTTGTCATCCTTCTGCTATAGTAGCTATTCAACATTTGTTCTGCATGCACCACTTCCCAGACTCACTGAAGATCCCACTGTGGCAGGTATCAATCATTAAGCAGATCCAGAAAGACACCCTGTACCAGAAAACGTTGTGGATGCTTTTCACGTGATATGGAGGATTCATTGTAAATGAAGAAATAAAAGAACTTTGAGAACAAAGACAAGAATATTTTGTATCACAAAATCCTTGAAAGCAGTTAGGATAACACAGAACTGTTCAAAACCAATCTCAGTACAGAACCCCAGGTTACACGTCCGCGTGCACACACGTGTGCTGCGACAGCACATTTCTATCCACTACATTTCAAACAAACCCAGGGAGTGTGTGGTTTGAAGCAGCCTGCCATTCTTCAAACAAAAACTCGGTTCTGTCTTGCAGTCAGCCTTAAGGACTTACTGAAACCATTTTTATGATTTGCAAATGACCACCTAATTATCAGATACTGCTATACTGCTCTTGGAACACACACTAATCTTAATTTACTACGATACTTATCTAGGCAGGCCAATAATCTCAGTAACAAGCTTGCTTTTCTGACTGTTCTAATTATGAAAATGGTTGCATTCCTGGGAGACAAATCTCAATTATTTGCAGTTTTGCTAGAGTGTGTTAGCCAAGCATTTTTTTCCCTTTCCCAATGACTCTCATGAATAAATAAGTAACACTCAAAAGCAACAGTAAGTTAATGTTGAATTAGAATTAATTTCCTAATAATAATATTTATCATATCAATTAACAGCCAATTAGTGCACCATGATCAGTGTTGTTAGGGTGAATAAAAATGCTTTCTAAGTGCGCATTAGGTTATTTTTACTATATTCAGTGATATTACTGGACTTTAGACACATAATATAAAGCAGATTCAACAACAGACATAAGTACTCCTCGCAAAGATTATTCACTCCTCTTGCACCTTGTACCTCAGTTTGACCTAACATTTAGGAAGTAACGCTCTTGGGAACCCCAAGAAAAGAGAAAGACCAGTATTTACAGGTAACTGTACCATTTCAGCCCTACAAAAACACTCTAATAAAAGACAGCTTTTCCCAGTTTCACTCTCAAGACTAACCTGCAGCACATTCAGATTGGGACCCCCAGCTCAGCATTAAAACTTGTGGAGACAAACCAAGTAATCACAGAAACCAGGAGGAAACCCTGAATGCACCAGTTCTGTGACAACACATTCCAGACAAAAGTCCTGCCTTTTACAGTTTACACATAAGCCACGAAGGTTACCTTAATGTGTGGAGCCACCCTCTCTCTCACAGCAAGCCCACTGCAGGGCGAGACACTTCATTCAGGCCTTGTGGCCCAAAAACTGACTCCCACCCAGCAGACTGACTACTGTCAGGGAAGTCTTGTACTCATTGAGAGGGAAGAGGTTAGAGAAAGAGAAAGTAGTGAAGGGGCTGAAATGAGGCATGTGTTTAAACATCTTACCCACCTCTGACTGTTGCTAAGGATGCTTCATTCAGCAGTCCAAAACTGATGAGAACAGGAATTTGGCAGATAAGTCATCCCACCACTCCCAAGAAAACTGATAACACAAATGCAGACTGAACCATTTATAAAACTTCGTCTGCTGTTTGCACTTTCTGGGCACAGCTACAGCTACACCAACAGCACTCTGGTTTCTACAAAGCCAGCACTGGGAGGTACCCAGTTCCTCTGCCCAGCTTGTTGAGCTGGTGCATGCTAGAGGCTGCTGGCGACCAGCACGTACTTGCTAGTAAGCCCATGCCAGGGCTGCTGGTGATGGAGCTCCCTGCAGTCCCCTGCCCCACTGAGCAGTGACAGGGACAAGATTCTCACTACCCAAGCGAAGCAATGTAATTTAGGTGCCTAATCTAACACATCAGCCTCCTCAAACTGTCTGTGGAGACAGAAGGACTCTCCAGAGGCTGTTGAAGGGATGGCAATAGAGGCAGAATTGAACAGAGTGGCAACAAGGCTTGTTTATGCTGCTAGACTCAGGTTTCTCCAAGGCAGGAACACATGTACATGAGTATCCTCCTGGCAGGGTACAGCTGTTGCCTGGGCACATAGGTGATGGCAGCCCAGAGGTGCTCCCAGGTCTTGAAGTTTGCCCTAAGGGACCCTAAATTAGACAAGCAGCTACTGATTTAGGTGGCCTGAATTACACATCAGAGGATGCCAGCATGTTGCTGGAGGATGGATGGATGGATTACACCCTAACTTGGACACCAGTGACAAGTTCACTAACATTCATGCCAAAACCAATAATGGGCTTCGGAGTCAGCTCTTTTCTATACTGAAACACTTCACTCCATTCCCTGCTGGAGAAGCCTCTAGAATTCTTGTGCAGGACAAGAAGAAAACACAGAAAATATCCTTATTTCAGTTCAGACTTTCTCTTCTGCCTCAACTCATCAGCAAGTTTCATCTTCCAGGGAACAGAAACCAGTGAAAGCCAGCCAGTTACTACAGAGCAACCAAGGCATACCTTAAACAAGAAAGGAACAGTATCAACATAAATCCCAAGCATAACAGCAATAGTGCCCAATCAAGGCTCACACCTCAAGGTCACATCTGAAACAGCCTTTGTTGATTTCAGTGCCTGTCTCTGTATTTTGCAGTGTGTTTGGAGACTGGGACATCTATAACCTTTATTCCATCTCTTCCTGCCATGCTCGTGGCTCAAAGAATCAATAAGGAGTGAAACAAAAACAATTATATAGTTAAAATAAGTCTCTACTTCCCAGGAGGTATTTGTTTACTCCTGAGATTACTAAGAAATGAATAGGTAGATAAAAGCATGTTTGTTACCTGCCTGATCAGTGCCTTCCCGTTCTATTTTACTGTGCTGTCAATCTTTCAAATCTTACGTAAAGGATCTTTTCCCCAGATATTCTTAAGAGACGACCAGTTAATCATTATAATCAGTTGGTGTAAGGCCAGGACCAAGTTCAAGTTAATTTATAACATATGAGGATCTGGTCTGCTAACTTGAAATTAATCCTTCCTTTGAGATTCCCATTACATCTGTCTCCTATTCTTTTGAATTCAGAATTGGAAGGACAGAGTCTGCCTTTATTCTGCGCCCAAGATAAATACAAACATAACGTTGGAAACAGACCAAAAAAGTCAAGACTTTCACAGGTATTTTACATAGCTAGTTTGAAAAGGTCTAATTAGGTACCGAGAATAAAGAATGACATTAGCAACAGCAAAAATAACCCTTTGCCTTGTGTCTGCATGTTGTAAAGTGTAAAAGTTTAGTTTAATTGCACTGCAAGTGAAATTAACAGAGATTTCACAACAGAGTCAAAAGATAAATAGCACATGTCTGAGCAGATTCACTCCAAAGCTGTCAGGCTTTGCTTCCTCTTCATCCCTTTGAGTTAAGCTTTAGGGATTTCAAAAGCTGCAGGGCTGGGACATAGCTGAGCGCTTTTAAGAATCTCACACTACACCAATAAAAGATACACGAGACATCAGATTCATGTATGTGTCTGAACCATATACATGCCTTGTACATGTATACACATACTTTATACACTGGTAGGTTAGTTAAACATAACTGGCAATATTGCAACTAAACCCCCACACCTAAAAAGCTAGCTGCCCACAGAAACAAATGCAGTTTCTGCTTGTTGAGTATATGCATTTTACCATTAGTGCTGACACATAACTATTTGTCAAATATCCCTTATGTCAAAGGATACCAGTAAGCAATGGTTTTCTCAAATGACCCAAAGCAAATCTCAAATCTCCCAAGCAAGAGAGTTGTAAAAGCGTGGCCATTCTGTTTCTGCAGGTTTTCTCCTGTAGCACCTGTGACTCCTTGTTACTTCTGCTCAGCAAAACCAGCACCAAACAGGGGCATCAGCTCCAGTGCCAGCAGAGGCACTTCCAGCTCTGCAGATCACCAGGCCCAGCTCAGCTGGGACTCCCAGCAAGAGCAGGACTTGCCAACATCCCTGCTTGAAGCTCCCCAGCTTGTCACCCACCATTTAAAGGCTCCTCGGGTGACAAAGTCCTTTTGATAGGCTGAAGAGGGAACCATTAGACAGGAATTAGAGCACTAAATACTTTTCAATGATCCATCCCTTGCCTTAATATTGCCCTTGATTTGCACGCTCATTTTTCTTTTCTCTGTATTATGTGCATTAAATGAGATAATTCTGTGCAATTTAAATTTCTAAAGAAACACATAATCTACCTTGTCTACGTCATGCTTCTCATTCGCCCATCTGAGTAGTAACACATGAACTATTTTATCATTAATCAGTTCTTGTGATTCAAGAAAGCTGGCTACGTGCACTGCTAAAGGAAGAGCCTAAATAATGTTACCAAATGCAGAAGGAAAAAGAGGACCAATCTTCTCTTAGTGAGTTACTTGTCAGTCAGAGGAATGCAATGTAATTACATAGTGACATTTCCAACAGCAAATATACTCTAATGTAAGCAATTAACAGTGGTTTCTTTGGCAGAATTCAAAAGATTACTCACATGGTAAGCCAAGTTACAGTAACAGGAATAATAAATAACAGTGCAATATTTTAGCTACGTTTTAACACATATGGTCAGGTCAAAACACAGGAGAAACAGATAAATGTTAACTCTTACACAGGCTACCCTTACACTGCAAAATTGTTCATTAACATGTTTAGGAGGTAAATATGTGCATTTTAGCAGAAGCAAGCGCTAGTGACAGTAAGTACTCTGGATCTAATTAACATGGAGAATTTTAGTCTGTGAACTGAGTATTACCACATGTCTCTTCCTGGAGACAGGAAAGGTAGGGCTGGGCTCTCCTTCCTGGCTGGTATGCTTTCCAGAAGCTACTTCTGATCAAGAGGGATTAGTAAAGATGGTTTAAGAAGAAAATCACCGAGCATTAATCCTCTAAACATTTCATAGCCAACATATCTTTAATACAATCCCTCTAATCCAATTAGGGCGCCTTGAAAATCGTATCTTGAATTCCATGCTTCATTGTGATCGGTTCTGTGCGAGTGAAACATCCATTTACACGACAGCTGCTAAATGCCTTCTCCGCATCCCAGCCCGCTCTCTGCTGCGAGGAAACCCAAACCCTGCCCTGGACAAAGCTGACTCCAGTCCCACAACCTGCACAAGCACCAAACACTGCGCCCCAACACCTTAGTCAGGGGGAGTGTTCCCAGTAAATTCATAATCAAGCTTGTCACACAGAAGAGAGACTTTCAAATGCTAAAATCTTTCTTCCATAAATATATATATAATTAAATATGCATGAACCACCGAAGACATAACTTTAACTCCCCATTTCCCACCTGAATAACAGTTACTTAGAAACATCACCAATAAAAGTGGACCACAGCCTCAGCAGGTGGGTATGGCTGGTGGCCTTGTAACAGTCACCCGTCTGAAGCAAGGAACAAATTACTGCTCATTAACTGAGCTTAAGTTTTTAAATATTCTCATGGAAATTGTTTGGATTGGTTTTCATAAGGAAACATTCACACTTAAATTTATAGGCAAAGAATAGAAAGGAACAGCATAATCTTGTTGCTAAAATAAAGGACTTTGATTCTATTACTCCTTCACAGTATAAAAAGATCCCATTAACATACCACTAGAGGAAAACAAAGGAAAATCAAATTGCTGGCAATGGAAAATGTTCAACAAAAGCAAAAGAAAGTGATTTTTCTGTATTTCACTAGACATTTCAGTTTTGTTGTTAAAAAACTCAGTGTGCAGAAAATGTAATTTTATTGACTGAATAAGTTACAGGCTGCTGTTAGAAGCATCTAGGGAGAATTTCCATGTGAAATACATTCTTGCAGTAAGACCATAATTTATAAACCAGAGTTATAAATTTCTCTCAGAGTTTAACAAGGCCATGATGCCCTTGGATGTCAAGGAGCTGCTTAACTTATAGTAACTTGTAGAAGAGCCTGCTCTATACCACAAAAGAGGAATATCTGTGGAATATTTAAAATAATAATAAAAAAGTAACACTGACCTTTTACAGACAAAAATATTAATGGATATTATTTCTAAAGTTATTTTAGCTCTGCTCCTCAGAGTTTGTATTCTCATTCTACAACCCTCCATGTCATGCTAGCAGTCAGAGGCAGTAAATTTGGCACCAGGCACTTGCCATTTGCTGCAGCTGAGACTGATCCTGCCCTTCCAATGCAGTCACTTGGGTGCTGGGAAGATTTTACAAGGACCTTGGCTTCAGGGAGGCTCTGACTGTGTGCAGCTTATCCCACATCACTGAATTTGGGGAGGCTGGCAGAAGTGAGCATGATGTATTAGCGTGGATCTCTAGGAATAACTTAACTGTGGAGCATACTATGAGACAGGGCACATGTCCAAGGAGTTATGCATTTTAATTAGGTAAAGCAAGCACTAAAAAATGCTTTGAAGTTCTAGATGTTATTCAGTAGCACTGGCTTCCAATATAATTGGGGTTTTTTTCCTGCCACCTGCTCACTCATACACAAGCTATTTGACCACCCCAATCACAAGGGGATACTTAAAAAAACCCCAAACCAACCAACCCAAAAAACTTGCATTCAGATGTAATTCAATTCCTCCTCCTATAAAAAGATGGAGCCCCGAACTAAACAAATTCATTCACAACTTGGCTTTTACAGTACAGTAGGACCTAAAAATCATCAACTGGCAGCAATACTGTTAAGCAAAACTAATTTAGGAGACGAAAAAGTGTGAAACACAAGAAACATCTCACAGATTGTAAAATGACATGTTTATTTAAAAAAGAGACCAGGGAAACCAAGAAACATTGGCAGAGCATTAGCAGTAACAACTGAAAGACTCCCTGGCTGTCAGCTGGTTCAAGTTTGCCATTAACTGCAGACTCCTGGACAGAAGAGCCAGTCCTCTGACACCAAGCACCTGAGTGACAGCAACTACATCAGCACACAGGGTGGGTTAACCCAGTCCTTCTTATGACTAATACTTCGAGCATGCTCAGGAAGAGGAGGATCAGGAGGGGGTTAGGGGGATGGGGTGGAAAGAGAGACTGGGAAAAAGCCTCAAGAGGTCTGTTGCAAAGAAATAAAGCTCCGTACTTCATTATCCCCATGGGCAGCATCGGTAAGGATCATAATGCTAGCACCTCAAGTACAGAAAGGTACAAAATTGCAGCACCAGAGAATCAGGAGAAATGTAACTAAGGATAGATACTACTTTTTAAGGCAAGGAGTTAGTTAATGAGTAGTAGAAATAGAACTCTTTTCAGTTTATCAGCTGAATTCATTTTGGTCCATCCCCTGCTATGCGGCAGGAGTCACCCATCTGGTATCAATGGAGAATCAACAGTGTAAAGTTAGTATCAAAAAAGAATTAGCATGTCTGAACCAAATTCTGCTCAGTTTGCTCATGTTCAGGCTCTGAACAATTCTTGATCTATATAAATGCAGATTAACTTTGAGCGTCTTTAACAATCCCCCATCCTAAAAGAATCAAATACAACCAAGCCGCAATATGCTTCAAATAGAATTTATTTTCCAGTATCTTCATCTTGACGTTAAAAGAATGATGAAAAATCTCTTCATATTAGTTCCCCAGGCAGCATCACTAGAAGGCAAACTGTTTATCCACACACACACCACCCACTCTCTCCCTTTCCCCTCAGAGACTGACAAGGCAGAACCCATCACCTGCCCCAAACTGCGTAATTTTTGTGGCTCCTTCTCCCTCTACCTCAGTGACACCTTCCTCTGGAAAACTGCTTCCTACAGATCTGAGAACCTGGGTCCAGCCACACGTGCTGGAAGACTGTAGATCTGATTACTACTGTCAAAAACACGTGCCAAAGAAGACTGTTGAGAATCAGTAGAAGAGTTTTCATTGGTATATAACTTATCTCTTCCCCAGGCAAAGTCGTGATTCCTTACTGGATTCTGCCCATGTCTCCTTTTACAACTCAACTGGTTTTGCCATAACCTTGCTTTAAACACATAGCTGAATTGTCTTCATATTTAATCAGTTTGAGTATTTATTTCTAGAGTCAGAAAAAAAGTCTTTTTCTCACATAATAGAATCATAAAATACCCAGAGTTGGGAGGGACCAATAAGGATCATCAAGTCCAACCCCATGCTTCTTGCAGGGCTACCTAAAACTAAACCACGAGCAGGAGCATGGTCCAGACACCAACATGCATTTACTCCAAAACATCCAGTGCCAGCCTGCTTGTGCCAAACTGCACTCCCTGCTTGTGCCAAACTGCACTCCCTGCTCAGGGACTGTGGAAAGAAACTGTTTATTGAAAACTGCACCTAATTCTCAAAGTTAAGAAGCATTTACATTTTCTATCAAAGCCAGGTTATTATTTAACTATTCTAGTTTATTCATGTTAAACAATCCCTTCCTTTTTTTGTGTTTATATTCTATTTAATAGCACTGCTCATCAGCAGCTGAAAGAAGTGTTTAACATCACCACCACAGGTCAATGTTAACAGAAGAAACCTACAGAAAACATACTTCTAAGGCCAGAGTTCAAGAAATTTGCTGTTAAGGAAATCTTTTAGAATACTTCAGAATTTTATTTTAGAACAGGCAAAGTAAAAAAAACAAAAGCACTTTGCTTAGCACCCTCACCTTACTGTCACAGTGCATCCTTTCCTTAATGTAAAAATACACTTTATTTCTGGAATGATTCTTTATTTAAACTAATTCAATGTCTTTTGGCACCAAATGCTTACCATTCAACAGGAAAACTTTCAGAATTGAAGACACCTGATGCAGAACGTCTGTTTGCTGGCAACTTTCACGAGAACAAAATCACTCTCCAAATCCAGTATGGAAAGGGTTAATATTATGTGAAATGAAGACTTATTTAAAAATAACAATTACACCTGACACTATAATTACATTGCCCTAGTGTATAATCCCAAAAGAACACAGAGACCTTTTGCCAAAGGTGATTTGAGAGTTAATATGAAACCCAACGTGTGCTCATTTTAATTACATATGTGCCTGCTGAGAACATATGAGAGTCCAAAAAGCTAATTCATTGTCAGCATGACAGCAGGAATTAATACTAAATCTTCTACACCAAGTAAATTTTCCAGATTACCAATTACCACACAAAAACAGGACACACTACAAGTGTACTAAGCAGCACAAAAGTAAAAAAACTATAATATTGCTAAGTAGAGCTCGATTCTGAGCCAGCAGCAGGTATAGGAAATATCCAAATAATTTATCCTTTTTCTCCAAAGGCAGCAGCATTCCCTTGGTCAAGCTCTAACCCCACTTACACCAGGCTCACTCTGACTTTCACTGTATTGATCCTCACCAGCACTTAATAATGTGGTGACACTGGTGCCTATAAACCTCACCAGTTAAAGTACACACTTCATTTGCTAATCCTCTTTAGCAAAATGTAACAGCAGTTCAAAACAAACTTTGGGTTTTATTTTTCCTTTTTATACTTAAGTCCTAAATTCTCTGCATTTCAAAGTTACTGAGTATTTTTGTGTTCTCATGAGTCCTTGACAGGTTTCTGGCACTGAAATCATGTCAGTTTATACCTCTTAACCCACACCAGCATGCTAATGCACATTTTGATTTGCTTTTAATTATGGACATATTCATGCATCAATCAGTATTTTCTAAAGAAAGTGCCCAGAGTATGAAGAGGAGAACCCAGAGTCAATGCACACCAACAACCTAACCCTGGGGAAATGACACATAAACGCAATTTTGAAGGCAGCCAAAATTTCTAACTGCATCTTTACCTGCCTTTTTGTTGCTTTACTGATGCATTATTAATTAATAACTACTGAGCCTTCCCAACAGAGCATTTTAAATAACAGTTGAATTTCTTTATGGATGATTATGAATCATAAAAGTATGTCTGCATGTTCAAAGCAATAAACAAGTCCAGGTAGGGAGCCTGAACTGCTGGGGAAACTGCTCTTTGAAGCTTGAAGTTTTAAGGACGCTAAATGCCTACTGTGTAGTATTACACTTTTTCCAGTCAAGCTTAATCCAATTATTCTGAAGAAATGTAGGATTTGCAGTGTTTTTGTCTAAGGGTAGGCAGATGCTGGTTGAAAGGATGACAATGGCATTTTTAAAAAGCTGCAGCATTGGTTAGGTTCACTGCTTTATCCAGATGAAGCTACGCCAATTTAGGCCAGCCAGAAATTAGCATTTTGAGTTCTCAACTAAAATAATGAAAAGAAAATTGTCAAAACCCAATTACTTCTACTCAAGATTTATGACAATGATGAAATGCATTTCATCAGCTTTGAAACCTATTATTCAGGGATGATGCAAGGTTTTCACATTTTGCTTGAATTTTGGAGAGACTCGGGCAGATTGAAAGGTTTATCGAGGGTAGCTTTGTGCTACTGCAGCAGGACAATTTTAGATGTAGATTGAAATAAATTTCTAGTGCTTGAAGATGAAAACTCCTTTGGAGATCCCATTTATCCATAGGATAAATTTTTTCCAACTCCAGCTCAAAAAATAAAAAGCCTCCTACTATTCAATGACAATTCCAGCATTAATGTTCAACAGTATCACTGCCTTTAAGTGGGAAAGGAACTTGCACTTTCCATTCACTCTTCTCTAGATTTAGTTACCATCTGAATGCAGGTTTGGAGTTTTTTTTTTAGCCTGTTGACTGTTCTTAGCATTTCTTTCTAGTGTTTAAACCGGTACATAGACAGAGAAAATGCAGCTTCAGCTATGCTTACTCATACTATCATCTGTCTTCTAGATAAATAATCCAGGTCCTCACCATAAACCCCTTTGTGGATGAGAAACAATAATCTATACTGTCTTTGGAACAATGCAATACAAATTATTAATCTGTATTTAGGCAAACTCAAGGCAAGAGAACATAGGTCAGAGGCCATGCAGCACAGAGCATAAGCACACCAGGGATCCACAGTATGTGGGCTGTTTTGATGGCCATTTTTATGGGATCAGTCTTATTCACTAGTTCCGGGGGACAAGTCCAACTGCTGTCCCTGTGGTTTTGTTTCCAGCTCTTCCAAGGCCACACATTTTTATTTCACTGATCCACCATGTACCTGCCATAATCTGAGCACAGACTGGTCAAAGAGAGGTTCAGTCACCCGGAGTGAATGCTCAATATTCCTTGGCAGACAAAGTAATTATGTCCCTTCTCTTCGCCTCCAGGAGTGAGCCCACCCTGCAGGCATCTGGAAGGCTTTCTGTGTGCCCTTTGAGGACAGCCAACATGTAGGTATCAACTCACCCTTATTCTGCTCAGTCCTGGTGAAAGTTTTTACTCATCTTTCAAAGCAAGCAGAATTTGCTTTCAATTCCCCAGACTAACTGCTACTGTGCTTTTTCTTTCCAATATTTCTTTCTGTCTTCTAATCTTAATTCATCCAGTTTATGGCTCAACCCTTCTACAGGGATTCATAGCAAATAGGAAGAATAATATCTTTCCTACTTTCAGATATTAAGATGGATCATTATTCCTCCTGATATGTTAGAAGATATTTATCAGTTTGAGTTACGAGGCCTTTCCAACTGAAGATTTTAACATCGATTTAATGCCAACTTAAAGACTCCTAAAAGTGCAAGAGATTGCATTAGATAAATAATTTAACAATAAAAGGTATATCAAGGCAGACATTATTGCAACCTTCCACCAATCAATCACCATTTTCCATGTTTATCCAATTCTTGTCTCAAGGCTCTGTACATCAAACTGCCTAGATATATACTACACAACTGAAATAACTTCATCATTGACTAAAATTGCATAGCCATTAAAATTCTCTAATATCTAGATAGCTGACATTATGCTAAATATTGGCTTCAGTTCCATAGGGTAATAAATTCTGACCTAAATCAAATCATTCACGGATAGCTGATACATAATGAAAAATTACCGTTTTGTCACTTTACCTTAGGAAATTTACTGTGGAAACTAATACAGCACTGGCCAGTCTTGAAACATATGATCATTAAAACCAGAGTTATCCTCCTAGCCACCCCAAAACAAAGGGAGGGGATTTGTTTCAGTGCAAACATATCAGACACGCTAATAGCTACCAGATTAAGAGAGAAAGTTATTATCTTGCTGTCATGGTTTTGGCTGGGATGGAGTTACCTTTCTTGCTAGAAGCTGGTGTGGGGTTATGGTTTGGATTTGGGATGGCAATAGTGTCAATAGCGCACTGATGGTTTTGGTTGTTGCTAAGACCTCAAGGCCTTTTCTGCTTCTCACACCACCCCGCCAGCAAGTGGGCTGGGGGTGCATGAGCAGCTGGGAGGAGACACAGCTGGGACAACTGACCCCAACTGGCCAAAGGGATATTCCATACCATGCAATATCTTGTCCAGCACATAAAGCTGGCAGAAGAAGGAAGGGGCAGGACGACATTCGGGTTGATGACATTTATATCCCCAAGTAACCATTATGACTGATGGAGCCCTGCTTTCCTGGAGATGCTGAACACCCGCCTACCGACGGGAAACATGAATTCTTTGTTTTGTTTTCCTTTGCTTGCAAGTGCAGCTATTGTTAAATACCTGTTTATCTGTTTATCTATACCTCTACCTGTTAAACTGTCTTTATCTCAGCCCATGAGGTTTTGTCTCCTCACTTTTCCAATTCTCTCCCTCATCCCAGCTCAGGGGAGTGAGCGAGCGGCTGCGTGGTCCTAGATGCTGGCTGGGGTTAAAGCACAACATGTGCTTTGCCCAGGTCTCTAATGCAGAAGCAATCAACTGATACATCTCACAAATGACAATTCTTACAGCAGCCATCAACCAGCACACACAAGTTCTTGTACCAACCTGAAGCTGAGCCAGATAAAAACGGAGGGAAAACCAAAGAAAACTTTTCCTCCCATTTCCCAGTTGTGCATCACCACGGTACAAAGCTGGAGAAGTGCAGTCAGCGATGTTTAAACATTTACAGAATCAGAACTGCCACAAAGCTGTTCTTATTCCCAAAATACTTTATCTATGTGCTTTACTTTGGACTATATGCTTCCACAGACTGCTAAGACAAGAATCCTCAGCCCTGAATACTTCTTTTCTCTTCTTCATCTTTGCTTGCTCCTGTAGGAACAAAACAGTCTTTCCTCAGTGATCTTAAAATTACGGAGACAGAAGTGCATAGAGACATTTTAAGGTGCCCTGATAATGGTCACTAAAGAAAGTTACTGAAATATGACATCATTTAATTGAGGTCAAAGCTAGCACAATATACATCAGTTTAACCTCTATCTCACTTTGCTGTTAATAGATGATGGGAAGCTCACGTTTGTCTTCATCTACTTGCAGAAAACAGACAAACTATTTCTGAAAACACATCAGCTCCACAAAACATCCCTCTGTGCTGGGGCTTGGCAAAGCCAGGGTTCATTAGATAGATGCCCCATTCACAATTCATCTCAGAATGTCTATTCACAACTAATCTCAGCCACAGTTCTCATTAGCCATTTGCTTACTCTGGCCAGGTAGGCAACAGAGCCAGGCTGGGTCTTCCTGTCCAGTTTTCTCTTCTGTAAGGGAGTGTATTTCTTACAATGCTTTTAAATAAGCAACTAAATAATGTGACTCTTTCTCAGAGAGAATGACTTTGGGATAGATCCTCAAACCTATTCAGAAACTTAGAGATATATTAGTGATTTTTTCAGAGCACCTACACCCAAGTCTCATGCAAAAGAGAAAGTGCAAATGGGTAAAACATATATTGCAGTCAATTCCTCCTTTAAAATTCCCCTTTCCTTCCTACTATTCAGTAAATTGCCCAGAATGAATCACAGTCCAGAAATAGATGGAGAAATGAAAATGTATGGTTCTGTTCAGTTATGCTACTGTCAAGCTCAACAACATTATGCTGCACAGTAACACACCACATACACAGAAACTTTCAGTCTAAAAGTAGCACAGTTTAAAATACTCCCCTGAACGGTAATAACCATTGGCTGGAGGGAAACCTTCATCTCCAATTAAAAACATAGGTGAATAAGCAACAGAACTGCTTAAGCTGCTCTTTACAGCTGGTCACAAACTAAGGTGCATTCTCACCAGCAACGTGTTTCTCTTACAACTTTTAATGAGTTACACAAACGAATCAAGACTTCAAGGAAACACTTCACTGGTTTTTTGGGCAAGAAAGTTTCCACAAGAGAAGCATTCACCTTGCAACAAGGCGAGTGACGCAAGGAATTATAATCTACTTACACAGAGAGCTGTCTGGAACTTTGGGTGAGTAGTGAGGTTTCCAACGAGATTTGAAGATCCTGTAACAGACATCTTTTCTTTCATGGTGCTCCCTGACAAAACTTACAACTGTTGCAGACTATCACGCCTCAAGGACAACTGGTCAGTAAAATAAGCAAATGCAAACCAGAAGAATTAGCAAGAAAGTGGGAGATGAACACTCTAGATGAACTTCTTCAAGGTGATCCACACAAAGGTGATGTGGTATCTTTATAGTATTGTAAAGATTTCACATTCAAACTCACAAAGCTGGCCCCCAAACCTTCAGCATGACAGAGGTCAGATGGGTGTACTCCTACAAGAATGTTCATTTGCCACGTGATTCCTCAGGGAATAACACAAGGTAAGGAGAACCGTGTCTAAATAAAAGCTTTTGATTCACGAGGACACAGGCTTTTTTGTTTTTTCTAAACTCCTGACAAACTCCAAGGCAGCATCCATATTGCTGTTGAGAAAAATCTCTAAGTTGGAAGTTTTCACTGAATTTCACTGCCTGTGGAGAACAACACGGTCTCTCTGAAACACAGTCAGTGTGACACACAGAAATGATGAATAGGAAACTTGAACCCAAGTCTGAACCAAGTCTTCATATGCTTAACGACAAGCTTAATGTATACCATCCAGTGACAACCTAACTGCACCCACTCTCCTCAGTCTAGACCAAGCACTTCGTTAGGAGCTAGAAGGCCTTTCTTCACAATTTTTAACACCCAGAAAAGTTGCAGCAGCATAAGAGAAGGTGGTGTGGCAGGGGAATGCAGCCACTGGAGTATGGTCGATGCTCTCCTGGCAGCATTGCCCACAGAAGATTGTATTTTACCATGAGAACAGCAATATAGAAAAATTCTGTTTAAGGGCAACAAGTGATTCAGAACAAATCCTATGAATTTCACAATTTGAAAGCGCATACAGTTGCTATTCAAATTATTTTCAATAAAGTGCAGAGATAATAATGATTTTCCTGCAGCATAGTTCTGGTTTTTGGCTTAGATCTCCCACCCTTCTTACAGTGACCTCCCCTGGAAGAGGGCAGATGGGTACCCATCAAACACAAGAGACTGTAGTAAGGATTCAGCTACAGCAAGCTCTAGGACTAAAAAAATTCTTAGGTCTCCCTAGAGGATAATGAGGAAACTAGAGAATGAAAATAATGGACTTCTGCTGTTAACCTTTCAGTAGGGACAGGACTCTAAACCCAATATCTTATTTTATAGTAAAACTGTAAATAGAATACTATATAGTTTAATGTGCATTCAACAAAGCCTGATGGTGACAGCAATAGATATTGGGAGTTGGGAGTACTCTGTTCTTCCTTACAAAGATGCCAATCAGGAGTAACTTCTTTGACACAACCAGATGATAAATCAGTGACATATCATGCATATTAAAATAGGGTGAGCAGGGAATCAGGGCTATTCACTTCTAACATGATCTCAAACTATCAAAGATGAGCTTTTATTTGGAAGACTAAATACACATTGAGCAATTTCAAAATCTTTTCCAAGGTTGCTCAGCTACAGATTCTTGTCATTCACATTTCTATAGAAGTCACGATTACCCAAGGAGAAAAAAAGACTGATGTTTTAAAACTGCCTTCTGCATAAGAAATATTTGCAACAGAAACAACTAAAGATGGTTTGGAGTTTTAAAATGGCATTAATGTCCTGTAAGACTGGCTCCATGCCTAGACTGTTGGCATTTTAATTCAGAGTACATCCCTTAAACAACTCTTCCTCACTTACAAGGAAAGACATTACAAATCAGCCACTGGTCTGAAAGTCCAGCAACTCCTGAAATACAAAAGGAATACATAACAAATAAATGTACCTGCCTGACAAGGGGTTCCCCCCTCCCAACTCATACTATTGCACCAATACTTTTCTCCAGCTATAGTTATATTTGGCTCTCCCTGACACTCTGTCCACACATTTCAGGGTCACTGGGAAGCATTAGCAATCACTTAAGAACTTTTCTTTCATCTGGGTACATACACAGTAATCCTTATCAAAATATTCTCTAAGCTTCTGCTACCCTTGTGCTGTCTTCCCAGGAGGTTTGTAGTGAAGACATACTTCACCATTATCCTCTCCCACGCTTGCCCACGCTCCCTCTTTAATGTCCTATAAAATGATATCATTTTCCAAAACAGAGGCTTGGTGAGAACTAGGGCTGCTGACCATAAATTTTCCAGCCCTTCTGCCCTCTGTTCCTTGTGTCATGGATTGCTTTTGGCACTTCTTTTAGAGGCCACTTTTCAAGATGTTTTCCTGCAAGTTTGCTGCCCTGGCCTGTCAGGGACCAACTCCACAGCCAGATCCACAGGTGACCAAACAGGTCTAACATGGAAAAACATGACCAGACAGTAGCGTAACATCTCTTGGAAAAAACTGAAATCAGACTGATGTTACTTTTTCTCCCACTTCTAAACTTCCAGATGATCTAGACAGAAATTGTACCAGAAACAATTAATTAGCACAGACACCCAATAGTTTTTCCCGTCATGGAATTTCTTCTCAAACCAAAGCTGAAGCTACCCAAGACAGCAGTGACAGAGCCAGCATGTGTTCCTAATGGCCTTGTTCTTGGGAGAAGAATCTCTCAGCTCTGCACAACCCAAGCTCACCCATCCTTAAGAAACACCATTCTCCTGTCACCTATGCTGCAGCTGTCCCCACGATGCAAGGAGGTGGCAAAACAAGATCACCCTGTCTGGGATACCATGAAGACATTTTTAGCAACTCCAGTTCCCTTACAAGGTATACGCAGATCTTCCTTCTGCAAATAAACTTGTTTCTGACCCACTGGCCAGGTCCTGTTCCTGAGGACAAGTCATTCCTTAGGCCCTCTGCCCAGGGAACAACTCAGGTGTGAGCAGGGGCAAGCCCTGGGGCAGCTCTTACATCACGGCCGCTTCATCACTCCCCTCAAGTGGCCGGAGGGCACTGGTCACCCAGCAGCAACACAGGCAGCCCTGTGGTGGGACTCCTGCTGGCACATCCAGTCTGGTGACAGGAGTTCATGTGCACTTTGGGTCCTAGCATTTACAAGCCTTTATCACATAAATGATACACTCCACTTCTCATCCATACAATGAGGTAGTGTCCATCTTCAGTCAAAACAATGAAGTTCCTTTTAATTACTTACATCCCAATTTTAACAACCCAAATTTGCCCATGTAGCCATAATGAAAGTTAATCTGAGAATCAGTGGTAGCATTCATTCTTCCTGAGATCTCCCTTTTCTCCTTACAGTGCCACAACTTCACTGGATTTTATTAGAGTTGGTTCTGCTTTAACACATGTAAGGGGAGAGGAAAGACACACCACTTATTTCATAAACTTGTTTCGCCTAAAATGCAAATACTGAATCTCAAAACGGCTCTTTATAATGAAAGAAGTGCTGGAAATACGGTTTCCAGAACACAACACAATCTCTGTACACAGTGTAATTACATCTTAGTGTTCTGCAGAATACCAGTGTATGGCTTAAATGCTATTAATTGTAAGCAGTTTTGTTCCACAGGATGTTGTTCTCTGATAACTACTCAATTAGGGTTATTTTGCAATTAGTCTACTCACAGTAAATTTATTGCAAGCGGAGTCATCTGTGGTGCAGCAAATTAAAATGCTGTCTGGGCTGCACGTGCAGTGGCTCTTACATGCTCCTTAAACTGTGTATAGCTCACGCCAGTAATTTAGTCACACAGATTAAACATACAGAAAAGCAGCAGTAGCCAATGTCACTTGGAACCCTGAAACCAGGAGAAAAAGACAAATTTAGGGGTCAATAATCTGCAGATCAAACCCAGTGAGTCCAGAAATGCATTGCCAAAAATGTGAAAGCTAAATAGAGTCATATGTTTATATGTCACTGTGAGCACAGAGATGCATATTGAGTGGAAGAAATTCTGTATTTGCCTAGTTACAGCTCCCGTTCTTTTAAAATTATATAGAGAGGACGCTCTTATTTCCATGCCTTGAAGAACTGATGTGCTCCACCCCATAAGTATTTGGCATCTTATTCTCTCCCCTCCTGCAAATCATACCTCCTTCTATTATGTGCTTTGAAGTTGTCAGATGAAAAACATTACAGACATGCAGATTGCCATTACCTCTGTGTATTATTCAGTAAACAGAGCTCCAGAGCCCTTCTATCTGTTTGAAAACCAAAAGAAAGCTGTGTTTTCTAAAATTACATGGAAAAGTTTCTTCTAAGCAGCCTGTAAGAAACTGAAAGCTCTTGCTTCAGTGTGCCAGAGAAGCATTATCAATAAGCAACCAGGGAGAAAGCGGCCTAATCTGCAAAGAACTCTTTCAGTGCTGATGAATGATGTGGAATGAGGGTAGCTTGATTATTTTCTTACTTTATTTATGAGTTGGGTTTACCCCACAGGGATGAAGGTAGCAGAAAACCTGTTTGATTTATAAGCTAAGAAAAGACAACAGAAGAGCCATGGGGAAATAAATCAGGCTCACTAGTGACACTCTGCTTTCCTAGGGACTTCTCTTTTGCCAGAAGTACAACTTAGAAAACACCCCTTGGTCTATCTAGGGTCATAGATCTGGGTCAAGCATAAACCCACTTGGGCAATTAAGGATAAGGATGAGGCCAGAGTCTCCCCTGGGGATATGGCAGCCTAGAGAAGCCAGCCCAGAAGAGGACTGATGCAGATACCACTTGGCACTGTGCCTGCCATGACTCACAGAGCTGGTGCCACCGTGCTGCATATCCAGCAAACTTGCAAGGTAAGGGATTCAGGGCTACAAACTACCGTGATCCACATGAGAGAAAACCAGAGAAGTTAGGGATGGAATCCAGCCAGCGGGTCAGAAGCTGGGTTTTTTCCACTGCAAAAGGGTCGCTGCAAGGAGAAGTCACAAATGTAACATGCATGTGGAAATGGAGTTGTGGAATTGTAATTGCATTGCCACCCAATAATCTGGGCAGCAATCTCAGCAGTCAGGGTCACGGTGGTCGTTCTAATTGCACTCCTGCAGGGTAACAAGGGATTCTGCTGGGGTAAACGTGGCACAGATCAGGTCACTTGTGTGAGGTCAAGGAGGAGTTTATCTAGGTACAGAGTGAAGCTTATTTTAGAGCCAAGAATTCACATTGAAACTTCTGCTTCTTCTCAGCACTTCTGCACAGGAGGGCCATGTTTGATAATGGCAGCTAGTCCAGGTCCACCAACAGCTTTAGTGAGCAGAAGCGGGTCTGGCACACCAGTGGAATAAATGTCTCTAGTCTGGCCTGTATAGGACCAGGCTGGAAACAGCCCCAGCAAGGAAACAATCTGCCACATTGTCCACAAGTTGCTGATCTCCATATCATGTCTCCAGAGAAGAGATGAACTCTTCAAAAGGACATCTCCCTGTACCCTCTCCCCAACCTGCACAAGAGTGGATTTGCCCTTTCCTCACCTGTGTGCTGAACCTACCTTTCCCTCTTACCTTCACTGACTGCATTTCCTCTCAAAATACACTTCTACAAACTCCAAACACTTACATCCAACCAAAGGGTGACTTCCAAGCTGCCTGCTGCCTTTACCTCAGCCATGCCTTTGGATAAGGCTGCACACCTACAGCCTTTGACAACAAACCCCTGTGGCACAGCATTTGTGCCCTGTTTTCAGGATTGGCTTGTTGGGAAATGCCAGCTAACATGGTCTGCAAGTCAGGTAACTGTTAAAGTTCCCATGACTCGTTTTGCTACTTGAGCAGTGTTGCCTCCCTGCACCGTCCTTAGAGGGACTGCAGCCTGTGTCCTCTTGTTTTCATGGAAATAAACATGTCAAATGGGTAGCAAACATGATGCTCTTGGTTTTAACAACCCTTTCTTTTACATGCTGAAGACAGCTATATTCAACTTCCTTTGCCTGATGCCTTTGGAAACAATAAAATACTTAAAAGAAAAAAGAAACAGCTTGTAAGATCCTGTTCCTGTTGATAACCACTCAAGCGAACGTATCACTTAACATTTACAACAATCCAGCTGGATGGAGTCATGTCCATGATGGATAGCTACACTTAGCAATGGCATGGTTTTGATCAGCTGAGACAGGATCCAAGGGGATTAAATATTGGATGACATCTCAATGGAAACCACAGCACTGGGAACACGTTTATACGTTGGGATAATGGATGAATGTGTTGCTCCAATGCATAAATATTTATACTTCACAGCTCCACTGAAAACAGACAGGAAGCCCTTTTTTCAAACTAAACTGAAAGGAATAACACTCATATGCTGAATACATAAACTCAGTCCCCGGATGTCTGACTTCTGCTGACAAACAGCATATAGCTTTTTTGATGCATAAAGTGGCAAGAACTGCCCTCAGACCTCCCTCCACGAGCCATCCTAACCATGGGGTGTCATATATCCCCAAAAGCTGATGTCCAGTGCTTCATAAACATCTCCTAACCAAGTTCAACTCCTTTAAAGGACCTCTGGAGTTGATCAAGACACCTTTGATGAGGGATGGAGCCAGTGTGTAAGTGAACAACAGCAGTATTTAGGTTAGGTAGTGGGGAAGAGAGATCCGAGACGACAACACACTTAATCACCCGCAACGTATCTTTAACAGGGCTGTAAAATTTAAGAGACCTACCAAGTTATATACATGTAAGGTCTTCCAGTAGGCACTGGGTACCTTCCCTTTTGGGTTTCCCACATGTCTATCTTGGTAGTCCTGTATTCAGACATTTGAGAAGCGTCTTCAAAGTCTGGATCTCTGATGTCCCAACATGCTGGTGCATTGGATACTCCTGCATAAGCAAGTTGTGCCCCATTCAACAGGCTGCTACTTTATCACTTCCCCACAACGAAGTCCCCAGATCTGCTCTAAAGCAACCCTGCACGTAACACAGGATGCCCAGATTCTCTGCCAAGGAAATCTGGCTGTTGAAGTGGTTAACTTCAGCTGTCAGCATAGGCAGGAGGAAATAACCTTGAGGCAAAGAAAAGTCAATCTCTTCCAAAAGGATCCATCTGGCCAAATTTAGACATCCCTCAATTATTCTTTTCAAACAAGCATTACTGCCTACAATCAAAATTTAAATTAAACTCTAGCACTGCAAACCTAAAAACTGTAGCCACAGTTTTTCAGGCAATGTTTTAATGTGGTATACATCCATACCTCAGGAGTTGTTACTAAATCCACACACATTTTACAGTAAAACCGTATTTGGACAACTTCTCCATTTCTCTACCCATCTTTGCAGTTCCCAGTTTTCCTGGATGTTTTACTATGTCTTGTTACAAAGGATGCATTTATACCAACACATAAAGTACATACATGCTGAAAAGCTTCCAGCTGTCTCTGGAATATCACTTGCATATTTGTACATGTGATGCATTTTACTAAGATATGTCCTGGAACCAAGAAGTGGAGGACAGTGTCTGCAAGGTGCTGACCTCACAGATGGCAGCCAACTCTCCTGTCATTATAGAAGACGAGGGAAGGGTACCAAGGACATGCTTATGCCAGTGGATTCCATCAATGGAACCCCAAAGGCACCTCAGGGGCACCCAGAGGTGCTCACTGATGTCTGTCACTGATGCCTGGTTTTGCTCAATTCTTACCTCTGCTGTTCTTTTACTTTCCCTTCAACTTGTGCTGCCTTTGCTGTCCCTCTCCCTGCTTCCCACTGAACACCAAGTCTTCTGCCTGATCCATTAATTCTTTATCTCCAATGTTTGCCCACCCAATTTAACAATTTTGAGTATTGCCACAAGGAAAAAAAAAAAAACCAAAAACCAAAGCACATAAAACCACACACACCAAAAGAGACATGGTAAAAAACAAAACAAAATAATCACAAATGCACTGGGGTGAGAAATGGGGTGCTCACGTTGTTCATCTCGGTTATATATGTCATCTCAATTAAAAGCCTAAGCTGCCTATTAGGGAGAGATGCTTTTGTTTGGAAACATTCTCTGGGGAAGCTCCTTTTTTCCACTGTGTGCACAGGGAGTTTAGCCTCCTAATTTAGGCAATAGCAATATGGACCCTCCTTTCTCCCACACCAAAAGCAACCACTGCTTTGTGATGGTATAATAAATAGGTAAACCATGGGGATTAGAGGATGTAACTAAATATTCCTAATGAAAGAAACTAAACATCCCCTTATCCCCATGGCTCACCATGTTTACTGTACCATTTCAAATCAAGACTTTTTTCTTGATTGTAAAAGACCCTCCACATTTTCAGCTCAACAAAGACACCAGTACAGCCTGAAGTGTCAGTTACAGGACGGGGACTTTGGACTGCTGTATAAACAAGTGCTGCTGCGGATAACGCCATTTCTTGATCAACACATACTCTGATAAACTAATCAGTACTTTAAAAAAAAGGAAAAACCAAAGCACTCTACTGTATGGGAAGGGTACAGCTAAATGAACAGCAGCACATGAAGCACTCTTCTTGAAAAATAGGAAACGGGTCAGCTCACACACACAAACCAACAGGAAGCTGAGAGATACCTCATGTATCTGACTGCATGGAGAAACCAAAAGCAACAAATCAAAGCCTGGCTTAAGCTAGTAGAGATAACTGACTCTCTACAACAGTTATTTTGACAATTACTTTTGCTAACTGAAGAACATTAAAAACAGAAGTGAGATACAAAATTGGATTTTTTTCCCCCATGCCTTTGGAATTATTTTTTTAATTATACTTCTGATAATTATCTGGATTTTCAAAATGCTTAGCAGTCCTAGTTATTACTTAGGACTCCACTGTGCCCTATGGAACACAACAGCAATACCATTCATTTATCGGTTCCCATAAGGCACCAAAATTCAGCATGGCTATTCCCTGGATCCCCCCCAAAAGCATGCAATTCCTGTGCAGAATAACAACATTTCAACTACTTTTCTCTGTGTCTGTAGATTAAGAACTATACAAAACAAGAGTAGCAGCTGAATACCTAGAACACACAGTGTGATAAAAATCTGGTGGAAGTAAAAACAATTCTATAGGAATCTACCAGGGATCCTGTGACATCCATGTAACTCCTTGTTTAAAATATCCTCAAACCCTCCCTCATCTTCACTAAGTATATTATACACTCCTGCAATAAAGCCATTATTTGTCACCAGAAGGCCATTTCAATTATATAGAATCCTTCCCCCAAGATACTGTGTTATTTCTCCATCACCATCTACCAACTTACCCTCCAGCGTACAGAAACGCGTCACCTTCTCCGGCATCAGCTTTCCGTGCTTGTGCTGACAATACACCTCTGCGATCTCCTGTCGACACTGCTTAGATTTAGCCCGGGACATGGCTGAGATTGCCTCTTTGCCTGTTACCTCACACTTTGGTGGTTGATCATATCTCAGTTCAGGGGAGCTGTTTCCACTCTTTTTCAAATGATGCTGTCTGGGAGACACATGAATCTCTTTCAAATTGTTCTTGTTGCTACTGCTGTTTTTTCCACGGTGATCACTGAATTGCACCACCTCATTGGAGTTCTTCCCCAGCAGCAAGTTCTCCTTCATCTTCTCCTCTTCCAGTTTCTTTCTCAAGTGTTCCTTTTGCTTGCTAAGGGGTTTTTTCACCAGCTCAGACTGGTGTTTTTGCCTCTGAGTCCTGGGAGCAAAGTTACTGTTATCAATATTTTCAAAGTCCTTGGGGACTGAATTTTCATTATTGCTGTCTGTTCGCATTTTCTCTTTTGGTCGGTGGGAAAAATAGCCATCCTATAAATGGGGAGAAAAATTACACTCATCTTACTAAAAATAATCACATCCCATGCATTACAAGCATTTCTTACATAAAAACATAAATCAATTACAATCCAACATCCTGCAAAAACATCTCCGTTTCGGGGTTCATAGCAGAAAGACAGAGCTGAGAGAGGTCTCTGAGCTGCCCAGGTCGGTGCAGACAACCACCACCTGCACCCCCTGCATCACTCAGCCAACTCGGGGGGTAGGGAGGTTTCACACAGGTTTCTGAGCAATTATTAACCAGAGACTTCACCCTGACACCGTTAAAACTCAATGGCAAAACCAACAGAGGTTTCAGTGGAGCAAGAGGAGGTCCTTCAATGCTTTCCCTCACTCTTAGGTTCATGAGCAGCAACAAGCCCTGTGTGCGAGGGGGAGCAGCTGCAGATGCTCAGGCTCCCCGGGGTAAGAGCCACATTCCTCCTCTCCACACTGGGCATGCGTTGATAAATACACAGACTGTATTCTTCCAACATTTAAAATATATAAAGAAAAAGGAATAGACCATGTAAAACATTTGTCTGATGCAGAAAAACGCTTTTCTTCACAATTTCATCCCCCTCCACCTATTACCATGGGAACTTGTCCTAGCCAATCAATAGCAAAGCAAATTTACAACACCAAAGAAAAAGGAGGATTAACCCAGGGATCCTGAAGACAGCGGAGAACAAGGCACTCTGCAATCATCTAGAAAAGATGCAACAGACTAGAACAAAACCAAGACACACTTATATGTGCATATTACTATCAAAGGGGAATGTGTCTGACAGCCAGGGATGGGGGAGGTTGAGCTACCTTTGTCCCAACTGCAGAAACTAGTCCTCGGGCTAGTGGGGCACACGATTTTTAGACCTGTGGAACAGGAAATCTCTCAAATTAAAGTGATCAGTAGATCAGAAATCAAGGGGGAATTGCTATTAAAACATCCGAAGACAGGAATATAAATACTGATAGACTTTTTGAGTCTGTTCTGGTTTTTTTTCCACTCCTGAAAGACTTAACCAAAACTCAGAGGCTGGTAAATGACATCTGCTAATGATGACTGATGGGAGCCACTCTTAGCACCTATGAACCGCATTTTGTATTCAAAACCTTTTACTAGCATTAGCTAATTGTTTTTCACACCTCTTCTGCAAGGCACTATTTAACCTCAACTATCAAACCTGTTAAGTCAGGATTGGGAGGAAGGAGAGGGAGAGAATGACTTAGCCAAGGCCATGCAGGGAGTCAGTATCGCTTTGACCTCTGCAGCTCAGCAACGAGAAATGTTTGCAGAGTTTATTCATTAGAATATGTGGTTCTGTGAGTGACTGAAGCGATTCTCTCTCCATGAATATCTCCAGCCCACAAGCAGCTTTAGTTGTCGGGCAGAGAGGAATGCAGAGAAGTTTAAAAAACCCAAACAACAACAAACAAACCAAAAAACCCACAAACCAAAACTCAAATGTTTTTCAAACAAAGTATTTCTAGTTCAGAGACAATGTATCATTTTGGAAAAATAATGATCTTTCAACTTTATAAAGGCACCCATGAAATCAAATTCTTTTTTCTGTCTTATTTTTTTAAGGAGAAAAAAAAGAATAGCATTTTTTACAGACTCATTTAGGATGAAAAGTACCCTTAAGATCATGAAGTCTAACTGTAAACCTAACACTACCAAGTACACCAGTAAATGCCATATCTACACATCTCTTGAATCCCTCCAGGGACTGCAACTCAACCACCTCCCTGGGCAGCCTGGTCTGATGCTTGACAACCCTTTCAGTGAAGAAACTTCTAATATTCTATTTGAACCCGCCCTGACACAACTTGAGGCCATTTCCTCTTGTCCTATCACCTCTTTCTTTGGAGAAGAGACTGACCTCCACCTCGCTACAACCTCCTTTTAGGTTGTTGTAAAGAGTGATAATCTCTCTTCAGCCTCTTTCTCTCCAGACTAAACAACTCTTCCCTCAGCTGCTCCTCGTAAGACTTGTGCTGTGGACCCTTTTCCAGCTTCATTCCTCTTATTCAGACACCCAAGAGAGAGTGAAACAAAGAATAGTTTAAAGACAGCCCTCAAATCCCATGAATGACCAAACCAAAAAAAACCCCAGACTTATTTTCAGAGCAAGAGCCCTTCACTTAACCTATATATCCAATGTATCTGCAAAGAAAAGGACTGCCCCAAACTGCAAATAGAGCAAGACAAACGTAAAGCTTATTAACTTCATACCCAAAACATCTCCAGTGAAGTGCCACCGCTTTGAGACTTCAGATGTTTGGTAGCTGTCATGTTGCCTTTGTTGTTCAGCCAACTCCAAAACCTCAGCTTAGTTATGCCACTTGCATATTTTGACTTGCTCTATTTTTGTGGGAAACAGCTCAGAAACTTCCATTGTTCTGCTGTCACATTTCATCTAAGCTGGCGCCGGAACTCACCTTTCCCCCCCCCCATCAAATAATTAAATGCAAGATGCCCTGCATGCCTGTGCATTTATGTATGTGTATATATGGCTGTGTGTATATATATACACAGCTATATGGCTAATTACACCAACCTCAAAGAATCAGAACACACTGCAATTGCCCTTTAACACGTATTTACTGTTCCCTTTTTGACACAGACCATTGTACCAGGCCTACAGAGTAGGCAGGAACACACAGAGCTATCTGGAGTTGCAGTTATCTGGATGTACAAATGAGAACCCATAAACGAGACACAAAGGGATCGAGGTAAATCTGTGCAGACTGTGCAATCCATAACCACAGTAGGTCACACAGGGCTTTCTCCTCCTCTTTCAACTCTTTTGTCTCCCAGTGATACAAAAGTTAAATGTAAGAGGCATCCAAGATGCTGCTAATTCTATTAATACAAATTTTATACCCCAAACATAGCCTGAGCTATGTTTGGTTACATATGAATAACACAAAGGACACTATGAAAGAGCAAACAGGAACTTTAGTTGTTGTGTTTTAACAGCAGCAGTGTGTGTGCAGACAGCTACAGGGATGTCACCCCACAGTAATGCAAAACATCTCTATCATTGGTTTTCATTGTTAACACAGTTCAAAGTACTTTTCTGTTGCTGGTTGGAGCATTCCACCATGCTGTAACTTAGAGCCAAAATATCTAACTGCAATGACAGGGGAAAAAAAGCAATTGTCTTCTTCATTCAACTCTTTCCAAGGTCTCTAAAGGCGATGTCACAGTAGGATATTTTTATGTTTTGGCAATGTTCCCTTTCACAATCTGACTCTTGGTAAATGGTTTGTCTTTAAAAAAATGAAAAATAACAAAATGAAATCCTAATCTGTACAGTAAATGACATGTTGATAAAGGGGAAAGGGAGGGAGAGGAGATGTTCACTGTTGTTGGTTTTTTGTGGTAATTTGCTGTCATAAATGAGCCACTGGCCTGAACCAGAGGGACAGGCACATGCCAAGGAGCACACCTGCTCCGTCTGCCCTCCTGCCCCATCCAAACCTCTCCGTAGCTTGACAAAACCTCAAAGGATGACATTTGGGCCCATTCCCGTTTCAAACGGCATTTGACCTGATACTTATTTCAGACAGGATTTTCTCTCTCCCTGTTACCACCCCTGTGCCTATGAGGCAGCTGGTCAAGCTGTGCAGCTGCCCCGGGACCAGTGGAGGCTGCAGCTCCAGGTGTTTAAGTAGAATGTTCCCACCAGCTGATGTACTGTGCTTGAAGGAAGCAGTAGAAGGCTGTGATGAAATCTCAGGAGACAAAAAGCAAAGTAAACAGCCAATTTACTAGTGTAGGGTTCACCTCTTTAAACCATTTTCCTCATTCCAGGGCTTTGCCCCACTCTGGGAAATGCTTTTCCAAGTCTACATGCTGGAACTTGAAGACAAATCAATTTAAATGCTTTCAAGGCAGGCACAAAACTAAGTGGCTCTAACTCTTCCCTGCTTGCAGTGACAGCAAACATCACAGAACTTCCCCACCACAGAGGACATGTGGTGTCTGCAGAGACATTACTTTGGGAGGAGCAAGGGCTAAAAATAAAGCACAGTCTGTAGAACAACTGCAACAACCAAGAGCTATACATATACATTGAAAAATAAGGATATGTAACACATTGGACAGTCAAATTCCAGCCTCACGCAATCCCACACCTGTTGATGCAAGTGTTAAATGCCACAAACCCAGAAACCTCCATCCACTTTCACCTGCATTTCTCTCTCTCAATAACTTCCACCAAAGCAGAGAGTGATTTTAATGGCATAATGATTTCAAGATAGGGTCCATACGTGACAGCAGAACATACGTGTTTGCAGGGCAGGGGAAATGAAGCTCAGAGTCTGAGCTTCAAACAGCAGCAGCTGCAGACAATAAATTGTGTTCGTTCGTGAAGTTCAGGGGTACAAATAAAAGCAGCACATCTGGATTTTCAGCTGGCTACAGGAGGATGGGTTTTACTTGCTCTGCAATATTTAATTTTTACGGAGCTGCATCAATTGCAGACTTCATTTGCCATGGTTGGCCAAGACATTCAAGCCAGGACAAAGTCATCCCAAAGAGATGTGATCTTGAAACAAGGCATCCCTGGTTCTGACAGTACCATGGGGCATATGTTGGCAGGTTCTGTTTTAAACCTCATCTTTTTCATCTTTTGTGTAGCTCTTCATTAGTAACACCTTCTTATCGCTTTTTGTGCTTGTAAATGCCATTAAATACACTGAAAAAGTGGAAGGTTATACCAGGCCCAAATTAGAAGCAGAGAGCCTATGAATGTGACCGTGGATACATACAGGCTAATGACGAGAGCAGTATTTTCAGACCAACACCTGACACTGCTATTTTTATTGTTGTACAGACTATCTCATCCACAGAACTCACCAAAAAGTTATTGTAGAAAGAACTGCAACCTACTCCAATAGAGTTGTTCTCTTAAATACAAACATAGATCAGAAGAGGCTCTATGCAAAGCCAGCTCACTTATCCTGTAAAAATCACTCAACGCTACATGTCTCAAACATAACACGTGCCGCCCAAGAGCATGCATTTCAACTGTGCTTCTGCCACACTCCTGGTATAAAACACTCCCTTTCCATGTTCTCCTATGCAGCCCCGGGGTAACATGGCCCTTTGGGGACTAAGTGAAAATGGTGCACCTTCACATGGGGGTGTCATGCCTGTAGCTCAGTAATGACCCACTCCTGCTCCTGATGCCGATGAAAGCCATTCCACTCTCGCAAAGAGCCACAGGATCAGGTCAAAGTACTTTTTCCTACGTTTTAAAAGTCAATTCTGTTTATAGCCTTTATCAAGAAACCTTTGAAGACTTTTCATCGCTGTGTAGCACCATATTTCAAAGCTCAATTGTGACACTGTGAGTATCTATCACAGAACACGGGCCTGAGAGAAGGATGTCAGAAACAGAAATTTTTGTTCCTAACTTTATCTGATCCTCAGAATATACATGGAGAGGTTTAACTGGCTCTCAATGGGGAAAGCCCTGTCAGGGAGAGTTTTAATGACTGTGGGGCCTCTTCTGCATGTGTGCATGCTGCAATTCAACAACAAGCAAATAATCCCAAACTGAGAAAGAACAGTCTGTACTTCGGAGCGTCCATGAGATCATTGCCAACTACATACTGATTGCCACTGATGCTAAAAATACAACTTTAATGCAAAAATAGCATTTTAAGTTCAGAGCCACTGCATGTAATGAGAGGGTTTGATTTTTGCTCCTTGTTGAACACACAGGCTTTAATTCTTCAAATTCCACCTTTAGTGTGCTTTAATAAAGTCTATCACACAAAATGTACATTCTTTGGTATATCAGCCATATATCTATGGTGATTGAGGATCTGGGGCTCAGGTACTGGGAGCTTGATTGAATACAAAGTCCTGTCTCAGGAGTGAAAGCCCAGGCTCCTGCAGAGACAAAGGCAAGGGTCTTTGTGAAGACAACCATGGAATAAATGGATGCTGTCACCTACTACAGACCCAACAGCAGCTGCCACTCACGGTAGCTAGCACAAATACAGAATATTTGGAAAAACTTAAATCATCTGTAATGATGACTAGATTTTAATGACAGCCTGTTAACACTCTCAAATGCTCTTGCAAGTGCAACACACACTTACTCAGCCAGACCCCAGGTAGCTTCCATACTGCAGACTGCCTCTCTCCACATGTTTTTCACTTGCATCTGTCACATATATTTGCCTCTAAGTTCAGTACCTTCAAATATAAATGTTCATTTGGGTTTGCCCAGTTAAGAAAACAGAGGTCACAAATTCTCACATAATCTTTTAGGTACGTTCTGTATCCTGCATGCTAACAGCAGGAGGTGAAAAACTCTGGCTGCAATATTGACCCAGGGAAACCTCCAATAAGCAATCACGTTCTCTGTGGGGTATCCCGCTGTAAGCCCAGAGTATGCTATAAAGTCATTAGGAACCAACTCGCATAGTTTCAGACCAACCCTGAACATGGGGTCACCACCAACAGCCAGGATTAGACAAGTAGGACTGTTCATTTCTGCAATGTGCAAAAAGCCACAACTAGACCAATTTCAGATTGCTTTCTAAGAGATAAGTTAATGTGCATATACATCAGCAGAGGCACAAACGTCAGCAGCCTGATGCGTACCAGCCTTTCTGTGGCTGAGGGACCCAGCTCGAGACACCAAGCCCAAGGGGCAGAGACCATACCATGCAGGCAGTCACTGCTCCCGCGTCACCCACTAGATGCCTACAGCAATGCAGTGCTGCTAGACGGGCTCTTTTTGGAGGGGCTTTATAAGGAAAGTTAAAGAAAACCCTAATCAGTTCACAAAGGCACACAATAAGAGCTTGCATTTATCTGCGAAAGGTGTTCATTGCATCGTGCAGAGCATTTCCTCCCAACAATAAGAAAACGCTCCTTTCTCAGAAAAAGTTATTCATTGTATGATTTCTGTATCAAGGCAGTCCTATAAATACTACACAGATGGATGAGCCACGTGCAATCAAGCCCTGAATGGCAAGTGTTCACAGTTTCAGTTTATCTGACACAACTGATTTTCTCCCCAGCATGGAGGGATTTGCTGTCTTTTGTACTGAGAACATATTCTCATGTTCTTTCCCTGGCAAAGCTTGGTACCTTAAAGACACAGCAGAACCAACCAGAAATAGGCATATGCACACACCGAGCAACAGCAAACTACACAGACCTTCCTCTACAAAGTACTGGCTGTGCTGACCTCAAGGGCCAGCAATAAATCAACCCACCCACCATCGTCCCCAAAACAGATTCTTTCTTTTCTTCTGTCATATAACAAAATACATAACGATCACAGATCACATGAAAAGATGCAATCACTGGGCAGTCATGCAGGATCATGTATGTCTGAGTCCAAATGAGCACCCAGAGCCGGCGCAGACCCCTGGTACTTTGCTGGGGTGAGCTGTGCCCCTACAGGCTCCAGCCCAAGGAGGGGGTGAACAGTTTCAAAATCTCCATCATGTGTCAAAGCCTCAAAGAGACCTGGTCAGTTTTTACAGGACCACCTATTTTATCTGTCCTGTGACCAAAAAGAATTTAAACAGCACAATGAGAAGATAATTAAAGCAAGTTTCTGTTCAATATTAATTACAGCTCTGTGACGTACTATTTTGTAATGCTTGTTATTTATTCACTGATGATACCTTACAATTTTCCAAGGAGTCAGAGAATGGCTGCTCCTGGATTAAATTCTTTTTCTTTCTGCTCTAACCTTTACACATTTCTTAGTTGAAATCTAAATTTTTCTCCCCAGCAGAGCTACAAACATTACACTATGGTCTTCAGAACGAGAGCAGAAATTATAAATACTACTCCTGCTTCAGTGGGCTCAAAAGTACGATTTAATCCATTTATATTTTTTAAACTGCTGGGCATTCATCTCCATTGGCACACAGTCAAAGAAACTTCTTCAGACCGCCCATTCCACAAGTAGCTGCAGGCTGCCAAACCAAGGAGCACAGCAACTTCAGCCCCACAGCTGATTCCCAGGGTTGTCGTGGGAAGCAGCTTCACTCCATTCTCCTTTTCTGCAAGAGTCCAAGAAAACACATCTTTCTCCATCACTGTAAAGTAAAACTACAGGACATTTGCCTAGAATTGTCTAAATGCTCACTCTTCTGCTGGAAAGATATAGAAGGATGGTCACCGTGAGAATGACAATAAATAATAATTAAAAGCAAAAAAAGTCAGAGCTAAGAATTGCTGAACAAGGCAGGAGGACGGGTTAGAATGTCTCTCCCTTCCCACTGTCAGACCAAACAAATCCATTCCCTGGGATGACCAAACGTGGGGCTGACACATCACTGGCTCTGCAGGAGCTTTGGGCATCTCACCCGTGTGCTACAGCCCACCATGGTCCAGAAGCTGAGCATCACAGCAGGTATCATCTCCTGTGTTCAACAGCACAGATTTCAACATCCTTCAGACACTCATTTCAATGGCTTGGAAGGCCATTGGGTCAGGAAAGGCGTTCTCCCAGTTGGGGTAGGACCCTGCCAATACACAATCAACTCTACATACAGCACTCACCCTCCTGTCACTCGTCTTATCACTCCCACATCTTTCCAAGTACAAAACAGCCGTTGCTCCGCTTGAAGTCATCATGTGGCCACAGAGACACAGACATCCTGCTGCTCCATCAAAATGAACAAGAAATTATGAACGTCAAAGATGCTCTTGACGAGCCACGAGACCCTTGGAAAACTAGTACTTTTGGCAGGTGGGCAAAAGCACAGCAAAAGAGAGCAGATGGAGAAAAGAGAGCAGATGTTAATGTAGTTAAGATTTTTACGTATGTTTTTCCGTTTCACTGTAATAAGTACATTGTACTTCAGTTGTCAGTGACTCAAGACTTGTGAGAAATACACTAGATTATTTTATGCCTGACATTACAGAGAGACACAAAAGGTGAAAACAAAGTTATTGACTTTGAACTTGCAAGTTGGTAACGATGAAAGATGTCATTGTTTCCAATACAATCTTTTTATGTGACAGAAAGGAGTATCAGAACAAGTGATCATTTGGGTTAAAAGGGGGATTCTGATACATGAAAGAGCATGAGTCCTTCAGGATTCACTGCTAGCCTAAAAATATTGTTACGCTTGCATTTCAAGGCTGCAGAGTAACAGATGGACCACCACAAAGTGCAGACACGGGGGACCCTGCACTGGAACATCTGCATTGGCAAGTGATTGTTTGGATGATTATTTTTCCCCTTCCTTTACAAAAATGTTACTGTTAATTTTTTTGTGGTGTTTTTTTGGGTTTTTTTAAATCATCTTCAACAGTGTGTTTCAAAAGACTAAAAATATCATAAAAATATCATTAATTGAAGTTGGTTTGTTTTGGTTTTGGTTTTTTTACTTTTTGCATACATAACTTTTCTATATTAAGGAAAGATATTCTGGTTTGAAGTATAATGAAAACAGTTTTAAAACTTTGGCTGCTTTCCTCAAAACAGTTTTTCTGTTTCTTGCTAATATGTGACTTACTTTGAGACTGATTTAGCTTAAGGAGTATAACAGTATTGCACCCCTCAAGAGTCCAAACAGATTTTCACATTTGTTCCAGCTTAGCACAGTCACTGTATGAACAGCTATATTGTCTTAACAGTAATCTCAAATGTTCAGCTGGTTATTAAACAGTTCAGAACACTGCTAGAGGGAGCTGTGAAAGCACATATCCATCATATTTCAAAAACTGACAACTTTGTTTTCTGCTAACTTAAACTCAGGAAAATTTAGACGTACACAGGAGGACTGGAAGACACCACAGACTAGTCAAATTTATTCCATCTGTAACAGAACTTGATTTGTAACCAGTAACTGCCCCCACTTGATGCATATTGTTCCCTTTCAAATCATGTTTGAGCTCATTAACAGACTCCAGACCAATACACGTAGCCCTTCTCTTGGCAAAGGTCCTTCCCAGTCAAATTCACCAAGAGTAACATCAACACTAACTGAGTTGGGGCAGGCTTTTTTGCCTGCACATACATGCAGATGCACACACACACACACACACACACACATATACCTTAACGGTTTTTGCCTCTGCTTTGCGGTGTGGTTAGCTCCGTCTCAGTGTGGGCAGGGAACCCACCCTTGCATAACATGACACATTGCTCCATTCCCAAATGAAGAAACCCTCAGAAGACCATTCACTTTCAGCAACTGAACAGTCCTGGAACATCTACCAGCGTTATTAGGCATCCTGGATTCATTTCAGCTTAGCCACATCTTTAAACAGAATTCACCACAAAACTAGGAGGGAGATGAAGGAGGACTGGCCTGACGGTGCAAAACCCTGCTCCTGAGGAAGCTCAGGAAAACCCTGGAGGTTTATTTTTTCCTACAGCTTCTTCCCAAGAGAAGGCAGAGCTATATAAACCTTCCAACTAAGAGTTCAGACATGAAGGAGCTTACAAAGAAGTCAGCACTTTCTCAATGGACAGGTAAGTTAGGTGACTTTTTATATTAATGTCTATTACCTTGTGGTCCTTGAACAGGACCCTCAAACAGCATTTGCAAAGATGTGCAATTTTTTAGGGTGGCAGCAGATACAAATTCCCCACAGCTGTTTAACAGACATAGGGATATTTGTGCTATTCTCACTCCTTGAGAAGGCTTCACCTGGGGACAGTAGAGCACAGCACCCTTGTGGGCCTTGGGCTTGCACAACATCGTCATGGTTTTGGTTGGGATGGAGTTACTTTTCTTGCCAGCAGCTGGTGTGGGGGTACAGTTTGGATTTGGGATAGGAATAGTATCAGTAGCACACTAATGCTTTTGGTCATTGCTAAGCCCTCAAGGCCTTTTCTGTTCCTCACACCATCCCACCAGTGAATGGGCTGGGGGTGCACAAGAAGCTGGGAGAGCTGACCCAACTGACCAAAGGGCTATTCCATAGCACATGATGTCATGCTTGGTGTATAAAGCTGGAGGAAGAAGGAGCAAGGGGGTGATGTTTAGCGTGATGGTGCTTGTCTTCCCAAGTTACCATTACATGTCATGGAGCCCTGCTTTCCTGGAGATGCTGAAGAATCAGTGAACTAATTCCTTGTTTTGCTTTGGTTGTGTGCCTGGCTTTTCCTCTACTTGTTAAACTGCCTTTACCTCAATGCACAAGGCTGTGAGGTTTTAGTTTCCTCACTTTTACTCTTCTAATTCTCTCCCTCATCCCAGCTGGGGGGAGTGAGCGAGCAGTTGCGTGGTCCTAGTTGCTGGCTGGGGTTACACCACAACAGACATATTCTGAGGTGTGGGGCAGGAGTTCAACAGGTAAGGTCAAAAGTGGTATAGCTACATAGTTGTTCTTCCTGACAGTTATTCTAATACTGAAATGAAATTATGATGTTCTGTGTCTTTGATTGTCACTAAATTGTACTGCTTCATTATTTGACAAAGTAAAGAGAGATTCTATATAAGTAACACAAAATAAGTATAGGAGTAAAGCTCGGTCATTTAGATCTTCAGAATCCAGACAATACCCACACTCAATACCCATCACCAGCCAACCTGTTCATCTTTTTTTTTCCCTACCCCCTTCTCTCAGTGACCCACCCCCTAAAAAAATAACATGGCTAATCTGAACCAAATTCTTCTGCTTTCATCTCTATTTCTTTCATCCAAAATTCAGCTAATATCCACGTTTTATCTTTCAAAGCAGTAGTAAACACTTGAAATTGCTTCCTGGTGACTTGTTATTAACTAGATTCCAACTAAATTCATCTGGAGGCCTATTTCAATTCCAATCTAAACAATCTTGAGAAACCCAGGGTGAATTGCTAAGACACACAATAGGATCTCTGGCAGCTCTTGAAATTAAACATAATTAAAATATGGATGGTAGAAACCAAAATCGCCCTCACATACAAGTGAAAACATCCTTGTAAAATACGGTCAGTTTAGCACAAATGTATTCAGCCTTAATTAGGTAGAAAATCTATTTAGATGAATACAATGCAAAGAATAATAATGAACTTCAAGATTACATTTCGTTACTTGGAGGGAAAAAACAACACAAATAAATGGGAAGTAATTGGAGCTTATTTAATAGTCTCAGACTATCAGCTTGAACAACTATAATCATTAAAGACCCTGCAGTGATCTTCTACTGATAAATGTTGTTAAATCAGAATTACAATAAGACAAGCATGAAGAGCAAAGCCTATTAATATGAGCAGCACTAAAAGAAATAGATTTATTCACATCTTTTTTTCACCTGCCCAGCACCACAAGAAGTCTTTGAACCAAGCACGCAGAAAAGAAAGGCTTCCATGGTTCCTCTTGTTGTGGGTGAGAGTGAAATATAAACTCTTGTGTTTATAGTCAATACATGTGCTTAGCGCAGGGTGACTGCAGATCAGCAACGATTATCCAGTGCTGGCCACGTGGCAACATGAACTTTGGTATCCAAATATATTGCCTTGTATCTACTGATTGGAATGAGTCAAACAGACCCTTTCATGTAAGTGCAGAGCGCTGTTCCTAGACCCTAAGGACTGGGTGGGATGGCTGAACATTTGCAATGCTTGCTTGTAGCACAGATCCAGTGAAGCTTCTTGCTGGCCAAAGACAAACTACTTCTACCATTTCACTTGTACTCAGCCAGGTTACTTTTAGCCAACTCTTCTCTCCCCTGACCATTCGCCCAAATGAGAAATGGCAGAGTGGAAAGACTGTCTGTCTCATCCTCCTTTCTCCAAGGACTGCCTCAAGGTCATTGCCCTGTTGCCCTAGAACCACTCCACAGCTTTCTGTGCAACTCTGCCTTGGCCATCCCCGTTGTGCTGGTAAAGCAGTGACCAGGTACCAGCAGGCACATTTCTCACAGCAGCCCTTCACTGGGCAACAGGAACCTCTCCCTCCCATCAAACGCAAATACGGTTGGCCTTCAATAGCCAAAATTTCTGCCCATATAAACTGGCATGATTCCTATACGTTCACAGACATGTGCCAGCCAGTACTAGGAGATGATTTAAAATACTACTTTTCCCCCTATAAATTGAAAGCTTAGGCATGTATTAATCATGGAAGGTGTCCTGTCCTACTGGTCACAGGTCAGACTTCCAGACTGACAAAGCAACTCAGGAAAAGCAGATTTGAGATACTGGTTCGTATCTTCAAAGAAGGTTCTTCTGCAAGATCAGTAAGTTAAATTAATAAAATAAAAATAGAAAAGGCCAGATGATGTTATTATGGTCTCTGCCACCTTCCTCCTTAGCTCAGCTGTCAGCACTTCAGCCTTCCTGAAAACTCAGTCTGGCGTTTGGCCTCCGCAAGCGTTGCTTATGTGGAACTGCATTCTCTGTTCTTGCAAATGTGTTCATTAACAGCTATACAAAATGACCAATTTTAACAGCATCATGAAATATGACAGAGATTTGAAGTAGAAAACAGATTTCCAGCACCAAAAAAGATGCACCTTAAGTTCACAAACTTGTCATTCTATTAGCTCCAGTAAAGATCATGAAGAATACATGCATTAGTAGGAGCTATCAAACTGTCCTCCACCCTTACTTGAATCCTATTCATGTTGTAGACCACAGCCTTTTCTCTGCACCACACTAAACATGCTGACTACCTGTGAGTCAAACACCAGATTGCATAGTGCCCTGCATTCTTTAGCCACATAACAGCCCTTCGCTCACGCTGTAAGCACAGCGCTGTCAAAACATTGATTTGCAATTACACTGCATTTAACAACGGTTACATTTCCATAACTCTCCACTTACAATTCTGTCAGAAAGAAGGAATCACTCCACTCAGTCAGTGATTATATCCCAGTGTATACACATCCTCAGCTGACAGAATTAGATAAACAGCACAGCAAAATGTTAACTTAGTCACTATTCATAACCTATGCCATGCAGAAAACTCAAATCACAATACACCCCATTGTTTTAACCAACACTCTAGCGCATCACAAAAATACTTCTTCCCAAGGGCAAGTACAGGCCATGAACTACGCCAAAGGTTTATTTACCATCAGCAGTTTTTCATGTGATCTAAAATAAAGTTTACCCTAGAGACCTTAAGGAAGTACAGCAGCCTCTTCTGAAAGGACAGGGAAGTTCAAGTTCTATTATGCTTTTACATTCTTGGCGGACACATCCTTCAATAATTTCTTGCACATAATAAATTTGCAACGTCTTTCTTTGCACTGTGGCTCCACACACTTAACTGACAGCGAGCCCAGGGTCTTTGCAGGGACAGACTCAAGGACACAACAAATACAATGGTAGAACACAGAAGCAGTACCCTCCTGCAGATCCAGACTCTAAATGCTTTCCAGTCCCCTCTTTTGGAGCCTTCCCTAGCTCTTGAGCAAGTTTTAGAGTTTATACTCAGTCCTCCATCCTATGGATCCTGGTCTGCCTCACAAGATCTTCCGCATAAACACTACAGTCCACAGCGTTAGTGTCAAGATCTACTCCTGACTGAGGGTTAAATGGTAGTGTTTTTTTCATTTCTAGTATTGTAACACATGCTCCCTCACACAGTTACACTAATATGCACTTACATCTATCTGCCATTCTAACTCCCCACCTGTAGCATTTACAATTCCTAAATATTCAATGAACTCAAGTTACAGTTTCAATGTCTGCCCCATACAGGCTGTGAACAACTTGCATCCCTCATCACTTTTCCCTGAATACCCCCTCTTATTCTCCCAGTGATCTACCTGCCACCGAGGAAATCATAAATAAGTGTTAATAATATTTTATTAAAATTGCAGCCTTAGGCTGTATTACAAAGTCATCATCACGGGGAGAGGAGTGCATGTGTACGCCAGCAGCTCCGCACAACGTGCTCTCTCAGATCTCATCCATGAGCAGTCTGTGGAAAATCACATGATTAATTTCAGCAGCACGAACCTGAGCAACCTCTAACTGGCACACCTAAAGGTTTGATGAACCAGCCTCTTCTACAATAGTCACATTACACAAGAGACTTCTCTTATTCCCTTTTAGGAGCACATTTAATAATCTAAAGCAACTTTGGTGTACATACTACTGTAATACTTTTTTTTAGAAAAAAAATACCCAAACAACTTTGTTTTGAGACTTTTCTGAATCCTGGAACAGTCTCATTTGCTGAGACAGTACGATTATAGAGCATCCATCATCCTATGTATATCTACCAAAACACATGCTTCCCAATAGTATTCTTACTATGCCAACCAAGACAAATATCAAACAAATTGACACCAGGCAAGTATAATGGCTATATATTTACCAACATAATAATAATAAAGCTTCGGTAGAGTAATATTTTCAAGGGTTTGAAATTAAGACAATCTCTCTAAAAATCTTTGCAGCTTTTGCATCCTAGATGAGATGAGTGCACGGCCAGAATTCAGCCTAAGGGAACTACCAGTATTACAGATTCAAAGCCAACAGTTTCTAATCCATGGCTTGTAAGGATGGATGTATATTAGTGGGTCTACCTGAAGCAATACCAGTAAGGGACATACACACACTGTGTCCCTTTTGTGATGGGTGCAGATAAAGTACTGTTGTCAGTTCGCAGGTTTTGGCTTTTTGGTTGGTGCTTTCCATATATCCAAGAAATAAGGCTATTATCCTTTTTTGTCTGATTACCTACTGCCTCTCTGTAACACAATGCTACTATGAGAGAAACAAATTCATCAAGTTTCCAGACTTTGTGTTGTTGTGCACATCTGCCAGGCACAGATCACTTCCCATGGAAGCACCCTGGAAAACCCACTGACACCTCAAAAGCTCCTTGTGCTGACAGGTTGCACATTAATTCCCTGTGTGAACTGTGGGGAGCATAAGGAGAAAAAGCACGGGAAAGATGCTGAAACACAGGGTTTTATTAGCTCCCCGACTCTCACTTCCCCAGGCTTCCCTCCCCACTGCCCCCATGCTGGGCAAGCCCCGCTGCACAAGAAGGATGGCACAGAAATGTTTACTCAAGGCTGTGCTGGGTGGAATACCAATGCAGCCCAGCAACGAGCTTAACAGCAAACAGGAAAACAGGAAGGAGGAAAAAAACCAAACCTCTGCCACGAAAGAAACAAATAACCGGAGACGAGCTTTCCCAGCAGGTACCACATTGCAATTCAGAGCATGGCAGTATCAGAGATCAGCACTTGCAATACAGGAGGCTACTCTAAGAAAACAAGCTCTGGGTTCCTATCACCTATAAAGTCAGGACCACTGATTATTGTCAGTGGATCTGAAATTGTTGCCCTTTATTATTCTTTATTAGCATCAAATTACGTTAGCCAAGCAGCTTTGAAGAAATCTGATGTAAGCAAAAGCCTGCTGTAAATACTGATGTGAAAAGACACATTTTGCATGCGGTGAAAGTCAAGAATGAGCTGTCGTCTTCACTTAGTTTAATGCATGTTTTGTCCTTTATAATAGCAAAAACATTCATCAAGAAGAAACAACGCTAGGCTCTGTCTTTCCTCCGAAAGTTAAGACTTTGCCTGTTAAAATGTACATGAGCTATTATTGGCTCCTAGAGTTGCTCAAGGAAATTCAAAAAAAAGCAGACACAGGAACCTATTAGGCAACATTTTCTCTTTGCACTGAAATCTCTAAGATAAAGAATGCATTGGAAAAAAGCAACAAGATTATCATCATCCTTAACTCTTTTCCCCAACGCGTGAGCTGAGCTGCTTCCAGTAAACAAGTGGTTTTTAATAATTTTATAGAAGCGATTAAAGTGAGCGAAGCGTCACTTGAATTATTTTTCTCTTCCCTCTTCGTGAATAAATGTGTTCTCGTTTGCCAAAAGTCCCCATTGATTCAGAATATTGCAGCAAGACAGCAGCAGCGGTTGAAACCCCCCCCCTATTCATCTTATCTGCCATCAATTGTCCATGAAGAGAGGGAGTGACAATTACAACGTTACACAACAGCTATAAATAGAAATTCCGCTGTCTGTACAGTCAACAAGACTGTTCCCACGTGTATGTGTGTAACTGCAGTGCTGGCTTTAGAGATCAAGGTGAAATTCTGGCAGTACCCACCCAGAAGTAAATAGAAAGAGAAAGTCAGCCTTCTACTGCTGGCAAGCCCCGTTGTACCCACACAGATTCAGCATGTTAGAGCATGGTCCTAATCAGAGAGTACATAGGAGTTTTCATCAGTGGATCAGTGACTAAACTAAGAGCAAATCTAGACTGTGGGCTACAATCCAGAGCCATCAAAGCTCTAACAGCCAGCATCAAGGCTGGCTGTACGTGCCCAATGCCCAAGCAGCGGATACAGCCCGATGTGTGACACTGGCTGGCTGTCACCTGGCCAAACCACACTTGTGCAGGTGATCCAGTAATATCACTCAGTTCTTGGTCTCTTCAAAGATGCCAACCACACACTGTTTTTTAAGTCATAAACAGCAGTTCCTGTGGTGAAATAGTGGGGCTTTTTCCTTAATTTAAAGCTAGAATATTGCTTACGAGCAGCAAAAATGCATAGGCAGAAAGCAAAGAAGTGAATTAAGTACATGATTATAACTGAATCGAGCAACTGATCACTTGCAACACTAATTATTCTATGCAATGCCCATATTTTAATGCAATCTCCTATAAGGAACCAATACTTTTTTTACAACATATTTCCAGATATTTTAAAGAAGTTTGGTGAACTGGCTGGCATAGAAATTTCTGAAGCTGGAAACACACTAAATGGAAATTGCTTTCAAACATGCCCAAAACACTAGACCGCTTTGCAAGGAACCACTAACAAAACCTGACATTGCATGAGAAATTTGCCAGAGTTTTCTCCTTCCCTTGTTCCTTATACCACTACTTTTATTACACAAAAATACTGTTCTCACAAAGCACACGCCAGTTTCTCTACAGTTACATTGATGTAAGTTGGTGTGGAGAACAGTGCACATAGTGGGGACTAAGCAAAACAGTGGGATTCAAAGAAGCCAATAAAATAGTAGGAGACGTATCTGTGCTGTGATTCACCTCCTCACCACCTTTCCATCTAGTATTTTAATGAAGTTTTATAAGATTCAGTGCACTGACAGAGGCAGCACCTAAGCTGGAACAATTCCCAAGAAAATGGGACCTACCAGAAGAGCAGAGATCTCTCATGGGCCCATCACCACAGCATTGAGGTCATATTGACAGGACAGAAGTTGAACAAAGTACTCAGGCACAGAGAAGAATATTTACTTCCACTGCTCTTCTAGGCATTTGGAGAGGCAGAGCAGGGGAAAACAGTAAAATGAAGAATATCCAACAAGAGACAAAAGCCATGCATGAAGCCTGGTAAAAGTTGAGTCTGAGCAATGGAATGGTGTACCCATCACAAGTAGGGGTACAAATCCAGATACACAGCTCAACAAGCAGGGAAAGGGCAGAGCCAAGCGTGCCAACTGCGAGGCAACTATCCGACAGGAAAAAAATGGACAAGTATTTGCAGGAAACTGTTTAACACCAGTCCTCTTCACTGCAGCTTGACATTCATTAAGTGCAAAAAATAAAAAGTCTTTAAGATGCAGCATTTAATTATTCATGGGATGTTTTAATTGCTATTACAAAGCAGTAGTTTTTAATTACAGATCATATTAATACAAGTATGATCTGATCATGATCACTAGGATTTACTGTAGTGATCTTGTTCTCCAACACAGTGTCTTTATATTTAAAGTAAAATGTCATTAAAAAGCCATGGGAACTTCATTATTAATGTGGGGGTAGCATAATCTTAATTTCCTCCTGCAGCTATCAGGCTGAGACCGATCAAGCAAGATTTTCCAGTACGTAAAACAACTGTCACTTTTCATTATAAAGAATATGAAGCAAAAGAAAACTGAAATAACAAGGCTGAAACAACGATTTTCCAGATTGAGAAAATCCCATGCCACACTACCTAGAAGCCTTTTTTTCAAGGGCTAAATTTTCTCAGGAATTCTGAAAACAAGACATAATGTCCCTTTGTTCAGAGTTCAATTCTCAGTCGGCAAGTAAGTCAACAATATGGTATTCAGCCTACCTCTCATACAGATGATGGTACAATCTCAAGTGTTTGGCAGATTCTTTATTTATTTAAGAAAAACGACTGAAGATCAGTGCAATTGCCAGAGGCTAAAGATTTTAGTTCTTGATAATACAGAAAAGGTCAAGCAGATTTAATGGTAAAAGGTATAAAAGCAAGAGTAATGCATGACTCAGAAAAGGGAGTTGCAGGGGAAAAAAAAAAATCTTCAATAATAACATGTCAAGCAAGTGCAGATTCTGACATCAGCACGTGTGGATGCCAGTCAGCTTTCAGAAATGTTACACTAAGGGCTCAGACCTCCCATATTTTATAAAATCAGGCAAGAAGGAAGGAAAATATAAAGCCAACAGCTTTCTGAAACATAATATGTGTAATTGTAACAAAAGTTATATACATTCATTGGAATGTGCATGGTATAAACAATTAACAAGAATGAGAAGTTCCATAAATATTAAGATTATTCGCTAGAAAACATGGAGAGTTTAAAGAAACAGACACTGGACTAAGATTATTTAACACTTATTTAGACCTCAATCTCCTTCAGATTATAATTTCTGACCCAATCTTGAACTTTGCTGTTGGGCATCCTTCCTGTCAGATGCCATCTATGGCTGATACAATGCCCTCTGTGTTTGTCTTTTAATCTTGTGATGCTTTGGCATTCAATAGCTCACCTTTTGTCTGATTGTTGCCCTTTCTCAGGTTCCAACCTTTGCAGCTCTGCAGACCTGTCAGACAAGGAACAAAAGACTCTTTTCTAAATAGATAAGGGAACATAAAAATAGCCATGGGTCAGGTTCCACTCATAGTTAGGACAGCGGCTGGATTCTGTGAAGAGCTGTCAAGATGAGTCAGGCTTCCTCATCGGCTGGCTCGGTGGTGACAGCAGATGAAATCTCCAAACGCTTTTCAGCCTTAAAGCTATAACACAACTTCAGGTAAAGACCAGAACACCACAGCAAAGGCCAGTTGCAACAGTTCCCCACCCCATACATCCTTGTATTTCCATTGTTGTCAAAGCACTGAAGCAAGCTTCAAGATTGCACCATGCCAAACTGAAACAAGGGTGGGAGTCCTGGTTGTGCTGAAGGCTCTTAGGCCTTTCCAACTACACGGCCACACGCTGCAGTGCACCCAAGACACACCCGCTGCAAAAACACAGCCTCCATCCACATGACATGAATTTGCAGGCTTTGCTGGTCCACAGGACACAGACTCCCTCCAGATGACATGAGAAACAGATTTAAGTGGTATCACAGCCACAACACTGGTATGAAGGTAAGCGGGGGCTAAATCAAATGGAAGCCAGTGGAAAGGTTAACAGTATCCTAAACCAAAATTAATCATTAAGTCTGGTATGTCACAGCTCTGCAAAGCCAGCTAACTTCAGCAACAAAGGATTTGCCAGATCTAACAGGCATTTATTACCCTCACAGCAGAAGGATACAGCAGTTTGCAAAGTCCAAAGAAATATGGGGTTTTCCTACTGCAGGAAAAACACTCGGAGGTTACACTCCTTGCACAGTAATGCTAGCTCAACGTTTCCATAGATCATCTTTAATCAAGTTATATTAATCAATCTCCTTTCTACATATATGATGGTGGTCTTGGAAAGACAAGAAAGAGACATTCAAAAAATGCATGCTGACTGCCTACATTATTTAACATAAATATTTTCATTGAGTGTATAATGAAGAGTTAACCAAGCAAGTTAAGATAAAACTACTCCAATCTAAAAACTTTGTGTCCCTCTAAAACCTGGTTTATGTTATCACAGAAGAATAAAAATGGATTCCTTCTTCCCTTCCCAGACATTATAATAAAACTTTTAACTCCCTGCAAGCCTCCACCTCTTTTGCTGGTAATGACTTTCAGCCAGGAGACTGGACGTGGAAGAGCACAGAATGTTTTCACAACTTTCTGCCTTTCTTTAATTCTCCATCTCTAACACCACAGTCCTGGTCTCTCTGGAATTAGCGCTCCCTCAAACGGGCTCATATTGACACCAGAGATCTTCCTCCTACTTCTCCAAGTCCCATTACAGTTTTTACAAAGATGCATATAAAATGGAAATATTCATAAAACTGAAACATGCTACATATGCTGAAGACCAAAGTAAAAACACCAGATGCCATTATTATGCATACTTATTACATATTTACATTTTACATTTCACTTACACAGTTACTGATATTTTTTTCCAAATATCAACAGATTTATGTATCAAATGGCTTTTTAAACAAAGCTTGTGAAAAAGCTGTTTGTCTTCACTGCAACCTCTTAAACCTGCAGCCTTGCTTCTGAAGAATACAGTCTACAACAGAATAAGCAAAGGAGAGCATGGAAGGAAAAATACTTTTTTGAGAGGCACCCTGTTTGCTGATCCAGTTAAAGGAGGCTGGATATTCAAACAAGTAGTTAAAATATAAAAAATTATTCTTGGTTTGGCACTGGCAACAGATAAAGCTGCTGATGTGGCACTTTCCCAGTATTTGAATACGATAAACAAGAATTAAAAGGTTTGTGATTAGAAGCTTTTCATGCTCTAATGAAATTTTAGGTGCTACGGCACAGAGAGTCAAATCTTGCTGCTTATTCTGAAAAGGCTAAGGAACAAAGGACCAAATCATCACATTTGCTTCAGCTCATATATTCACACAATTCACAGTGACTCATGGCTGCTGACGAAGCCTGGGCTTCCAAGGTAGCCTAGGGCTTTTTGGTGTCATCTTTTCATTTGGAAGTGAGGATAGCTGTAATTATCACACAGCTGACACTCATACCACTAAAACTAATATGTGTATAAAATAGCAAATAAAACAAATACTTTAGAGCTACATGAGACCTAGTTTTAGGACCAGCTCTGTGCAGTGCATTCCAACAGCAGCTCTGGGGGGGGCTACTAGTTCATGCTGGTTTTCCAGTTGCTCACTTCTAGTGAGTCAGGCAGTAGCAAACTGTGCTGGACACATACACGAGTCAATCCAGAATGAGGCCTGAGACAAATTTTGTAGCAGAGCATCAAGTAAGCAAAACAGTCATGAAGTAGTACCTACCTAATTAAAGAGGGCTGACCTACTGTATTCTGATAATTCAAAAATATCAGTAAGAGCCAGGTGAGAGAGTTATCCAGACCTGTAAGATAAGGAGGAGGCTTTTTCCCTGGGAAAACTCACCACTCTAAAGCAAAACAGGACACAGCAAATACAACTTGCAGATTCAGCAAATTCAAAAGGAGAAAACAAGGATGATTTATCTCCGAGTTCCTGCTGCAGTCTTTCACTAAAATGCAGTAAATGTCTGATGCTTATACAGCATCTTTCATCCAAAACACTCCACAACACACACATCCACTGAAATATCGGACATTTCAGCATTAGCCCAAGCAATAAATAATTTCCATCAAAAAATAAAACAAAATGTCTTCCAGAACTGGTTTGGAAAGCTGTGGGCAAAAAACTTCCCAGTTAAGACATCCTATATAAATACTAAAACAGGACTCCTATAATCAACATTTTCTTTCTAGAAAACCTAAAAAATCTCATTTGGGCTTATAGTTCATTTTATGTAAGGGAGGCTTCGCACCCAACTTGCAAAGTCCATATAAAGAGAAATTAGAACGTGCACCAACATTAAATTTAGATAAATCATGGGGTCTTTCTGACAGAGTTCTGGCAGCTGACTCTGTTTCATTGGTTTCATAGATCAAATAATAGACATTGTGATGCCAGACATTTCAGTACACGATCGTTAAACACTTTAGCAGATCCAAAAGAGCTTAGAAGCTATCCATATGGTCCACAGCTGAATTTAGCCACCAGTAAAGCAAATGTATGTTGCTATAATAAGAGATACAACTGCTGTACTCAGATGACACTATTAATTTAGAAAACTACTGAGCAGAAGCCAACAGTCCCTGCTATCCTGATTGTTCATCTGGAGCAAGGAATGATTTGTCAAGTGAACCACACTGGTTATTCAATGACATACAAATCAAGACCAAGCAGCTTTTCAGTACCTCATGGCCAGCACTGAATTATTGCTGCCTGTACTGTTGCTCAATGTGATGTGCAGAAATGGAAAATCACACAAGCACGTAGAGAAGTGATAGAAGGTAGAAACAGAAGAAGAAAGAAAAGGAAACCAGGGAGATCAAGTTTCTCTGTATCTTAGGGCCTCAAGAAGCCAATTTCAGATGAGTCTGAAGTGACTATAGCTAATTGGCATCAAATAAATGATAACTGTCACACCACATTTAGTTACCAAGCTGCCCACATTGCTTGGTCCCCAAGAGCACTTCAGATCAGAAAGCTGCAACTGTCACAGCACATGCAGAGAGTTATGCAGACAAGAGATGCGATACGAACACTCACTGTTGGGCTTAGCAACTGTCAAGAGGGTGTCTATAGATACCACGCAAGATGTACGTGTTACTGCAACTGGGCAGTCAAGCCACTGACATAAGCCTGCATGCTTCTGCATACCTGAGCTAAACTGGAAACTGCTCCCAACCATCACTCTCAACCATGATCTGTTTCACAGCCAGTCCTTCATTAGCTCAAGCAACATGCATGCCCAGTTTCCTCCCTGCCTTCTGTGATTTATCTAGCCAGCGAGCACTGGCAGCCGCTGCAGCCGCCTGCCCAAGCCTGCTGGGCACCTCCTCAACCACAGAGGAACCCACCCATATGTCTCCCAGTGAAACTGCAGGCACGTTTCAGTAGTTTTGCCTTTCTGGAGTATGACAGAAAACTTGCAATATCATATTTCTCACATGTAAAACACAGGAAACTTGCATTATTTTCCTCACATGGGTAAGATGGGTTAAACAGAAAACAGTATCAAAATGAAGTATTTTCCAGGCATTATTTACACAGCTGTTCAAGATCTTCAACAGAGAACCTCCTAGGAGCTATTACAACAACCATACGGACAGGAACATAGTAAGTTCTCCATTCCTGTCTCCAACCACAACCCTTGGCCAGTTGGCTTATATGCTCCCACATGAGGCATGTCCCTCCCCTGCAGGACAGCTCTGATCAGAGGGTCCTGATGACACACTAGATCATTGCTGACAAGTGGACACCAACTCTAGAAACTCTCTTTTTTGAACAAGTACCTCCTTGTAGTTGATCTTGAGCTTCCCACAGAAATTTCCATAGGCTTTCAGAGCATCATATTGAATAACTTGGCCTTACAAGCTAGTGAAACTCCAGGCATAGAGTAGCCTTGTGCCCTGCTGGAGAACATAACTACATGGCATTACACAAGCCAGCTGGGAAATTCTTTTTCTTTTGGAAATCAGGGGAATGTGAGTAATTTAACAAGCGTAGTCTACAATTCCACAAATTGAGAAATAACTGAGACAAGCTGAAAAATGGTATGGATGCACAGCACTGAATTCCTGTTGTCATTTGAAGGAGCAAAAGAGCTCACTTAGAGCTAATAAGGGACAGGTTTTTTGTTTTGCAGGTCCTGAGTTTTTAACAAATAGCTATTTTAACTCCACAAAGGTACTTTTTCCACATGAAGAGGTTTCCTAATATAGAAGAAGAATTATTCAAATCAGTGTCCCAATACATATTGAAGTATTACCCAATTAGTCTACGAGATACATACCTCCTAAACCCTCTCTATTTACTCACAGAAATATATACACAGTGGATGATGGTCACAGCTATGAAGTTACATCTGTCTCCTCCCTGGTTTTGCAGGTATCCCAGCACTACAAATTATCCCTTAAGTAGGAGGAATGTGGGAAAACCTGGAGGAGAAAGGATTGCTCATGTGCTATTTCTTCTGGTTAGAATGGTTGACTAATCACAATTATACACATGTGCTACTGTTATTCTTAATTGCCTTTACAGAGCAATAGCCAAAAAGCCAGTTCTTTCTGCAGTGCCAGGAGCAGCCCAGGAGCTGAACAGGACCTGGTGGCTCAGCATTTGCACATTTCCATGGGTTCTGCCCATGTTCTACCACCTGAGCAAATCTAGAGCTTATACACAAGATATACAGATTAAGCTCTTATGTGATTTTTCAGCATCTAAATATTTAATGGCTTTTTCAAACTGTAACTTAAGAAACAGATTTAATCATTGTGAGTTTAAAAAAATACTAGCAGAAGGACATCAATAAAATCCTAGTTTAAAAAAAAATATATATATATATTTCCTTCCAGCTGTACTGTATGTGAAAAAGACACGACCAGGAAAATTAAGATCACATCTTGTTTTCTAAAACTCTGGGATTTTCTCTATTTGCCTCTCACTGTTACTAGAAGGCCAGAAAAGACACTATAAAGTGGTACATCCAAAGGATAATCCGCTGAGTAATGACAGTTTTATACCCCTAATTAAAGATCTTAACTTTTATACTGAGGCCATGCAGGCTATAAAATACGAACTCATTGCTACATCCTCCAATTCACCAGTCTGCCAATTTTACCTCACCCCTTCTTTCTCATTTGTTTCAAAATACTCTTTGTAGTTGATACTTTGGTCAGAGCCAGACCTGAAACTGTGTCTACCTGAGAGGGAGGCGGAACTGTAACCACCATGATGTGATAGCAAAGAAGGCAAGAGGGCAATCAGGATTTCAGGACTTCCAAGACCTGGTATGTCACTAAGTGGCTGAAGTAAAAACATGGAACAGATCAATGCAAATATTTTCAGAGTTAAAAGAAACATCTCCAAGTATTAGTGACAACCTTTTCGATTTAACCAAAACAAAAAAAAATTATATTCATTACTAATTTATTTTTAGCACAGAAAAGGAATTCTTCCAGAGATCTACCTTGGAGATTTTGTTCACAGTCCTGCATTTGCTGAAAGAATAACGTGACTGTCACACAGCTGCTGAAAGAGTGCCCTGTCTGCAGCTGCAGCCCCATGGCAGTAACCACAGGGTGGAATCGTTATCCTCCCCAAGTAACCTCGCACAGTGATCCCTGGGCAAGCCCTGGATGTCTCAGGACAGTCTCTAGACAAAAAGGGCCTGTGTGGGAGCACAGAGGTGCTTTCAGCACTGGGCCAAGGCTCATGGAGGGCTGAGCCTGGCTGTGGCTGTGGGAAGCAGCCAACTCCGCTGCCCCAGCTCAGCCCAGCACCTCAGCACAGATGGGACGTTGTTGAGAGGCGAATAAGGCCCAAAGGCCAGGCCAGCTCAAGGAGCCAGAGCGGGTCTCTGAACCACACAGTTTGTTTCCATCCCTCCTAACTGCAGGAAAACAACATTGCCACAGACCCTTTCGGGGCAATTCTCAATTTAATTCTCTAAAAAGCAACTTGTTAGCTCCTTCCCATAGCCGCTTTTCTCATCTCTTGACTGCTCCGGCAACAAGTCAGAAACTCATACAACGCTCAGCAATTTAAAAGAAACAGAAACCAAAACACCAAAAAACCCAAAACCAGAAAGAAAAACAAACCCCAAACAAAGCCTCCTCTTTCACACCAGCTCTTCAGCTGGTAAATCAGAGTTTTACTGCTCAATAAAGAATTGAGTTTAAACCAGAAAAATGCTGGGATGGAGTCAATCGATCTCCATTTATTTCATTCAATTGTTTTGTAAGTAGTGACAGAAAGCAAAGAAAGTAAAAATTTTCCTGGTCCTGCTGAGTAGCCTTTACATGGCAGTGACACTACCTGGGAGCCTCAGGAACCTCGTTCACTATAGATTACATGCTTCTCTTGAAGGCAATGGCATTTCTCAATCACACATGAAACTTCTTCTGGTACTTTATGAAACAAAGCACTACCAAGCACTTTGCCAGTAAGAACCCCGCAGGCATTCCCACCACTTCAGGCCAAATTATATTTATTTGGGAAGGCTCTTGTGCATCTCAGACCTGTAGGAGCTTTCTGTACTGGAAAGGGTGGGGTACACCCTGGCTGGGAAAGGACCTGGCTCTGGGGCTGATGAAATCATCTCTTCCACACCCTCAGCTCATCCACAGTTGAGTCCACAACTAAACAACAAGCAAAGTTTAAAAGAAAAACAGAGTATTACCTTTTTAACCAGCTCCACAGAGAATCCCACAGCAAGATGTGCATGTGTAAGATTTAAAATAAAGTAATTCTGATTCTAATGCAGTTTTATCTCCAAAGAGAAATTCTGGTGGTTGATATTTCAGGCGGTACAGCCTGAATTTAACAGTCTAATGGAACCAGCTCTCTGGAGTCCCTACGGATTACTGGAGACAAATTATAATGAGCACATCAGCAGCATAATTGCACCACAACCAAAGAAGCAAAGAACAGAAAGTTTCATGTTCTTTGTTGCTAACTAAAAATCTTAAAATAACAGTTGCAAAAAGTTTAGGCAGCCAATTACTGCATATCACTTGTTTCTAGATGCAAGATTAGGTAACGGGAATTTTCTTGCGCAGCTGTCAAAGGCACTAGAGCCACCAGGAGGATGGCACCTCCTCCCTTCGACCCAAGAACAGATCAGCTCCTGCTGGAAGCAGCAGGAGCACCTCTGCAGCATTTATGCAATCAGTGCTTGCGTGGAAATTAGTTATTTTAATTCACATTCAGAAAGACATTTTCATTAATAATGGCCACAAAACAGCATAATGCAAGTACAATGACATTGCAGGAGATTTTACACCAAACCTAAAGCAGGTTTTACAATCCTGCTGTTTAGATGCACTGCTGGTGAACCTGAGAGATTATTTAATATATACATATCATAAATCTGTTAGCAGCTGTCAACCCATCCAAGGTATTTCCAAGATGTCTCTCAGTGGGTCAGACAACACTGGAGAGCACTTTCTAGCAGGAAGGATGTATGGCAGCATTTGTCTCCTGCTGCCCAAATGTACGCAATTCCCTCAAGCACACGTGAGCACAGGCCATTCCTGCCAGCAGCAAACCTGCCTGTTGGCCTCTTCATTTTGTGTCTTCTGGGCAACTTTGGCTTCAGTTTCCAGTGATGTTCCACAGAACACGAATGTACAGAATCAATGTCCATTTGTAACAACAAGAGCATTTATGCTTACCATAGACCATATCTATGTCTAATATCGTAAGTATTTATAAAAGCTAACCGCGTGACAGTACTCTGCTGCTCTCTGTTCAATCGGATCAGAAGCTTCAAGGCTTTATTTATGAAAGAAATCCTGTGCCAAACGGGAAGCCAGTTAAAAATCTTTCCTCTTTAGAAGGAGTACTAGTGGTTTCCATCAAGAGAAAGGTTTATCTCTTGATGTGAAAGGACTAATGGAGAACTTGTGATGCATTTTCTCTGCGTTCAAATTCTCTGCCCATTTTCAGCTCACCCCAGTGCTCTGAGCAGTACTGAGCTTACCAACTGTCCCAACCTTTTTTTTTTGTTGTTGTTTTCAAGAAGTTTCCTGAAATATGAAGTTAAGGAAATACTGCAACCATTTCAACTTACAGCAAAATCAGCATTTTTTGGCAGCGATGGAAGGCAACACAATTAACACAGCTCCCTTCAGCTTTTGTGCAGAGAACTTCATATATTTAGCACATAGTCTGCTAAGGCTGATTTTCTCTTACGGGAAATCAAAATGCTATGGACATACCGTGTCAGAAGCTGTAAAATAAAACATGTTGGTTCCATTTACTGTGATTACTGAGCTGTTAGGAAGACATCCTGACTCCACAACCCTCGTCAGTCACTGGTTCCTAAATTCTGGCAGAAATTGCATCCAGAAACCCCGCTGCTGCAGCAGGTCACACATTTACTGCCATCTCAGAACTCAGCTATTCCAAAACCCTCTGGTTTTAACTGTGGAAGCAATAAAACTAGTCCAGCTTATTTACACTGATTTAAAGAAATCTTCACAAGGTTATACCTCAGCATAAATATAAATGGTCAGCTAATTAATGCCTAGTTCAGCCTCCTCCTGTGACTGATGGAACGCAATAACTGCTTCTTGCAGGGAAACCAGACTTAATTCTCTAACTTCTTCCACTTTGTATTGATTCAACTCTTCTGATTTCAATACTTCAACCAGCCTATATTGTTTAGTATCTCCTTACAGTATAAATCATTGTCCTTTTGCTGCCTGTGCTGCACAAGACCTATCAGTGTTCTGGCTCATTACCAGGTGTCTTAAGCTCTACAGGAAACACAACAACAGCAGAAGGTTCTTGGTAGCTGGGCTGTGTTTGCAGCAAAGTTCAACTGGATAGATGGGCTCCTTGGTGGAGAAATAGGCCTCTACAGTGGCTGTACAGTACAGAAGCAGTGGCTGCACATTGGAGCTTATCGTCTCCAGACTGAAAATGAGCCAGTACAACAAAAGCCACACAGAGGTTTTTCCTAAATAGGTGAAGTTTTGCACCACCATGAAAAGAAGATACAAGAAACCCCGGATCATAAAATGCTATAGGAAGACTGTATCACCACCATAAAGCGTTCAGCTTTCAATTCTTCCCAGATCTACTTCAACTGAGCAATTTTAATACTGTTACTGCAAAGCAAATAGTGAAATTGGCAGTAAACTGATCTATCAAGTGCTGGTTTTGATAGATTAAGTGTGGTTAAAGTCACTGGGATTACACATGGTTATTTCCTCCTCCTATTTTTAATCAGGTCTGTAAACTGGAAGATTATAGGTAAATCAATGAGAAATAAAGGCATCTTTTCTTCTCTCCTTCCATACGTATATTATGAGAAGAAAGAATAAGAGAGTAAAATAAAGCCAAATCCATTTAATCAGTATTTTGGTACAGCTGGTTTCAGATCTCAGTAATAACCAGCTTCACAACATTAAGCGCTTGAACAGAAACTTCCACAATCACAAAAGATTTCTTTAGTGCACAGGTAGCTTTTTGTCTTTCACAGAACGTATCTTCAAATGAAATAATCTAATAAATATGTTCAATTTTAGTTGAGCTCATTTCACATTAGACAAGTACACTAGCCTGATTTTTATAGTGGTTGAACTGAACTGGATTTATGCTGCACACCTGGATCAGCTTCTCTACAGTGCTATTCAAATTAGGCATCAGATGCTGGCTCCAAGGTATTAATCTGCTCCTTATAAGAATTAAGGAAAATTTTTCAGATAACTAAGACCATTGAACTGAAAACTGTACAATTTGTTTCCATTTCATTGTCAAGAAAACGATAATTTCTTTCATTTGTAAACTAGTGTAATCTTGGTACAGATGTAAGCTCACATCCTTCATTATCACATCAATTCCTTCATTAGCTCACCCATAATTACACTTGCTTTTCCTGGAAGTCTACTTAAATTGGGGGTTGGGGTTGTTGGGGTTTTTTTTGTCCAAAACACTGGGTTTAGATTCAGGAAATCTGTTTTTTATGCTGTGAAACCCGATTTCTATAGTCTCCTAATAAGGGTAAAATCACCTTATTTTATACAGTTTAAGCAAGAATAAACTCCTCAAGCCGTTGAGCTTTCCTGGGTGCATGCCCAGATGAAGCATTTCCCAGGTCTGTGCCACTCCTGTGGTCTGACGTACACAACCTGAATTCATGCAGCCAACTCTGCCAGTGACACTGGAACAGAATGGCTCTGACAGATGTCATCAAAAGAAAGAAGAAGTCGTATCAATTACTTTACAAAAAACAGCACCAGCCAAAATATCCACACTTCCACAGTCTGTTACTTACAGCCATTACTACAGTGATTATCTTTCTCTAGAAAGTGCTTGTTTCACACTCACAAAGGCTCACTTGAAACCCCATGACCTACCTTAAGTCTGCATATTCCAAGAGTATTATTCCTACTTTTCCCACATGCAATACTACTTAAAGCCAAATTTATAACGCTATTTAGGGACTTAAAAGATAATTACTGGTATCTTAGCAGGCACCTCAATACCTTCAAAGCAGGCAAGGGAGTTGTACTTTTATTTCATGGAGTAGTTTTCCTGTATCTTTACATGTCTAAATATCCTAATCAAGTCTGAAACAGATGTAACACATATGTTTATGTAGAAGTGTTCCTTGCAAAGCTGAATTCCCCATCCTAAACGTACCACTGTAGAGCATCTTTGAGCCTCAGAGTAAAACTCGGATAAATGCATATTAAAACTCATCTCTTTGGGGAATATTCTGCAATTGTTCATATTTGACAGAGCACCTACTTTGTATGGTGGCAAGAATGACCCTCTCTAAAAACTGGACTGGCGCTAACCTTGGTGACAGCAAAGATTATTCTGAACCTTGTACTAGGGCTTCTCCCAGGATTGAGACTGCAGGATCTTCAAAAGCTTCTCTGCAACAGAGATTGTTATTCTGGTGTTTTCCCCCAAAACTGGGCAATAACACTGTCCCAGAAGTATGGTTACAAACCAACTTCACAAAGCAATCTGCGCTTCATGGTAGCTGCTCTTTATCATTTTCCAATCAACACTAGTTGGCTTCTAATTGATTTTATATTACGTCCCTTACCAGAAGTAAGAATATTGTGTTTACTAGGGCAGCACAAAGAGGGCAGGCCTACTCTTACTGCTGTATTTAATGCTGCTGCTAATCATGGAGATTAGACTGAAACAATTACAACAGCTAATTAAAGAACAATGCGGTTTTTGGCATCTTTTCTCGGAGAGCACTGTTGGGAATTCCTAACTCGGGCAAAGCAGGGATAATTAAAAATCGAGCTCCAGTTTCCCCTGCACTGGCAGCTGGATCACGCTGATTAAACTGCAAATAAAACACATGAAACCAACACTTTGTAGTGTATCCAATTTCACTTAAAAGGGCCTTTAAAACTGAATCATAAACAGAGAAACAGTGCACAGCAAATTATTTAGCTGAAGCTGGATATACAGCGTTCACTGCCGTTGTTTCACAGCTCACTATCTTTTGCATATAGCGTGGAACAGCAGTTACTGGAGGGCCTAAGGAGCCACTCAAATCATTAATGTCCCCTCCAAAGGCATCGTTCTTCAAGATGTCACGTAAACACTAGAAGCAACTGAGCTCAGATTTAAACACTGGCATAAAAATTTGGAGGTCCCTTGTGGAAAACACAGAATTGCACCCAGTGACACCTCAGGTCATTACTAAAGAGTAAAGCGGGATCAAAGCCCTTTCAGACAGACTATAGAAGGCTGAAGAGTTGGCACAAATTGCAACTATTTTACGACAGCTAGAAGTTCAAGACAAACTTTTGCCCCAGATAGGGCAAAAATGTAAGCAGAATCAAGCCTTGTCCAAGATTATCTGGTAGTCTGTCCATTGTAAGGCACCAGCTGCAAAAGAGCAATCAGTGCATCTCTTTTTCATGCTCAGGCCATGGCACCACCTACGGTAAGTGCAGTCAGAGAACTTTATAACATTGATAAAAAAATGGTAATATTTACTCTTGGCTAGCATTTGTCTATATATGTCTGAGTCACACAAGAACCATAAGAAAACAAACAAACTGAAAGAGTAAGACATGCAGAAATACCAAATTACTTGTGTTAAGCTTGTTTTGGCATTTAGAAATCTATCTGAAGGTTGTTACTGTGCTCTCTGGCCAAGTACTTAAGGCTTTGTTAAATAACAAGTGGGTCCTGTTAACATTTTGAAATTAATTCCAAGAAATTTTTCGAAATTTTCTATTTATGTAGCTTTGTAGAGAAAAATCACTATTAATTCATTTTCACAGATCCCACTAACTGGACATACCTCATAGAAAGCTGATATTGGTACAACACAGCTATGCCAGGACTGTAAACGAAAAAGAGCACCACACTTCTTCTGAAACAAAACTATTTTCAGCATTATATAATAAAGATATTTAATAAACAGCAATAAATAATAATAAAAAGCAAGGAGACCACACTCAGCACCAGCAGTACTTACATTAAAGGAAAGATGCCAGATTATCAAGAGGAAGGTATATAATGAAGGGGCAGTTTTCTAAGCTGAGGTCTTTTCAAGCTTTTTGTAAACATTTGGAAGTTTCAGCTACAGGGCAGAAAATCCGCTAGGAAAAATGATTAGTGACCAAAGAAAGGGTAGATACACACACCTTCTACCTACATATGGTCTTACAGATTGCACAGCAGTCCTGCATTAGACATATGTCATGGGAACAGTTTGGGCGGTTGGCTCAAAGTTAATTAGAAATAAAATTATAGTAAAGATCCTTGTGGAAAAAGCCCAGTTAGCACTGTTGTACCTGGGAGGAAATGCTCGGGTGCTCAAGAAACAACCAGCCCAGGCACATAAAGATTACAAACATTTTGTTGGCTTTTGTTATGAAAATAGCACCACAGTGACAGGTGGGGAACACCTCCTGAGAACCCTTCTTTGCTCTCTGCCACCAGGGGACAAGCCCAGGGACAGTGCAGCTGTATCATCTGCCAGTACAGCTCTCTCTTGTCCAAGTGTCAGTTTTACAGAGGAAGACAGGTACACATGCAAAAAATCACAGCCCTACATCAGCTTCACATACAAATGTGGTGAAATTTTCAAAGCTTGCAGAGGGTTATGAGACTCTAAACTCTAGAGACCTAAGACATCACTGAGGGTTCACCACCTACTTTGTCCAGAGTCATTCCGAACTGCCACCTGTCATTCTCTGTATTGCCAGAGCTGAATCAGTCTTTGCATTTAGCTCCATTTCTTTAACTGCATTTACCTAAGACAATCTTCAAAAGTCATTTTAGCACCCTGCACCACCTAGAAATCAACAGCAGCAATCAGTAAAAGGAGCAGACGTGGCCCTTACAAAGGGTCGCAAGGAGAAGTGGCAGTAAAATAACAGTAACAAGAGAAAAGTACCAAAAAGCCCAATAAACAAACTTAGTGGCTCAGCTAGTTATTCATGGGGTGATCTCGAAGAAGATACTTCAAGTGCTTTGAGACTGTTTCTTCTCCACCTGATCAGATGGTGGTTGATAATGACTGTGATCATTCCTTTTTGTCCACTTTCTTGCTTAGACGCACACATGCTTAATTACATGGACATGAGATATTCTTGAAGCTATTAGTTGTTTCTGTTATATTTGTTAATCTCTGGTAAAACATACCAGAAGTTTAAACTACAGAAGCAGCTTTCATATTTTGCTCTGAAATTACAAGTTTGTTCTCAATCTCTGTGATGATATCTCATGCTTAAATGAAATGTTGGCAAAGAAAAGCAAAGCACTTCACAGCTATCCTTCTACATATAGTACCATTATGCCTTTATATACCTCTGTAAAAGTAAGCTATGCAAATTTTCCTAAAAATAATGATGCTGGCGTGATTGTTCTTTCCAGGCTATGTTCCAAAACCAATTTTAAACTTGGAAAAACTATGAAAGTGAGATAGCTGGAAAAAAATACTTCAGTTTTTACTTAATAATGAACACTTGAAAGGATCACACCATTTGATAAGGTCATACATAACACCAGTTAGGGCACTACAGTAACATACTATTGAGCTCCAGCAAAGAATATAAATCCTTGTAATGTACATGGTTAAAATGTGGTTTAATTCTTATTATCCTTTGGCTTTGACTCAAAGTTCCTGCTGGGCATTATAACATTCAGATGATACATATTCCCTGAGACTCTTTAATTAAACCTGTAATGTAAGACTTCCCCTCTGGCTATTGGTCACGCTACCTGGCACTTGGGTTTACAGAGATACCACCTACCACTTCTGTTCTACTGCCCAACCTCTGAGCCAGAGCTCTGCCCCCCAGTGAAATCAGCCTAAGAAATAGCAGCAGTGCTTAAGTAGACTGGTCCTTTGGGGAGACATCTGATCTTTGCTATTCCGTTGTTGAAGTTTATGGTAAAAACATGACAACTAGGAGATCAAGGAAATAAAATTCCCACTCTCACCTTTCCTTGTTTCCCCCCAAAGAATTTCCAGGAGGTAAAAGGATGCTTAAGACCAGCAGTTTGCAGCACACACACTACTTCTGTCCCTCAGCAGGATGCATTTCCACTACACTCCAATGGCTGGTAAAGAAAAGACCTCTCTGAAATTTCTATTACCTGGTGACTGCCATTACTCACACAGCATCCTGCTCTCCAGCAAATCAGCAGGGAGAACGCCTGAACCTCTACCACTTNAACAAAAAAAAAAAACAACTCAAAAGATCTGGTTTTGTTTTGAAGTGAAGTGAAAAACCACTTCAAATCTCTAAAACTCGTAACTGCTAAGAAAAGGTTTTCCTACGGAGCTCTACAGGTCTCTCATTCAAAGGCAACAAGAGCTGGGGAGGCCTTTAAGCACTCTGGCCAACGCTGAATTTCATTGTACACCTTTGCACAGTGTTTGCACTCCTGTGATTGTGCACAGCCTAATGGATCTTTATGCCCTACTGAATGCTGATGCAGGCATTTTAAATGCAGTTGTTCACGTGTGTTGATTTAAAAGTGCATGCATCTTTTAAGTTCACTCTCTTTCAGCATTACTGCCAATAAATAATTAAAAACCCTATTAAAAAAGCAAAAGCCAATTCACTGAAATTATAAGCAAATGTTTTTGCATCAAAGGCCAGACTCAAGGAACCACTTAACATCTCCAATTCAAAACATGTGAGTGTTCACATTGATGCAACTGCCTAACTTGCAAGTCTTCCTTGTGTTTTACTGAGTAAGGGCTATTACCCAGCTCTCTAAATTATTCTCCCTTGTGGAAACATAGTTATTCAAGATTTTAAAATATCCAGAGAAAATAATAGTTCAGTAACTGGAAAGACAAGCTACAAGTCTCATTTCAGCCTAATCTTGTACTTTTTGCATCTGAATAGAAAAATACCACATTCTAAGCAAATAGCACTGACAGAATTTAGCTCCCACTGTATTGTTTCAGATGTCAAAATCCATAGTTATTCAGGTACATACAATATCACAGGGACAGACAATAATGGAAATAAGGACATGAAGAAAGCGGTTTACTCCAGCCAGCACATTTACATGTAGGGAACAAAATAAACTGCCATGGAGGGAAGACAGATGTTAAGCAAGAGAAATTTCAGTTTCAAAAACATTCTGATAATGGAAAACATCAAACTAAACGTTAAAACGTAATTAAGAACATGAAACCTAAGAGAAAAGCATAGGTTGTCAGAGCCACAACAGTTACCATGGGAGGTGAGAAAGGAGAACAAGGACTGAAGAGGGACACGGACACTTAAATAATACAAATTCTTTTGAGAAAAGAACATCTCTGCCAGACAGCAAACCTCTGTCTCAGTCAAGCAGCAAACCCTGTCGACCCTCTACTGTATTTTCACGACTGCCCAAGACGTTGTGTGGGTGGGCGAAGTTTGATGGTCCCAGTAAGAAACAAAAACCGCCAGCTGGGACACCTGTGGTCCTTGACAACCTCTTTGCAATGCCTGCTCTCCCCCTGGGGAGCCTCAGACTGGGGAACAGCACAGCAAATGGATGCCGTTTTCCAAACAATCCCAATATTTAGTGTTGGAGTTTGTGGTTGCACTGAGCAACACAGCTGGGAATGAGGGAGCAGAGAGGCTCAGCTGGCTTTCAGGACCATCTTCAGGAAAACCATGCTCTTAAAAACACACAATCTAATCCTAGAGTTGAACAGACAGAGGAGTGTCTACCATGGAAAGTCATTCAAGCTAAAACAGAGCAAGAATTCACCTTGGACCAACAGTTCCTGATTAACTTCCTCTGCTGGCAGGCTTAGTGTAAACCAGGCACTATGCCAAAGTTTCCCAAATCCCTCTGGAGCAAATGTAATTTGAAATAACGCTCTCATATTTTAACGGTATGGCCTTCAGAGTGAATTTTCAGGTAACAGTCAGAAGTGGCATAGACCCATGGATCATTCACAATACTGGCACAGGTCTTTACTAACTTCTTCCACTGCATGGCAAAAGAACAGCTTTCAAACAAGTGTGTGTATCACGGTGTATAATGTATGTGGAAAAAACATTGCTTCTAAGCTGGAGCAAGAATTTACCAAAAAGACTGGTAGCCTAAGTGGGAAATTTATATTAAAAATATATTTATAGTACATATCCAGACAGAATCTATGTCTGTCTGTAACACGGAGGTCCGCACACCTCTGGATTCACAGGAACCACACAGGCTCCACTAACTCCACAGAAGTTAGTGTTCTGCTGTCACTTCAAGTGACCTACAGGCAACGGACAGGACCCCAAATTCCACATTCTGACAAAACGAGCAACACACCAGAAACCTCTGCTTGCCATGGAGACTGGGGCCACCTGCTTAGTTAAATACATAGGTCACTCATACAGATCTCCTGTAGAAGAGCTATTCGTGGTCACTACCGCAGAGTATGAAGCCAAACACACAACCTGCAATCTATCAGGTACTTTTTAAATAAACCCACCATGCCAAACTAAATAATTTCCTTATCAGCAGCCATGTTATGTGTGTGCTAAATATTCCAGGTAAATGACCAAATCACTGCCAGTAACACCACTTGCACATTGCCAGCACTCTCTGGTCCAGGCTCCCAAACTACCATATGACCAGAGAGTAAGCTTCACTGATTTGTTATTTAAATTGTCTTTTGCCTTTTTTTTTAAGCTATTCATCAAGACTTTTTGACATTTTTAAAACACTTTGTCCAGCTACCAAGCATTGTGAAAAAAGTGCCAACTAAAGTTCAAAGCTGATTTGCCAGAAAGGTGCTCTAGGAGGAGCAACCAAATGTTGCATTTTTCCTGCCTACCAAGAAACAAAACACTGCTGAAGGCCACAACCAAATTAGCATCTAGATAATTTGCAAATAATGAACTTAGTGTTTCATTTTACAGGCACTAAGCACTTGGTCTTCTAGTATCACAATTTTATTACCACTCTTTATTAAAAATATTTTGTTTGCTGTATGTAAACTCAAACATTAGAAGACAGACATATTACAAGCAATTACAAACATCAGGTAACACTCCCTACCTGGGATAAAGTACAATTAAATGCCAAAAGACACAGGAAGAGAAAAAATAACAATAGCAATTCTTTCTGATCCCTGGGAAATCATGGAATAATATCTATAATAAACTATATTGAACATAAACAGCAAGAAGAAAACTATTTCAGGGCTACAATTGTTTTAAAGCTGACTCTCCAAGCAGAGCCAGGCCCTTATCAAGCCTGACTGTAGCACAACCCTTCTTGGAAGTTCCTCTTCAAGCTTGGTTTTGCTGTAATGCATACAAATTATTAACCCATTACAAATGCCAGCTCCTGGAACTTGCTCCCTAACAGAAACCAGCACCACAGACTCCCGAAACACTATTTTCATCTTGGTTTGAATCTTAAAACGGCAGATTTTTTTTCTCCAGTTTAGCAGCATGTATAAAATAGAGAAAAAGTCCTACAACAAGTAGCGGGAACTGACCCCTCCTGTGAGGGACAGCACAGCCTGCACTCTCTGAATTCCTACCCCCTCACCAGGGTGGTCAGGGCACAGAGGGGTGTGCCCACACAGCATAAGGAGAGGGCCCCTCTGGAGCTCCCACCTCTCAGGCAAGTGCTCCCCATGGGGGAAAAAATCCCACACCTTTCAAAGAAAAAGCAAGCCTTAGCAGGGTGTTGTCTTTGGTTTTGTTTTTCTCTGAAAATGGGCATAAGCAACGCTTTGGGGTGACAGGCTGCGAATGCCAAACAGCCAGAGAGGGCACATCACAGCTCTGCCCGAGGGCTGCGGTGGTGTGAGATTCAGAAAACTCACATTCTCAGTATTGTCACTGCATGACGGATTTTGCTAATCCTGTTCTGAGGCTGTCAGCTCTCTACACGCACACAATACACCGAGCTTAGGCAATAACACAGGGTCTGGCTTTAGGTTTGAAAAGCAAGCCTCAAATTCAGATGCTCTGCTGATTACTGGACATAGACTCCAAATACTCATGCTCTTCAGATAAGGTTATCTAACACAGAGCTTGCTGTGGCTGGATGCAGTCGAAACATACCTGACAGAGGAGCGTAGGGCTGCCTATTTGACTGGATGCCATGTTTCACGGGCACAGACAACCCTGTCACCATGGCTGGGATGCCACAAAGAAGTACTGAAAGGGTAGAAGAGTAGGTGGTGCATTTGGCATGTGTCGTTTCCACCCAAATGCCCCATTTGGCCTTGGCCAGTGCAAGATTTTCAGTCACAGAAACACCATCGAACCACAGTTCCCACCAGTATTAACAAGGGTCCAGACCAGCATATAACAATTTTGGTTTCTTTTTCCTGAAGAGCAAATATAGGGAACATTTCAAGTAATTAAAGATTATTAGCTTACTTCCTTATTTCTCACAGAAAAATCTTTTCAGACAAATTCCATAACTCCTACAGATGTCCAACTAGCACTCTTAGGAGTGACAATCAGTTGTCACTCCCTAGCCCAGTGCCTCAGCATTGTCATCAACTGTGACAATAACCAATGTTGCAAGGCAAGAAAATAAAACTTCTGCATCTTTTTTCTTTTAAATCTCACTTTGGCTTCAGCACTGCAATTTATCCAGTTGCAGTCATCTTCCCAATCAAAGCGCAAAACATAGGAGTATGTAATACAGATGGTAGCTCCGTGTCTCCAGTGGATTTACCAGCTACTGATACACTTCTACCGCCAGCCTATGGACCAGTTAATTCCTCTTCTAGTGATGGAAGCAAACCCTGACAGTGAGGCAAAACTACAGGCACTGCAAAGCTATGTCAATAAGTATGCATATGAGCAAAAGAACCTTCTGCACAATTCATCTTACTTCTGTACACCAAGAACAACAGTTTTAGAAGTAGGTTCTCCTTGTACTGTGGTCTCCAGTACTTGAAGGAGGAGGTAGTTACCAAAACAGGAAAAATTCACAGGGTGTTACATGAAAGCAGATGTAGCCACTTTGAAGTTGCCCCGGCTACAAAATTCTGGTAACTAATACTGGAAAATGCTGCATGCAAAACACAGCTCTGCATGTCAATATTTATCCAATTATTATCTGATTGTTTTTAAGAGATTATTTTTGCATTTTTGTTTTCTGTCCTATACTTCACTGCCCCCCAAAAATGGAATTATCACTTTAAAGCACTTCGTTATGGAAGAACCATTTATGCCATTGGGGTTTAATTCCAGCATAACCAGAGGAAGAGAAAAATCACAGGGGGAGGGGGAATAAAAACCCCCAACAACCCAGCATCACAAAAGCCTTTTCAGTCGCATTTACCTGTAGCTGTTAGAGAAAATGAAATAAAACAAAACCAGACCCAACATTTCAGCATAATTTCAAACCAATCCCAAAGCAAAATGCATCCCACATCTCCCAAGAGATGCTGCACAGAGAACACTGCAGGAGCAGTAACCCCAGACACAGGGCACCTGCAGGTGGCTGCTGCTCAGCCTTCCACAACCACACACCAGTCGCGCTGCAACTTGACCTGCATTTTATTCACTGCTCACACTAATACAGCAAGGCACCTCCTCAGCCAGGATGAACCGACGCTGCTCCACTTCTGTCAGGAAGGGCACAGGGAATTACTCATCAGAGGATCCAGTTTGCTGTATGCTAAAGGACTCCAATTATATTTTAAACTACTACAACGGAAATTTGGGTTTAGGTAAGAAATGAAGGTGTGACGTGCAGCGGGACTTCAAGGCAAAGTCTCCCTGAAGTCAGCTGCACTTAAGTGAGTGCTTTTATCTGAACATGCTCTCAAATGCTAGCTGAGGAGGTGTTGAAAGGGGATCTACCTGACTTTTAACTGGAAAATAACACGTGAATTCCTCCCATCTTGCTGTTCCAACACCAAGGGGTGCACAGGAAAAAAGAAACAGCTGTAGAACTCTTAACAGCCCTTTACTGCTGTACTGCAACTGCCACAAATATGTCTGGTGTATTTGCAAGAAGTAAATCATTAATTACTTACTGATCTTCAGATATATTTTTATCAGAACAATTTCTAGCTGTATCTCACTTAAAGGATGGCAAGTATTAGTCTCAGAATACTTTGGTTTGTTGGCACAATTCTCTATTTGCTATCAGAACACTTCTACATGACAGCTGTATTTAAGCAATCAGTCTGACCTCACACTATCAAGTAATAATCTTTTACCCTTTAGCCCAACTACCACTATTCTGGAATAATCAAGGATTTTCCTGTTCTCTGACGTCATTTGAAGTGCAGAGCATGACAGCATACAATAGCTTTACTGTACAGCACAGACAGGGTCGTAATGAACCATTGGGTTCTGATGGTAATTTATCATAATTAACATAATTTATGTATCTTCCCTTCTGCCAATTTGCCCTATATAATAAAAACTAGCAACACAGAACTAAATTTTATAATTCTGTTCCCATCAGAGGCTAAACACTTAATCAGTATTGGCTATTGCTGGTAAGCATTTTGAATGCTGTGCAAATTAAAGGGGTACTGGCAAACCAGCTTCTGTTGGGAAATATCACAATTCTTGGATCTTTTTTAAATCTTAGCTTGGGAGCATACAGCTTCAGTAGATGTACTTTTAAAAATACTCATAATTAAAGGTAAGCGCCCAAGTGTACCTCACGCTGAAGCCGCATCATGCATTAATACATTTACAGACGTTTAGAAAATTCCCCGCTCCAAGAAAGGACAAGAATATTTTCTCAAGCGAGCGTTAAAAGGGACAAACAACCCACTGGACAGGTAACAAATACTTCTGGGGACAAAAAGAAAAACCCAGCCCGCAGCTGACATCTAGAGGGTGGAGTACATTTGAAAGATGCATTATCCTGAAGGACTTAAATTCTCTTTCTTGTGTGATTTAACAATGGAGACCTTTCTAGCTGCTGTGTTACGGGGCTTATCTTTGTCAAAATCAGTGTATCTGATTATTAGACAGTAAGAGCTCAGCAATTTGCATTGGATGTTTCTATGGGGACTGCATTACGAAGATTTCAGAGGTAAGCCCATGAATTCTACTTGTATTTTCATGTTTCTCAGCAGGAAGGAAAACATTCTGTTTCCTCTTCACTTTAATTCAGGATTGTGCATTTTTCTGTCAAAGTAGCACAGTCACAATAAAAAAAAATGCGGAGCTTTCCCCAATGGCCACATCTCCTATAGGCATTTCAGTTCTTTACTCACTTCAGCACCTTACAAAATGGCATGTGCACGCTCCTCCTTGCCTCCCAAACTAATGGGTTAGAAGAAAAGTATTTATGTGTTTTGAAAAGCAAGTACCTTGGAAGTTTACTTTATCATCACAACGTGACTTTGTGAAAGACTCCATCTTTATGGTGTTACCTATCACAATTGTCTTGCCAAAAAAACCTGCAAGGCATTTTCTCTACAGGCTCCAAGATTCCAGTTTTCCCCAATTATTTAATGATTCTTTTTCCACATGATGCTCTAACAAATAATGCAGGGAGTGCTTTTGCTGCTGTTTTTAGTAGTGGATATAGTACCTTTAAGCTGCCGTTCTTATCTACTCTTACTGGGAAATGCTGATTACATGGCACTCAGGTGAAATCAGCTGTGCAGCCCTCAGTGAAGCAGATGCTGACCAAGCCCATGCATGAAGGGCAGAACGCTCACTTATCCACAAAGGCAACTGTCTCCATTTTAACATGCACGATCAGGCACCTTGTACAGCTGCTGCCGCCATACCTGTGCTCTGGATCTAAGCACAGCTGACAGCACCCATCATTCCCAGGCAAGAACCAGTCAAAAGGTACATGAGCTTTCCCAGCAGCAGTGTGCCTCTGGACAGCCTTTCTCCTCCTGCAGGCTACAAAGGCAGATCACAGACCCGAGGCCCTCTTGGCACCCACAGCTGAGGGTTACAGTTTTAAATTTCTGGGTTGAACAGAAGAAATAATTAGAGGTCAAACAACTGAGCACACAATAATTTAGAGTCCCATAGGCAATGAAGTTATTTGACTCATACCCAACAACAAAGGCATCTTGCCAGGCACTTGTGAGAAACACACCAAGAGTATGTTTTTGCTGTTCAAAGCAGGCACTTAATTGTGAAGTACAACACCTACAACAGAGTGGCACACCACGAACCTTTAGTTCTGAGTCTTTTATTGAATTAAGCCAGAAATCAATTTCAGAGAAATAAATTACAGGATAATAAATACCTTTTAATATGACAATTTTTGTTCCTTACATGACATTCTCCAGGGTAGGACATTTTCATTCTAAAGAGAGCTAGCTCTTAAAAAGAATTAAATTAAATGGTAGAGAGGACAATAACAAGTAGTCTTCTCCCCTGGTCTTCTCCTTATTTGAGGCATAACTGTTAAAATACAAATTTGGTCTGCGAGCGATTGGCATCTGAGCTGTTCTCAGAGAGAAGAGGCTGCCACGGGTAAGAGGTATCAAGCCACTACCCTGCAGGGAGGGTACACCCCAATTACACAAGGGTATTTAAAAGCAGTCCGGTTTTGCTGTATTAGGAGAAGCACACTGCTGTCCCTACTCCAGCACCAATATTTACTTCACCAGCACGGGAGAGCACCTGTGTTCCCTGAGAAGACACTTTCAAAGCATCTTTCATGCTGGCTCTTTGCCAACATAATCCTCTCTGGACCAGCATACCCCCTTGGCTAAGGTAACTTTCCAGATGAAACCCTCCTCCGTGGCACGTGCATTACATGCAGTTCTCATGTTTGGATTCTGAGTGCGCGTGTTATTTCAGAAATCCCCAAATTTCACTCTTCAGTAGCACCTGGGAACTGCACCCATCAATTAAAGCGAGGCTGCAAGCCACCAGATACTCTCACACAAGAAGCTACGCCAGTGACAGCATCTTCTGAAAACTGCACAGCAAAAATCAGTTCACATTCTAACTTCTAACAACATAGGAAAAAATTAGTATTCTATATTCCAGGAGGAAGAATTACAATTTTTTTTCTTATTTCTGTAAGAGATGCTGCTGACTTTCAGCTAATGGAAAACCAGCCACTTACCACACACTTACCATGAGGTGTGTGGTGCAGGCTGAGCCCAGCACCCATCAGCCAGTGGCTCTCAGGGCAAGCCCTGCAGCGCACCCATGCTGGGGATAGCACTGGCAAAAGGAACACACATGGCAAAGTTTACCTCCCGCAGGTGAAGGCAGAGGCAAGGACTTTAATTGCTGCACCAATTACTTGGTCCCATCACCTGCTACACAGAGCACCGTTCCCTCCGTCAGCTGCAACACTCCATGGTCCCATACCAGTAAGCTTTAGAGGGTCCCCTAGCAGCTGGTCATACAACTTTTAACAGTCACAAAGCTACAGCTTTGGAAGGAGAGTGATAATGATCTCTCTAACCCAAAGATGATAACAAACTCCATTGCTCTGAAGGAATGAAAAACCGGGCCAAAATTTATCACTGGGCTAACTGGTACAGAAGCCATTACATTTGGCTCCTGGTGAAACAAAGGATGAGAAGTGTGAAATGCAGACAGCCACAGTCTCATTGGTGGAGATAACTTCCAAAATGATGAAAAAAGTAGTCACAGAGTCACAGCTGTTTCAGATGTAATATATAAACCATCTCAACTGCTGAAAACAGCTTTCATTCTCTCTTCATTTTCTTCATTCTCTCCACATTAAGCTCAGCTTCTCTTTGCATGATAGTGCAGACAAACATGCCTGAACCTTATCAAACACCTCAAGGATGCTCAGGGCTATCTGTTCTTGGCATTAGCACACAGTGAGATTTAGAGACAGGAAATGGGAGGTTTGTTTTCAAAATACTTTTTTTCCAATACAGTAAAGACAAGTTCTGTGTTTCACCCAGGTTGAGTATCATTTTGCAAGACAGTGGAAATAAATTTGCCACATCCTACTCTCTTGACTACAGCTGATTAAAGAGTTGGTATCTGCTGCAACGAGTTTATATATTACATGATTCACAATTGTTACAGACCATTTAACATGAAAAAAACTAAAGAATAATTGGGTTTGAGCTCTATAATCTGGTTTACAAAAAGAAAAAAAAACCCAACCAAAAACCAAACCCCACAGAAACAAAAGAACAGGCAGAACAGGGACTGCCTGACCTCATCATCTTTTGATGCGGTATCCCAGCACAGGTAGGTAAAATCAAATCAGACCAATCCCCAATATACTGCCATTTATTAACACAAGTAGCATGATTTAGCAGGTCCAATTTGAACAAAGTACTTCAATTTGCCTCTAACATAGAAGAGTGTGAGGGAATTGTGCAAAAATTATTTTGTTTGCAGAAACTGTCTTTTCATTGGAAAAATGTCAGCCAAACCCACTTCCTTAGCTCTCAAGTAAATGCTTTCCCTCTGTTCACTTACACACAACCTAAACCACACCTTTATATGGCAATTCAAAGAGATCTGCTGAAGCTTAGCTGTTTGGAAGATTACCCCTCCTCACTTTAGGAGATCACTTGCAGCCATACTTGTAAAATTTTCCACAGCTGTACAGCTGATTGTCAGACTAGGAAAAGGAGGTGAAATTATACCAAAAATTCATGAGAACGTCTGCAGAATATAGTCCCCTTTCAACACACATCATGGGCTTGAAACATTAGCATTCACATTATCAACCAAGCCAGAGCCAAGACAGGAAACCAGAGGGCAGTGGATAGAAACTCTCAAATAAGCTGATTCATCCCAACGTTGTGTAGGAAAGCACCAAAGCAGAGAAGCTGCTCACTAGCCTACTCAACACATCCCAAATGAATACAGTGCTGCCCTCTGCTCCCATCTCTCCCCAAAGAAAAAGGAAGAGAAAAAAACCATGCAACTTCTGCAAATTTGGGGATTCTTTACTAACCATACTAGTTAACATCCTGTCCAAGTAGGCAAAATGTTAAAGGTGCTGATGTTACTTCTCTCACAGTGCTTTTACAAAGCAAAGAAAACAGATGCTTGCAGCTAAGACTGTACCTCAGTATTAAATTCTAACTACTTAGTCTGGATGTAAACCAACAGCTTCCACTGCTAATCTGAATGCTTTTGACCACTTCACCTAAACAGAAATATATCCCTGGAAACCAAAGCAAACACTTCCACTTTCAGCTGTGATACCCAGATTTACTTCAGAGAGAGACAGTCCCTTCTTTCTACACCCCAGGGTATCCAGTTGGTCTCACCTCCTACATTTGAGCAGCCCTCAGCAGTCTAGGACATTTTGGGCTGTGTGTTGCCCATAAAGTTGGTTTTAGTTTTCCTCATCTATGTCAAGGTGAGAAGTAAGCAGCTTTCTATGCAAGATGGATTCACAAGTAGAGATGGCTTTCAGTAACACTAAAAGAAATACCAACATATAAAAATATACCCTTAATTTCTACTTCAATTATTCATCAAACAATGCATTTATGTTATTCCCGACCCCAAAAAAATATTAAGGCCCCTCAAAAGCACAGCAATATTCGGCATCACCTGGCACTCATGCTGACCGTCTTAGCAAGGAGGTAACAGGCAGGTCAGGGAAGATGCAGACTGGCAGGACAGGAAGTGTCCTAGGCTGGAGGTATCACCTCAGCCAGTAATTTGCAGCAGCTGGGAGCTGTACCAGCTGCAGCTCATGATCTCCCTTTCAATTCCTTCTCCTCTAAGTGTGAAATTCTTTTGCTCATATTCACATGTGCATTCTCCCCTCGTACCTTCACTGACACAAACCAATATTCTTACACTATTTCAAGTAGTTTTTCATTATTACTGTGTATTTCTGGTCCTATATCATGCACAGATCAGTACTTTATTATGTAATCTGTGTTTTGGTAACACTTTATAATGCCACTGTGTACAACAATCTTTGTATGATCCTTCCTTGACTCACAAAGGCTTGGCTCCAAAGTCAGGTCCATAAAAGAGATGTAGTAGGCTTGTTGAAACAACTATCAAAACAGTAAAAAGCCTTCTCCAGAGAAAGGCCAGCAGAAGACAAAGGTAGAAATATTTATGCAATCACTAAGGGACATTGGAAATGTGTGTTCTGAATAAACACTCATCTTCAGTATGCAAGTACCATTGCCTTTGCTGTCTCCCAAAGATCAGCGAGAATGGAAATCAATGATGCCGTCTTGTTAGAAAACACAAATCAAAGCACCAATGACTTTGTAAAATCCGTTCTGTCACTGTGACCTTCTGGTGTCAGGCACCTCCACGGATTCATCAGCATTCATTGTAATGTCTAAAGAGGAAATCTGCAGCGCAACAGCAGAGTAACACACTGGCAGCAGGGACTGTAACAAAAGCTAGGAACCTGAGTACACAAAAAGAACTGAGAATCCCATGAATGGATGCTTGCACTGCCTTGAGGACTGTATCCTCCCTTCTAACCAACCTAAGTCACTTCTGCTGTTGTCTACCTGTACGCCAGGTCCCTGCCTCACCATCTGCACCTACTGCTTCCTGCAAAGAGTCTAGTTCTTTTCCTGCCCAGTCAGTCACGTTGGGAGCTACTGCTGTTACAGCTGCACCTTCTCCACGGCCACCAATTAAATATCATAAATATGGTGGGCAGCAGCAGATGAGCCCTGTCTTTCAGAGAATCTCCTGTAAGAAAACTGGGAGGGCAGGTGGTACTAACCTGAGTCTCCAAGCTAGTGTAGAGACTAGGAGGTTCAGTCTACAAAAAGAGCAGACAGAAACAGCTATTATTCTGGAACAGCAGAAAAGGTGTTTTGAGCCATTATTGGTCCAAAGTAGTGATATTAGAAATAAACACACTTGCTCAAACAAGGATGGCAGAGGATTTTATTTTAGTTTCTTTGGGTTTGTGTGGGGGTTTTTTGTGTGGTTTTGGTTTTGGGGTGGTTTTTGTTATTGTTTTTTCATTGTTTTTTCTTCTTTAGGAGATCCTTCGCAAAAGTTTTCCTCCCAACAGCTGCAGTTACACCATGGTTGCTTTGTTTTCCATTAAAATTTCATCCTGATGAATGCCTCTCTCCAGCTCTGTCCATTACATGTGCAAGGGCACCACGCATTTCCTTCAGTCTGGCATATTCCTTGGCGGCAAAATCTGAACTCTTAGCTTAGCTTGGCCAGAGGATTCAAACCTTATTAAAGAGCTTCTAAACACAAAAGCACAAAAATTGTCTATTTAGCCAGTTAATTAAGAGGTTAGAAAGAGATAATATCCCTACAGGAGACTTCATCATTAGTGTTCCGGGATTAGCACTCAAGCAAAATCTTTAAAGGAACATACTATAAAATATAAGAGACATTTAAAGCCTCGGTCCTGCTGGTCCCGGTATTACTCTGCAAGGTCTTGCTTCCTACAATAACCTGTTTGATTGGAAAGCCCAACAGAGTAGGACCAGGTCAATGATGCTTTCTCTTTAATCCATCACATCTGTTGGAATTAGTAAATTAGTTTAGTAAATTTTTGTCTGTCAGATTATTGGGCTCTTGAGACTAATTCTGAGTTTTGGTATCGCCAAATACTCAGGTCGTTGTGATTCTCACTTTGGCTAAACCACGTAACAGAATGGAAAAAAAAATCTGGCTTTCCTCCAAGAAACTGTTTCTATTCCTTTTAATTATACCTATAAAGTAGCTTTTGGTTTAATATTCACTGTAAATACACTAATAAAGAAATAAGCTATCACCCCAGGAAAAAGTCAAGAAGGAAACTGGCCTTGAAATCCTCAGTACATCTTTCCTCCACTCAGTAAGTCACAGGTCAGGCAGCACGCTGTGCCCATGGAAAAGTCTGTGATCACCTCACACCGTTACCTTAAATACAATCTTTCATCACTATGTTCTAACACAAGAATACCATTATTATACACATGTAGTAGATACTATCTGACAACTGGCCAAATGATATCAAGACTGGAAGGAGACTGAGAAACCCCAATGAAATCCAAATATCATGTCATCAGCTAAGCTAGAGGAAAAAAAATAACCATTTGAAGGTGAGAGAAGAGAGGAGAGGAATCTTGTCCTTGGATGGCTTTACATTTCTAGAGATAAATGATGTCAGCACTCACAGCTCCTGTCTTACAGATTTAGCAGGGATAAACTCATTCATTTTGCAGCTGGACTCTAAGTGATGATAGTTAGGTCACAACATTGTCCTACATTGTCCCACTCACATTTATATCATAGCAGGAAGATCACAATACTGGCAGGTGTGTGTGGCAGATAGAATACAAAACGTGTTTAAATAGAAAGAGCAAAATACTACTGTAACAAAGAATGGCCCAGCTGCACAGACTCCCCCCTTTGGGAGATCATCTGGATTTTCTCAGTCGCTGCCAACTTGATTGCAGACAAAAGCTTTTTCAGCATGTACTGTTCACTTCCAAATGACATTATTTCTATAACAGGAAGCAGCTACTGTATGTATAAAACATCCTAGAAAGATCAGGGGATTCCTGTAATAGATAAGGCTTCACACTATGTAAAAGCCAGCCAAATAAAGTCCAGTGCTTGGTGAACAGAATAGATTTTCTTTGGAAACTCTTAATTTCAAAATCCTTCTTGATGAAAGAAAATCGTAAATAAAAACCAGGTTTTGAATAAAGAAGCTGAGGAGGATGGAAGAGAGAGGACATAAACATAGCCAAATTCAGTTGTCAACTTCAAAAAATAGTTTTAAAATTCAAGTTTCATGTCAGCAACTCAAAAGAAAGACTTCACTCTTACTGCAGGAAGAGGCATGTCCTTAAAATTCTATAACGAGTGCCAAATAAGTATGTCGCATTTGGGCAAGTCCCACTGCTCTTCCCCAGCTCCTGCACACAGCCTGATGCAGGGTTGTGTATGCAAATGTACACAGGAATAGCTCGGCTCTGAGACATGAGGGTATGCACTTTTTTGGGGGTTTTTTTTGAAGTTACAACCTCTCCGTTTTGTTCAACCTGCCTGCGCTCTTGATCATTAGCAGCTCATGAAAGGTCTGAGTCAGAGCGTGAAGTTAACACTCATCTATGTCTGTGCATGGAAACACTTCAGAACAACAACACCATTCTCAGCGAAGTTTTGCTTGGTCTGTGTACGTTCAACTTAAACTCTCCCAGGTTTCAGCAGCCTGCCACAGTACCACAGGAGCTGTCATAGCTCAGCTCCAGGGACAATCATCCCATCCCAGATCTCAGACTGCCATTTTTCAAGTGCTATGAATCATTACTCTCCAGTGCTTCTGATCAAATGAAATCTTTAGTGGAACTGGAGTGTAAACACAGTATGACATCGCTGTATAAATGGCATAACGCTTTTTTTCACATTTAAAGATCATTCAGGGAAAGACTATTGAAAGGTGACACCAAGTACAGCTACTCTGGTCTGGGATTTGGTTATCTGATTTTTCATAAAGGGTTAATGTCTTGCTCACATACAGGAAAGAGACAGCTGTTTTCACAGACATTGCAACCTTCCCAAAACAAAACTAAAGGATAGGAAGACTCAGAGGAACTGAGATACAGATGAATTAACTGACTATCCCAAAGTCATGTAGGAAATACGAGAGAAATCCCCAAGTCACTGTGTAGGACCTTGACCACAAGACAGGTCTCTCTCCCATGCCACAAGAAATGTTTCTCTAGCACCATTTGAAGAGACACCAGGTCTGAACATGGTAACAATCTACACCTCAATCTAGTCACACACATTTTTGGTGATGGTCCAAGACTGACTGCAGGAGGGCCCAGCAAAGGGCTATTGGCTGCACTGGGCCAATCCCGAAGACCTGCCTTCTGCTCCCTGCCCCTTCCATCACTTCCAGGCTGCGCATCTTCAGCAGCTGCAACACTGTCCAGCTTTGATAAGCATGGCAGGCAATTGAAAAACTTATTATTTTACTTGATGGGCTGATTTTCACTCAGTTTCTAGTCATTTCTCTCCAGCCCTGAAGGCAACACCGATTTGCATGTGGCTTGGCACAGGGCAGTGGCTGCCCAGCAGCAGTACCAGTTGCCCTCACCCCAGAACCACAGCACTTGCACTGCAGCAATTTTTGCCCCCACATTTTGGGCAGCCAGGCCCTGACTCACACAGGGGAACTGAACCAGCTTGAAAGGTTCTTTTTAAATTTTATTTATTTGTTCTGTTTCGTTTTGCCGCTGAATCAGTGCTTTCACCCAGCTGATGACACAAGGGAAGGACAGCTGAGCTGGCACAGCAAAGCCAAGAGGGGGAGTACGTGAAGGAAGAACCAGCAGTTGTGGAGAGGGTAAGGCGGCAAACAGCAGTAACAAATTCCAGCGTCACCACCAAATACTTCTTCCCATGAAACCACAGTTTTGGACAGAGACATAAAACATTCACCTAAAAGTGACATTTCACACGTCCTCTCCAACAGCTCTGTTGCCTGCAAGGCAGGACCACATAACAGCAGCTCCCTGTGTGGGCAGTGCTGGTTTTACAAATTGCAGTTGAGGGCTACAGTTATCCCAGGGCACTGTGGCTTTGTCTCTGCTGACTTATTTTATGACTCGGGGATTTGCTAGCCTGCCAGCCTGTGGTTTTCATCCTACGCTCACATTTGGCTGAAAACCTTTGTATATTCACAGAAACAACCAACAACAACAACAACAACAAAAAACAAACAAAAACCAACCAAACAAAAGCCAACCCAAAAAAAAAAAAAACCCAAACCAGAAATAGAAGAAACCTCCTGGAACACAATTTCTGCCCATCTCACATTTAAGCGAGGGGGAGCACAAGTGGGGTAACATCCCACTTATCACAAGGATATGGTGGCACGAGCGCCCCGGAGCAGCACTCTGGGCACTAACAGAGTTTTCTGGCAGACACAGGGGGAGCAGCACGTCCCTGGAACGAAACTTGTTACAGGAAGTGTTCACTAACTTTAATTGTAACCCTTTTATCTAAGTCACATTAACAGCTGCCTCCACAACACGAGCAATCTCAAAGACACAGGCCAACTTACTCGGTGAAGAGAGACTTCCAGGCAGCACCAGTACTGCCAGCCTGGGCGGGCGCTGCCACACAGACGGGTACCCACATCCTAATGTCACCCAGCTCACATCCTTGTACTGCAAGGCAGAGGGGTCACAGCAGCGACATCTCCAACATGCTCAGGCACTTTCTAAGGGGCAGAGCTTGTGCAACAGGATGTCATTTAGACAGCAAGGAAAAAAACAAAACCAAAAAACCCCAAAACAAAGGAAAATGCTTTTGTAGGCCAACTTTTTATCACACTGCCCACTGTTACAACCTTCACCAATGTCTGCAAGCACTGACTTGGACACCCCAAGAGTGTTTGCATAGGGGAAAAGATGGGAAGGACTCACTAGGACTAATGTACCCAGAGTCTCAGTGTAACCACTCTGCAAATGATCCTTTCAAGGAAATACACCAATGTCATAAAAATCTCAGCATGTCATCATAGGCCACAACAATTGTATTATTTCTGCTGGACACCTTAACACACATCCAGGAAGCTTTAGTACACAGGTGTAAATGCTATTATTTGACTTCTTTTTTCCTCCTCCACAAGGCAGCTAGGAGAAAGGATAAAGAATATAAAGAATGTTTCCTACTACACATTAAAAACGATTATTTAATGAAAGACTGGATCTTGAAATGCCAAGACTAGAAATTAGCACATTTGCACCATTTTTCCCCCCCTACTAACACTGTCTGAATGAATAGTGGTTCTCAGAAAGAAATGACTGTGTTATCAATATACCAATCTTTCCACCATTTACTGCAGCTGCAACAGTCTGGAAACAAATGTTTAATGCAGACAGGATTTCAGGCAGTGAAGCAGGCCCTAGGCAAGCTGTTGCAGAAGCCAAGCCCAAAGTGCATGCAACTTCCTGTTACACGAACTAACGGTGCAGAAAAGGGACAGCCAACCTGTCTGCCCTGCAAGCCATGTACCCACATTTTCATATGACAAAGAGCCACAGACACTTCTGAAGTCATTTGAAGAGACAGAAGGGAGCAGAGAGGAGACAGAGCACTCAAGCAATGACAACAGCTTCCCAGGAACTGAAGGATGTAGTTAACGAAGTTAATGAACCCCCAGGGACACTGATGAAGGCCAGGCTGAGCCCCACTTGCTGGCTCCCTTCCTCCAGCAGTAGGGACTCGTGTCAGCCAATAACCCAGTGACAGCATGGCCCCATTGCTGGTCATTCAGCGCTGGGGCAGGATGGGGGCTGTTTCTCAACTGCCTTGCAGCCGCCATCGATACATCTGGTACAGACCCAAGCTCAGGTCTCAGCCCTGCTCTCGGTCCTATGCATGTCATGGCAGACAGTGAAGCCTCAGGAGAGGGGACAACTCCCCAACAAAGCCAGCATGAGGAAGATGCAGATACATTCCCGGTGCCAGTGACAAAATGGGACTGTAATGGAGGTGAAGCAACCCGAGCCAAACGTACCAGGCAGTCCTGCAGCTCCTGCGAGCTCTCAGGATGCCAGAACATGCAGAGGCTGCTCCAAACCACTGAGCTGCAATTACTATTCTCACCGTTAATAGCCTCACTGGTACACAGCTTAACGAACCTGTTCTTCAGTAGCAACATCAGTCCACATGGCCTCTGCCAGCCCTTAATTTTGACAAATGAAGTGTTTGTGTGGCCAAATTGGAGAACCAATCCTAACTAAAAATCAAACCATTGAGGGAAAACATAGTTAAGCAAGATCATTTCCTCACCTAGTTTGCTGAGAATCTGCAAAGAGTGGGAGGGCAGCTTAAGCCAGTACATCCACTAAGATTTAAGACAGAGTTTCACGATCAGCCCCACAGAAGTACTATCTTGGGCAGCCCCCTTAAGTACACAGCACAGGCACTCAGTTCAGAGTCTTACTCCACATGCTCTGAACTACATTCACTGTCCAAAATTGTAGCATACCTAGGAGAGAGTCCCAGGCAGAAAAATATTAGGAAGAAACAAGAATATAAGTACATTGAAACCACATGTAATCTTCTAGAAGAGGATATTGATCAAGTAAGGCAGGAGTGCAGGCAGGAAGAAAGAAACTATAGAAAGACACCTACTGAAAGGGGGAAGCACCACATGCAACCAAAAACATAGGGAAGATGGACACTGCAGAGGTACCATTTGCAACACAAAAATTCAAGACAAAATAGCAACATCTAAGATTGAGACCCTGAATTCTTACCGCTTTCGTCCCCTCTCCATTTCCAAGCGCACTGAGGGTTCTGCCTGGATTATGGAGGGGTTAAGATACCCTAAGTTACAGAAAATAAAATAGCACACTGGTAAGTAAATTCGTCAACACATACTTCAGCATGGGAAGGACTTACCATCCTCTGCTGCACCAGGAAAGTTCTTCCATGTGAAAGAAAGGGCATTAGAAAGCATTTGGATATTAAGCTCATGATAACTGTATTAGAAACATGAAGAGGCACGAGCTGCCAGGTCATTTCTACTCAGCCACAGGGCAGCTGTAGGAAAGGGCAGTACTTTCATGTCTTCTTAACTTGAAACAAGTCAGCCAAGACTTGAGAGATATGAGACATCAGTTCATAGCTACTCTTAGCCTTTGACTAGCTAGCTAAAGTCTGGTGAAGATTACCCCATCCATGCTGAAGTACATATCAACTGGTAGAATGTAACTGATGCCTCTGCACACCAGCTCTGGATATTTCACTGCCAGAAACAAGTGCAGTCTCTTTAAAAACCAATGACTTTGGTAAAAACTCATTTGATCCTTGGCTAGTAAAGTAAATCAGTATAGCTCCTTCAAAGCCAAAAAGCTGAGAGTCTGCCCTCATTGAGCACAGCATATGTGTCTTCTGCCAAATGAACAATTGCATGCTTATCCAGCATTTGAAGGGCAGCTCAGTTAAATTCAAGACCTGCTGGTTCCCTGCTTTTCCACAAAGATAAAACTGCTTTTTTTGTCTGCAGGAGCTTTACAGAAGACCACAGTAATTTACAGAACCTGAACTCCAGCAAGACCTACTTACTGCTCCTTGGCCTACAGTAATAGTCAGTCCCCAGAAATAGTCCAGAACTCTCAAATGCCTCCATAAAAGCCATTACCGAAAATAAATCTATACAATCTTACTGAACACTTAAGCCACAGACTGAACCCACTGTCTATTAAATCCCGAAATTCCCTTTACAAATGAAGTCGGTACTATCCCTGTCTTTGGTGTCTTTTACCACCTGAAGAATACCTGCTGCTATGAGCTCAACACAGCCCCCTGAACTCAGTCAGGGCCAGCTGTGCAGTACGCACATAGCAGTAGGAAGCTTTCCCAGATGTCCATAAAATACATATGCCACAGAGATGCTGCTGCCCACGTACTATTTTGACATTTTGAATATGTTAGCTACGCAGGCCAAACAAGCTGTCTCACATACAGGAGCAGAGAGACAGTTACTGTCTTAACTTATTAACTCTGGGCAGGTTTATCTTTCAGCTTTGACATTTTAATACAGTATCACTGCTCCAACACCTTTTCAAACCTATGATACATCTCACCGATTCAGAGCAAGGGTCAACCATCCTGCTTTCTTGAATAATTTATTAAGAGCTGGCAGGAGCAGTGGCTTTGCTGTGTTGTTCAGTTGTCCTAACAAATTGGACAGTTTGTTTCAGGCAGCAAACAAATTTCAGTACAAAATACAAATGTGTAAAATTGAGGAATACTAATCTATCAGATCAATATAACCAGATTGTTTGGAGATGGCAAAGTGCATCAGATGATATTGAAAAAGAAATTTCTCCCCCCCGTGTCCCATCTCGTCTCTGAAAGCCCTACAGCTCCTCACTGCTGTGAGATGCAGTTTCATGCCCACTTCTCCAGCAGATGCTCCCCTCTGAGAAGGCACCCCAGGAGGTACAGCCTGGGTATGATTTTGAGCATAATTATATTCAGGCACATGGATGTGGATTATTTGTAGTTCTAGTGATGGAAAGGCAAAAGAAGAAAAAAGATACATGTCCTTATGCAATATTTTCACAACTTTAATAGAGCTAGAGGAGTCTATATTTATAGAGCAACCAAATGTTATAAAAAGCTACATTAAAAAAAAAAAGCATATGGAGGGAGACACTAATTCAGTTCAATGTGTAAGCACAGCATTTAAAGGAAAAGAAAACGGTCCTGGCTGACAACCACTCCAGTCCTTGTCTCTTACAAGAACAATTCCAAATCACTCTGCTTTAATATTATCTAAAACAGGACACAGTGCAGAATATCAGCAGGAAGGCCGTGACCAAATTCAAAGAGCAGGCTCATTTAAAGTTTCCAGACAAATAAATTACCAGAAGAAAATTAAAGTCTGTGCTAAGGAATGTATTCAAAATTTAAATGAAGAGCCAAAGAGGACAGACTTCAGGCACAACAAGCTTCAAAGCCGAGTCAGGCACTCCTGCATGTGAACAGAAGTCAGCCAGTCAGCAGAAGAGCTGCATGTTTCTTATGTAGCTATCACATGTAATCAAGCTGGAAATCTGTATCAAAGCCCTTGGAAAAGAAAGTGAAACAGTGGTAGGCCAGCTTAAGGGGTGTCTGCATATCCCCAATAACAACAAAACAAAGTGCTTTTTCACCAGACTTTGCACTGCACAGAGAAGACGACACCCAGGCAATCCCTGGTCTTAGAGCAGAACAAAGCATGGCTATTTGGTGACATCCAGACTGAGGAGTCATATAAGACTGTGAGCACTAGGTGCAGCTCTTCTCCATCCTGCCCCCATGTGCAAGCACTTGGGGCGCCTCTGGAGAGGGGTACAGCCTGGCAGAGAGCCTGGGTCATGCCCCGAGCATTTCCATCCTGCTGCTCTCATGCGTGGGATCTTTCGAAAGAATAAACTGAGGAGAGTGAGCGGCTGGGAACACAGCCCTAGATCTTTTAGGAGGGAAAGGGAAAAAAAAAAAAAAAAAAAACCAAGGGAAAGTCAGCAGCTTTGTTAAGAAAATACAGCTAAAGATCTTGAGGGTAACAGAATGAGAAGCAGCCTGTATAGCTTTATACAGAATAAAGCCTGTCAGACAAATTTAATTGCTTTATTTGTACTTTGATAGAGCTACAGATAGAGTGTACTAAAGGAACACAGCAGAGGTCATATTTTTTCGGATTTTAGGAGAGCATCTGATATTGTGACTCACGAAACCCTAATTGAAAAATTAATTCAAAAAGACTTGGGAAGGACCAGCGCACAGCACTGGAATTGAGAACTAGCTCCAGGACTGTAAACAAATGATAATGATAAATGGCACTGTATTGAGCTGAGGGGAGGTCGTATTGAACAAATTCATTAGTGACCCGGGACAAGGATTAAAGAGCACACCAACATAACCTGAAGACTGCATTAAAGCCAGATTGTGTCTGATGGACACAAGCCTGCCATAAGATGAAGAAGAGGACACATCCAGCATCAGATCCCTGGTAGACAGATCAGGCACACTCTGGCTGCAGCTGCTCATGATCCACCCCCTTGCCCCTCTCACACAGACCCCTGCACAGTTCAGCATCTCCTCCCATAACACTTGCCACCCCGTAAATAAACAAAACTTCGTTTCCTGAGAGTCAAATGAGATACACTGCAGAAATTCAGTCCTTGGCAGATGTCAGTTATGCAGGAGTCTACTGACGGGAGGAAGCGTGAGATCTCTCCTTCAGGCACAGCCAGAAAACAAACAATTCCATCACTACAAGTAGCACAATGCCCTAAATCCCACCAAGCTTTGTTTTTCCCATTTCCCTGGTATAGCTTAAAACATTGTGGTTTTATGGGATAACATCCCTGATAAATCAATTTAGGACCAGACACTTCTTCCGCATAAACTTACCACATTCCAATCTGTGGAAGAAGCAGGGGAAAGAGGGTGGAGGAAGAACCACAAAAAAAATCCAATCCCCCAAAACCCGCACAAACCAAAAAAAAAAAAAAACCCCAAAACACAACAAAAGAAAAAGAACCAACTGGATCTTCTTGAAAAGTTTGTTAACACAAAATTTGGTAATACTGCTTTAAAGAATGAAATGAATAATTTTTTTAAGTACAGCCATTTATTTTCAGATTTTGGAAGTACTGAGGATTTAGCACCAGGCCTTGAGTTTAATCAATATGCTAGAGGTAAAGATAAAGAATATGCAGGTAGAACAGCTGTTTTGGCTCCCTTCTGCAGTTTTCATGCCAGAACTAAAACATATTTCTCCCAAATAACAGAACCTATCCATCATTTTTATTATCAGCTTGGATGCAGATCCAAGTTTCATCACTTGCTAAGTTTGAAAAACTCTCATTAGCATCTGTGTGTGCAGGGAGCCCATGAGAACACCTCATTAACTCATTAAAGAGGATTCTCACAGAGATTAGTTTAGTCAATCCTTCATTTAGCTACCAATCCATTCATGTGATGCCATTAAGCCCCTCATAAACAGCCAAGTAGTTAGCAATACGCTATAGGAGTCTGGTTTTGTATCGCTATACTAGTTTACATCACACTGGTATCACTACACAGGTATACACTGCTACTGCATTTGTGCTGCATCACTGTGAAAATTACTGCAGCACAAAATGATCAACAAATTTTCAACAGAGGGGAAACATGCCCATGCAATCAACTGACCAGCTAAAGCCAGCATGGTTGTGCTAAAATGGGACACATGGTTTATTAATGCCCACTTTCAATGATTTTCAAGCATTCTTGAACAAGCCTTGCTCCACATCACATATTTCAACGGTATGGCAAGAAACAGGCAAAAGAAAGGGTTGCAGTAATACCCAGCACAAAGCAACTTTACTATCCAAGCAGGGAAGCAGTCAATGAGGAACCTCTCATCACATCCTCAATTTCAAGGTTTTCCTTCTTTTCCTTTCTACTCCCCACCTCCATTTTCTGTGCATCACTGCTGTCAGACCACCTACAATCTATTTTCTAAAAGCCACCCCTTCATAAGCAGCACAGCTGCCTCTGCCAACTGAACCTCTCCCTCTCTCTTCTGGAATAGGTTTCCAGCACAGCTTTGGCTCACGCTACAGTCGTGGCCATGGGAGAAGGGTGAAGTTTGCCGGTTCAGCATATCAAGACAGGTATTCTGTGTTGGTAAACAGCAACTGTCATCTAGATATGAGATAGCTCCACAGCAGCTCCGTTTTGCACTGGCCTTCAGATGCCATGGTGATGACTACTCACATAAGAACATTAATACAGAGTCTCACGATTCCTGCCAAAGCATTTCCACTCAATACACTACAGTTAGTATTGCTTCCACGTTATGTAGGTGTCAGGAGATTCAGCCCAATTAAATTCCTAAATTTAATACAGATGCACGATTTTATTTTCAATCTGAATACTTCAAAGAACATTAATTCAGTCCCACCTGCTTAAATGAACCAGATTTTTAAGACCCTGATCAGCTTGTATGTCCACAGTGCCCTTTCATGCACAGCCACAGGCAAGGTTCACACCTTCAAAAACAACTTAATGCTCTTCTTAAAAAGGCTCAAAACTCTTTATTGCAATTCACTCAGTACTATCCCACTAAGCCTGCAAACTGTTCAGCTCAGCCCTAGGAACTGCTCTGTTACTAACTGTACAGTAATGTGTATAAAGAGTATAACTAGTGTATATATCAATCACATAAAATAGGGTATGCACCCATCTGATCCACTCTGAAAAACACAGAATAACCTCTGTTACTAGAGGATAAACATGCAGCTTGCTGGACATGCAGGAGAGAGGAACGCACTGCCCTCAGCCAAGCTGCTTGGTCCCAGGCAGTCGCCTGGAACTGAAGCTGTGCACTAAGTGGCTTTCCATATTTCAGGAAGTCAGACAAAAGATGCTATTAATGGCACTTGGGTCTGGAGGGGGGAAATCCTTGAATGTAAAGTTTCAAGTGACTGACTGCACATTGATGAAGTGAAGTAAATAGCAAGAAAGAGTTGCCCAAAGTAAAGGATTTTGTGAAAGGGAACTCCACAGTTGATAATATCACAAGCACCCTAGGAATCTGGAGAATGAGACAGGAGAAACTGTGGGGAGACTGAAGTTAAAAACTGCACACTGCATGGTTCATTTTCCCGGTAATTCCTTTTATTCATTGCTATAATCAACTTGACATGCAAAGCTGTTCCATATTTACTGACAGCTTTTCAGCTGACATCTAGTTCTCAAGGTATTTTTTTTTTTTAAACTTAAATAGCTAATTATTCATCGCCTTAAACCAGGATATATAACAATGTCAGGAAATCATCTGTTCAAGTTATATCAAAAAGCCTTTTGGGATTAGTTCATCTCTTTTGTATGCTGCAGAAAACACTCACTTGTAAACAATTAAATCATCATTTGAAATCTGTCTACACTTTTAGCATGTCTGAATGTTGCCTGCAAAACCACATAAACAAGTACATTATTGTTGGATCCAGAGCTGAAAGGTCTTCCTCCATAGGATCTTGGTTGGGAGAGGCCAAGGGCTGAATTTATGGGCTAATACAGACTCTCCATAAATCCTGTGATAGCGTATCTAAATAAATAAAATAGCTGCTTAAGTAAACCAGAGCTACAATATTCTCAGGTTATGCTGAGAGATGAAAACAAGTCATACGGATATCAACATGTTTTCTCACAGACATATTACCTCCACGTAACATAAAAACCAGGCATTTAATTTAGCCATAAGGGCTCAGCCTTTGGTCTGAGACTACAGTAATCAAACCTCATAGTACCCTGCTTTAAGATGCAAAGCTCCTGCATAATATATATGTTACAAGAGAAAGGTGGACATTGCCAGAGCAGAAGCACTTAAAACTGGCTTTAGATTTCTATTTGAAATTGAACCTATTTCTCATTGTCTCCTACTGACTTGACTGCCTCTTTGTGGAATAATACAAACACAATGGAAGCAGAACATTGCACAGGAAAAAGCTCCTAAGTCTGCCTTCCCGAGCTCTCCAGCGGGAAGTTGCAGAGCCTGGACAGCACTTGTTTGCACACACAATTATAACTGCAGCACACAGGACAACAGTTTCCATAATCACCTCTGAGAGTGCACACCAGTATTCCACAACCCACAGCATTTTTTAATTTTGAAAATTTGCTTCTGCGAATATATACCTTTACAAATACAGTGGGTTTTGCTGTAGAGTTACAACTACATTCAAGAATTTGACACTCTAGTCTACTTTCTGAATGAAAATAAGCCACACAGTATTGAGATGAAAGGTCAACTCGCTGTTACCACTTCACCACTAATTATTTTATGCCTTCAGTAGCTTGATAATCATTTTGGCCAAGTCATCTTAATCACTGCAGCTATATCCGTTTTATGATATAATTGCTGACCCAGTGAAGAAAAAACCAAAACAAAACAAATTCCATCTTCTTCCTTATAGAATGAGAGGCAAGTAAGTCCTCGGGAAACTACAACTTCCTTTCAACTTGTGGAAGAAAATACACAACATTCATAACAGCATACAGATGGAGGGGATGCAGAAAGCACATCATTGTTTCAGAGAGGAACTCCTTCATAGCCAAGAAATCCGCTGAGATGGTATCAGTGAACATTAAGACACAGAGCCCTCACTTCTCTGGCACTCAGTCTGCCTTCTGGCCACAAAACCGGGCCCTGTACACTCTCTGCCAGCAAGTCAGTGCTGCTGTCTGAGGCAGTGAATTACTCTAGTGGAAGTGACAACTGTGTCAGTACAGTAAGAATGACTTACACAAATTTCAAGAGTGTTTCCCAGCATCCTGAGCCCCCATCTTAGCCACACAGAAAAACTCAAGACTAGAAATAAAGGTGGGATGGATTAAGCCAGTTCATCCCAAACTCCTAGAGGACTCATATTCCACAAACTCCAGACCAAGCATTATTTTTAACAGGAAAAGAGGCTAATACACAAGCAGGCCCTTCTTTCTGACACCTAACAGGTGAAAAAAGAAACAATATGACTGTGCTACCTGGACTGTCATCCCTCTGGACAAAACACAAAGGAAAAAGCAAACTTTTACATTTTACTCCCTGAAAGCAGGAAGTCATCATGTAAGGCTATCAAAGAAGATTTCCACTGACACTCACCTGCATTTGAGCACCTTCCACAGAAGAAGCAAGTGCAAATTTCCCAGTGGGCTGCATACTGCATGTCTAGCATTTCACCCTTTTCTGGGCTGAATTTCAGTGTCATTTGGGTTACTCCCACACTTTTATTTCTGTTTTTGAAAGACTAGATGCTACCAGAAAATAAAAGCACTTGGTGAGATATGATTACAGTGAGTCCTGTCCCAGAGGCTGCTCGGTAAGTACTACACAACAATTGATTCTCAGCTATCATGCGGAATTTTCACTGTCCAAGCACTGCATATGACTGTTTTGGGACACTCACTGAGAAAAATGCAGGGTTTTTTTTACTCCCCTGGGAACCACAAATCATCTTTGAAGAACAACTGAAGCTAATTGGTAGGAGTCAGAATACAAGCCTGACATCTTCCACATCTTCCCTGGCAGCACAGACTGAGGGAAAGTTTTCCCTTGTTTCTTTTGGTTATTTTTGTTGTTGTTGTTTGGTTGGTTTTTAAATAAAACTGCGGAGTATGTACTTCAGTTTCTGACATGATACAGTACAGTTAACCCACACAGAAACTGTGAACTAATGGGATGTTGCAGGCAGGTTCCCAAGCATAAGGAAAAGTTTCCTACTTGCTGGAACAAACCCAGCCCTTTTGGAGGTGAGAGCAGCCTGATTATCCACACTTAGCAAAAAAAAAAAAAAAAAAAAAAAAGAGAAAAAATAATNATACAAAAAAAAAATATCAGAATTGCAATACATACAACAACTCTTTTCTGGAAGATACCATCACTGATCTAAAACATAAACAAACACTGGTACTCTGTCAGAGACAGATAATTACCAAACGTTGTATTGCTAATGGCAATATTATCCAAGCAGCAAGTGTTTCCAAAAAAAAAAAAAAAAGAATGAAAAGAAGGTCTTTCTCATTCTAAGTATTCTCCAACTGACAGGTGAATGCCAGGCTCCAGGTAGGAAATACAGTTTTATGTAAAAGAAAACACACCTCAGCTCATTCTGTTGGCAGCTTATGTGAACAACAGTTCCTTTAAGTAAAGGCAATGTTTAACAAAAACCTCTCAAACTATAAATGACAAGATTTCTATATTTGAAAAATAACAGTTTTTCAACATTATCTCACACCTAGAGTAATTATATTTTTACAGAGATGATAGGAATTTTTTTTTGTACTGAACAATTTAAAATACAAAATGTCCACAGCAAAATCTGTCAATCAAATCAAAGGTGTTCAGTTCTAAGGAAATGTTTGGTTTGGTTTTTATTTTGAAGAGACTACTAATACACTTTCTTTTAAGAAAACATTAAATGGTATTCTTGCTATTTTTATTTGAAAGAAGCTGAAAATTTCAGGGAAAATAAATCATAACTCCATTTTAACATGAGCTAACACTGCTCATACCTGACTAGCTAAGAATTGGCTGAGCTGGGTACATTTTTAATACAGACAAAAAAAAGAAGAACAAGTCACTAGATTTTACCTTTGGAGAAGAGGGCAGGGTTGTGTTGGTAAATAATGAATCATCCAAATAGCAGTCATTGGATTTTTAAAAAATGTATCTTTGAAAGCAACCACAGGCATACTCTGAGTTCATTCATTCCTTAATGACCAAGAGAAACACTGTCCAGGGCACCTGGAATGGAGCTTATGCTACCTGAAGTCAGGGCTTTCTCGGTAAGCAAGAAGTACCATTGTACTAAGCTAAGAAAAAATGTAATTAATACATGGGTCTTTAGAGCTGTTTTAACAAACTAAAGGTTAAGAAACTCCATGACCCTCCTTAACATGTGGTAAGCAGGATCTTTAAATAGTAATGCATGGGCCTTATCCTCAAGTTCAGCTAAAGACAACTCATTTCCGAAAAAGGAAGCAAGGAAATGAGCCTCAGGAGTTTTTGATTGCTAGCTGAGGAAAGTAATATATAAAACCCTAACAAGACAGTTACAATGTTAAAGTGAGATGACTCCAAGTACTTTATTTAAGAGCTGGAACCTGCAGATGGCCCTCAGAATGAAAGAAGCAGAGGCCAGGGTGGTCTGGCTCGTATTAATCCTGGCTACAGTTTTCTGGAAGTAACAAAAGATACTGAGTTGGACTTAATGATAGGAGATGGAAAGGGCATCTGTATGTACCTTAAAAGCCACTGACTTACTCCCACTCCATAAATCAATCGATGTTACAGTGGTTTACAAGGGGCATTAAGTCCTTTTCTTATTGTTTATTCATCCATAGCAGGCAGATCGTTTGCAAAAGACATTTCAAAGCAACCTACATATAAACTGTTGTACCTTGGAAATGGGGGCAAAAAAAAAAAAGTGAATTCATGCCATGAGAGTAAAAAACAAAACAAAACAAAAAACCCAAACAAACAAACAAAAAGTAAAAAAGAAATGGAAAACACTCCCCCAGTATTATTATGGAAATTTAGGATATGGAGCTATAGCCCTTTGTTTGCAGGCTGGGATACATGTATGCTAAATCTACTAATGCAAAACATGATCTATAGAAGATCTGAAACTGAGTCATTAAACACAACAAAAAATATCTGAGTAGATTACTGGATGCTACAGTCTATAAAGTCTGTGCTATAGTTTGTAACACTGATTTATAGTAAAATGTTTTCATCAAAGCTAGTATGATATGATGTAATTCTACTCACACAATAAAGTTGCTCCATTTTATATCCGGATTTAAAGTGTGATTCTTTCAGGTGCTGATAGAAAACATAAAGTACCTCTGTTCTCCAATTTCTATACTTTTTCTAGAACAGACACTACAGTTGTAAGATCTGCTAAATTAATGTTCTCCATTAATCCTAGGTACAATTCCAGCAACTAACACCTGCCAGTAATCTGATCACAGGTTCCTATCTGAGCTGATAGTATCAGTTGTTATGGAATGTGCAAAGTTTTACTTGCCAATTACAGCACAGATCTGCACATAACTGGGCAGGATGAGAAAACATCACTGATGAGAGGAAAAAATATCATAAAGTAAGGTTTGAAACATGTAATGGTCGAGTACTTCACTGAAATGTGCTTGAGCAAGAGCGGGGGGGAGAAAGGCACTGCAGAAGAAAGGAAGCGTTATTCTTCCTGAGCAAATACATACATTCAAGTGCTGATGTGCTGCAGCACCGCTCCCAGTAAGCCCAAAATGCCTCTTTGCTACCAAGAAGTTCCAATCCTTTCCTCTATCAATATCCACAGGTTTGGTAGACTTCATTTCAAAGCATTACTCTGTAGTAACTGAGCACTGAAGGTGTCCACACCCTTTCCACCTGGAGATACACTGTGATGTTTTTCCAACCAATGCTCTCACAAAACCTCCGATGAACTGGATTATTCTCCTTCCTATTCTGAATCACAATAGCTTTGAAAACCTTTCTCTGAATTCACCAGAACAGGTCCTTTGTGCCTTCAAAACCTGTTAGGGCAGTGAAAAACACTTCAGCTTGATTTCTGATGAAAAAATAGCAATGCAATTTTCAAAGGAAACTCTACATGCAACCACGCGAGTTCTACTGGGAGCCAAAAAAGGGTATTTTGTAAAACGCTTAACATTTTATAAATACCTTTAACTACTCAGCAACTTTGCTTCTACATTAACTTCTCCAAATTCCACTTTCTTACTGCATGGGATGTAGGAGCGATTGGGATGCTCTTTCACATGTACATCCTGGGATGAAAACAATGCCATATAAATCAGACTTTTACAGAACACGGAGATTATTGTATCACTTTATAGCAATCTATTACAAACTTATTCCTTCCAATTTAAAACCAAGTATGTGAGCTGATGGTGTCTAAGAAAAAAAAATATATATAAGGCAATGAACGAAGTCTAATGGCAGTGCTGCTCAGGTCTTGAAGGCAAAGCAAACGTGTTCCTCCTGCACAATCAGTCCTTGTTAATGGCGAGGCAGAGATCTCTCAGACTGCAAACGCTCGCTGTGCCGGTATCCTATAACATTTGGCACCAGAGCTCTAACTTTGTTATTTCCCTGAGGAGCAACAATTTTCTTTGTGCAACAGCAAGGCAGTGTGTCTTTCCAAACCTGCCTTACAGCCAAGTTTTACACTTTGGTGAAAGAAGGCCATTGAGGGTGCCTGCCAAGGCACAGACCACGCTCCGGCTGCATCCCAGGGAAGCAGAGGCAGAGAGAGAGGGCTCCTTGTCAAACTGCACTCACCTGCGAGAGCCTAGAGTGACATGTTAACATTTGGGATTATTAAAAAGTGTGTTGGTGAAATTAAATGAATAATGATTATGAGGTTTTGAATAAAGTAGCAGTTATGAAAGTAGTTATGAAAGTTATGGGGCCTCGCTCTTCTTTTTCCTGGACAAAAAAATCACTTCACTGCACCCCACGCAGTACTGCCTGTTGAACACAGAAGCCTGACTCTTGAAATTTTTATTCTGCTAATCACTTACATAACTAACCTCCTCAATTGCCAGCAAATAGAATGGTTATATCTCAAAGTGTCTTGCCTAGACACCAAACTAAGTTCAAAGCCCACAAGCGTAAACATTTAAGTGCAAGTTTCAAGGTCTCCTGTAATAAACATTCTGTTTGCAGAAAAGCTCAATGGCAATAAGGCAGCCATAAATCTATGCTCATGCTGCAAACTGAACAAAGTTCCATCACCTGGAGAACAGCTGCTTCACTAGAGGACGTCACTGTCACTACCAAGATGGGTGAGGAAAAAGATTTTTCCAGGGACAAAGTTTAAGTAGCCAAAACAATCTTTTGCTGCTTCCTTTCCCACGGCACAGGAACCTGCCTCATCCTCGGTGTTGATCTCTCTTGCAGACACTTACCCTGACATCTGATTTTATATTCTTACATGCAGCCACAAAGTATAAACGTACTTGCAGCATATAGAATCATTCAGGTTGGAAGAGACCCTTGGGATCATCCAGTCCAACCATCTGCCCTACTCTACAAAGTTCTCCGCTACACAGTATCCCCCAACACCACATCTAAAGGACTCTGAAAACACTCAGCTCAACGACTCCCTGGGCAGCCTATTCCCGTGCCTGACCACTCTTTTCTGTGAAAAATTCCTTCCTAATGTTCAGCCTAAACCTACCCTGTGGCAGCTTGAAGCCATCTCCTCTCGTTCCATTACTAATTACCCATGAGAAGAGACCAGCGCCAACCTCTCTATAACGTCCTCTCAAGCAGCTGTAGAGAGCGATGAGATCTCCCCTCAGCCTCCTCCTCCTCCTCAAACTAAACAGTCCCAGCTCCTGCTGGAGATGAACTGAGAGCAAACCCAATTACACCATCCTGGTTGGTCTAGTGCTTAAAGCATTTAATCAGGTGCAAAAGAGAGGACCAGATAGGAGCAGTTTCACATCCACAATCCCTAGTCCTCATGGAAGGAGGACAGAACAAAGGATAAGCAATGCAGGAGGATCCCATAATGGAGCCATACGGGACCTTGTTCTCCCCACCAGAGAGGGGCTGGTGGGGAATGTCATGCTCAAGGGCAGCCTTGGCTGCAGTGAACATGAAACAGTGGAGTTCAAGACCTATAGGGCAGCAAGGAGGGCACACAGCAAGCTCACTACCCTGGAGTTCATATCCTCCCAACAAATGGAAACCAGTGATACCATTTATCACAGATAAACCAGAATACCATGGCCATCTTAACCATAAAGCTGGTTCAAGATCATACAGATGCTCCTTAGAAACTTTTATATGCTGCTGTTAAAAGTTGTGCCCAAGAACATTTTGGCTTGTGTAGCTCACAAAATTGTCCACCTACGTATCACTAAATAACAGGATAAGCAATTGTATTAATACCTTAAGCCAACCTACACAGAGTGCTTAGCAGGAGAGGACTTGTTTGGTATTTTCACAGTATGTAAATATTTCTGCCTTACATACCCTTTTATGTCAGAGAGGTAACACAGCACTGTCCACAGAGCTTAATTTATGCCTATTATGCAAACCATAGTCAGTTGTGTTTTCAGTAAATTTGAATTCCTTATTGCAATAATCATATCACTTCAAGTATTAAACTTGTACTTCCACTTTCAGAGTTTGCCTGTTTATTTTTAAAAAGAGGGGGAGGGCTAAGACAATAGTGTTTAGGTGATTGAGTTAAAAACGTGAGGAACTGAGTTGCTCCCATACAACAGGTTTGTTCCTCTCTGCAGCTGAATCCAGCAGACGCAATGGGCTACGGCTGCCTCGCCCGCCCCAAGAATCCCAGTTGGGTTTGGTTAAGATGAACCACTGCACGGGCACACACACAAAATCAGTTGCCAAAAGAGTTCCAACGCTTGGCCACACCCTTGCATCACGATTTTACCAGCCAGGCTGCAGCTCTAACACATTTTTCATCCTGTTGGTGAATAACTGGGAATTTTTCAAAACTGCTGTGTCTTCCCACAATGGCTAAAGGCAATATTATCTGTGGATGGTGTGGAGAGCTATATGCATCTCTGATGAAAAGAAAGCATGGATTCAGACAACTGAGAGCAGATTCAGGTAGTCAAGAGGTTTTGACTACTCATTCTAGATCTGCCACCAACTCTTTCAAGGCCTCAGGCACACCTTTCTGCAGCAGTCTCCACATGTGGCAACATACTCATGCACATTTACAAGGCGTTACACTTGTACTGAGGACCAAGAAAAGTGGGAGTCTTAACTTTGCCACGGTATTTACTGCAAGCTTTGAGTGCAATGTAACAAAAAGAAGTCTTAGTGATCTGAGTTTCTGAAGTGTTTAATGCTGCTGCTCCCGCCAGTATTACACACTCAGAAAAGGAAAGAAAAATAAAAGAAAACAATAAATAAAATCATGATCTGTCATTTTACTGGATTTCCAGCTTTATTATGGATTACGCTAACCTAATCCAATCTAAAACAATTTGATGGCAAAAAAAAATGAGATATTTCAAATTCATACTACAGCCCAACCTCAGCAAAATATCATGGGACAAAGAAGAGGTATCTCCTTCACCTGCGGGCTCTCTTCCTTCCAGAGTTCAAAGGATTACCACAAAAACAGGTGTGACAACATTTCAGAAAAGGTTGCAACCCCATTTTCTTTTCAAGTTGCAATCTCTAGTCTGCAACGGAGCAACTGAAATGACAAAAATTAGTTTTCTGATAATCTCTGCATTTATCTTTTTCAAAATCATGTAATGCAGCTCTACCCTAGAGGGATGATACCTGAAATTAATATAAGCATAGCTGCTCATTGGCCTATTATGTCATAACTGTAGGGGGATGAAAATTAGTAATAAAAACTTAATTCCTACCTATAGCTGGGTGGAAGTTTCACTGTATTAATCAAAGCTGGGTTTCAGCTAGCCCAGTATCCTATTAGAACAGCATTGTGGAAATGAACCAAGTTATCCCACTAATACCTGTCAAATGTCTACCAGCCCCAGCCTTCTGTAATTGATACTCACTCCAAAGGGAAGTCTGTGTGTCTCAAACATCTGTTTGAAAAACCAGTCACAGCTTCTGATGGCATACCTTGATGTGTGCCCATTGAGCACTTCCTGACAGCGGCAGGACAGTTGGCCAACATTCATGCCCCTGGCTTGCCATAGGAAGGACACACCATAGGGCACCACAATACTTATTCCAAACCTAAACCAAGTAAATTAGGGGTTGACCCCAGATCCCGTGTACAACAGCATTTTCTGAGTGAACACACAATGCAATATTTATTTTTGGTTTAAATGCTATTTTTGTGGAATGGAGCAATAAAGCTTCTTGCAGATAATGCTGGCAGGCTGCTAAGGGGGAAATGCATGCAGGAAGCTAGAGGATTCCCATGTGGCATAAGTGAGAAGCGACTGGTGATCCCAATGTTAGCACTGAAGACACACAGTCAAGATTTTCAAAAGGAGACAACTTTGTCCAAAACTAATGGTATCCATATGGCTAAATGTTATAGAATCTGTAAAATTAAGAAAGTGTTAATAAAAAAACCAAAAAGCACCAAATGCCCTCTGGATGGTGCCAGAGTTCTTCAGTTTTTACTGAAGTCCTTGAAAACCATGGGTAGTTGGACCCATAAAAACTGGGTTCCACGCATGTACCCCAAAAATCCCAATGTTCAGCTCAGAAGCTGTCTCCGCTTTAAATCTCATAACTTTACTACCTAGCATAGCATTTCAACAGAAAATCACCTGGAAGCAATAGACACGAGAGAAAGAAGGAAAAAAAATAAAGCTATTTGCTCTTTACATGTAATGTTGGTTCATCCCTGTTAATAAAAACAGCAGAGATGCTCCTAATTTTGCCTGTGTAACCAATACCCCTTAGAAAATATCACCTGAAAATTAAACAGACATTTCATTTCAGAAGACTCAAAATTCCTGAAAAAAAAATAAATATGTCTGTTCTGTCAGCAGAGAACATGCCATCGCAAGCGGATATATAATAGCGTAGGCCTTATCATCAGCAAATGTGAATCATTTTCAGCACTACACAAACTATGCAGATCATCTGAGCAATTCTTTATGCAAAGTTGTGAGGCTGCTGAACGTACACCAAGAATGATCTGCTGAGCTGGCTTCAGCCACTACAGGAATTTAAAACAGACATCAACCATCAGCAAAACCCAACACACACAGCAACCCTGCTTATGTTTACAGGAGTAGGAGACAGATTTATACAGCGCTCTGGCCGTATACAACACTGCCCTCGTTGCAACACAGCTGTACAACAATAAAAGTGTTCTTAAAATGATGTAGCTTAGTACAGTGACATATGTTAAATATAGCCATGAGTGAGCTAGCACCAGAAATCCATGAATAACCGTATTGATTGCAGTAAAGAAAACCTGAATGTATTTGGAGACATTACCTGATGAACCTCTTTGCATTTGGTAAAAACACAGACATTGTCTTACGCCTTTGCATGCAGTGAAATAATAAAACAGAACTCCAGACACTACTGTTAGAGTTTAAGTATGTATTTGCCCAACTATTGTTTGCAGACATGGACAGAAAAAGGATCTTCCCACACAAACCAACTCTGATGCTTTGAAGTTAACTGTAATTCTTAATAGGAAACAGAAGCTGAAAAATTTAAATTTAATTCTATGAAAATTCTAGATAAAGTTTCCTGTATGTCTTCTATGCATTTCACTTTAAGGACATAAAAAAAAAATTTCTACTCTGTCAATCTTATGCACAAATTATTCACCATAGTTATTACTAGGTAACGTATATTCAGACTATATTGTAACTAATGGTGGAGGGTGAAAGACGACAACAACGCCAAGAAGGTGGCAATGCAGTAGTGCCTCTTCTGGGCTCCAGTTATTTAAAATCTCACATTGAGTTTTCACACATGCCAGGTGTACTATTCTCAGCACAACAGCATTTTACAACGTCAACTGCTCTGTTAAAAATAAGAAAATAAATAAATAAATTGCCAGATTTTCTACACTGACTAGACTACCTGTGAAATTCTTTCCAGAAGTCACTGGCTGAGACGAAGATTATGGCTGATTTTATTACCTTTGAAAATACAGGCTGTTACTTTATGCAAGAATTACTGGTTTCAAGGATTCACTCTATTTGCCAACAACTGTTAGGAAACTTCCCCGTAGAAAACCTTCTCCCTCCAGAAGGCAGAAGTAAGGCTTTTGAGAATCACCTTTTCAGGGGTCCGTAACAGTAACCTCCCTGATACATTATCCCTTAACACACCTAACTGTGTGTGCTGCTGGTCCAAGTTTCCGCCAGCAGCAGCAGAACAAACGTGCCAGCACTTCAGCAGCTCCACAGTCACGCTGTTTTGCGGCCACGATGCAGCACTGAGAGAAAACAGGAACTGGCCCAGCCGTGGCCATGCCTTGGTGGTGGGTTGCTATGAGCACCCAGCAAAGGCTGGGCTGAGGCTCCTCGCAGAAACCCCAAACAGGAAGCGCTACAGCAGTAAGGGTACAGCACACTAGGATTCATGGGCTGGGGGGGTGGAAGAAGAAGGGCAGAGGAAAAAAAAAAAAAAAAAAGAGTGGTTAGAGAATAGTGACAACATCCAGGCAGCAATTAGGAAAATAGAGGTAGAGGTACAAGAAAAACCACATAAGATATGAAGCTTAAAAGTAGGAAGCTGAGAAAGTTTTTTTTTTTTACAGGAAGCACAGATGTGAGCTCATCATCTTGAGCGTCTACCTGTTTTTCAGGGGCTGGCAGAGCATAGCAAAGTACCAAACACTAATGTCATCTCCATGACAGGCACTTCAGCAAAAATAAAATCTTCCCATTGCAAAAGCTTAAGTTCTGCCCTGAAACATAATCCTCTGCAGTTTGCTTTTCTGCTCGTCTCCTTCCATCAATCATTTCAAGCTCTAGGAAACACATAGTCCTAGCTGTTTCCAACACAGTTTTTGTTAGATATACCCACTACCTTATCCAAAGGATTAGAATTTAAAATCTGCACTTGTATGACACCTTCAAAATTCCCTTTTAAGAAAGATACCCACAAACATGTAACAAACATCCAATAACTGATATTGCTGCTTTGTTTGTCATCAACTTCTTCAGGGAATCCTCTGCATAACAGTTACAATCCCTTTGCAAAAGACTTTCAGCCATGCATGAATTAGATTTGCAGTGCAACACTATATGAGAAAACCATCCTTTTCTCAACAGGCAGGTGAAGCAGCAATGTTCCAGTCCAGAACGGCTCCCCTACACCCAATAAAACTCTTGCTTTTGTCATTTACTCACATTAAAGCATTCATATTTTTGTTACCTAAGTAGCAGCATGGAAGGCTCCTGTTTCATCAACACGTACAGTATGAAATACATATTTTAAGTAGATAAGCAATATTAGAAGTACTTCCAACCAACACAGTATGGAGCCAGAGTAATACATCCTAGATATGGGCTCTGGACTATCACCTTACCTACAAGCCTGCTGCAACTGAGAAATGAATATCGACACAACAATAGCCCGTAACAACTAATTATTCTAACACAGAAACCTCTTGCAATGTTCAGGGTACACGTGCAGGGGAGTACAAATAAAGCCCGTAGGTGTGCAGGACTCACAACTTGTTTACCTTGGTTCGGACTAGCTAAACTTCTGAGATGCTCCATAAATACAAAGATCCAGACGGATACAGAGGCTAACCATGTAACTTAGCAAAGCACAGTTAATTTTATATTTTCCATCAGCTATGCCTAGAATTTATTTACTTAAAAGCTTCTGTTCTCTCTGCTCCCACACAAGTAGAGCAGACACTGTTTAATGCCCCTTTTTCCCTGTAGCATGTGCTTCGAGACTGCTGCCCTGCCCCAGAGGCTGTCCCCACATCGCTGCTGCTGCTAGATATCAAGTTAAGCTGGCTCCTGACCCTGATGAAGCACAGCATTAAGCACTTGCTGCTGTAGCTCACACATAGCAGTGTTTGCAGCCTCACGCCATCCAATAGTGGCTGGCAGCTGGGCTCATTCAGAGCCCATTAGCATGGTCTGTCCAAGGCAGGTCCGTGTGGGTGGAATACTAATGGACCCTCCACTGCTCTTCTGCACCACTGGGCTTTGTAAAGATACAACTTTGACGGTGCTGGGTGGGTTTTTTTGAGACAGGGCAAATGAGCAAATATTTATCACTGTGATTTTACAAGATGACTGAAGCGTCACATCCCAAGCAGCACCTGCAAAAACTCGGCTGAATGCAGATCAAGCCACAGTGTCAAGAGTCCCCAGAGGAGGAAGCACCTCTGTCCACAGAAAGCCATCTAATAATCTTGAAATAGTGCCTACCAGAACTTTCTCCCTGACAGTCTGCACGAGGCCTCTTGCTCTCCAGAGAAACAAACAGGCATTTTTGTTTGGAAGCACTCTGTTCCTTGGCCTCCTGAAGACTTTGAAATCACTCACATGGTTAGTTATTCTATTCAGGCATGTGAACCTTTGCACTTGGGTGCTGAAGGAAAGATTTATCCCTGAAGTAAAAATCAATCACATAACAGAGCAACTTTCCAAACTCCTGCAGGTTCACTCTAAAGAGAGCACCAATTCTTTCTTTAACTTCAAATGAGTTAGATAAAGCATCTGCTTGGGGCTTTCTTTGTAGGAATTACACATTTATGTGAGATCCCTGAGAATTTTATGTATCAGCGTTTAACAGAAAAATAATGTTCCAAACTGATTTTTCTTTGAACTAGTATTCAAAACCCCAACATTTCTCAGAGGCTGGTATTGTAGCAACCTTTTCAGAACTCCCAAACTTGTTCTCTTCCAAACTAGGAGAATTTGGCAAATCAATCAAGACTTATGAGACACTTAAAATGAAAGGATAAATAGCAATAGAAAGAGTTTGACAAGCTGATGAACAAGGAGAAAGCTAAAGGAAGAACACCTTAGCAGAAAATGATACAAAGAAGTAATTTATTTTCTAACAGACTGGTAGGCCTCTATGAGATAAAATTCAATTTTTAAAAGTTTTACCATCCCTGCAGTTCAAGGATTGCTTTAAATAGTCAACAAAATGCTGCACAGTTTCTAACTTGACTCTGCATTTCTGACAGAGGCAAACAGCAACATGTAGCAGTCAATGTCTGTAAATTCATCTGCTGGGAGAGAAGAACGGCTAAGTGAATCAGAATTCCTAGTAAGCAGTATATTGTAGGATACAAATAGGATGGCATAGAGCTCTGAAGAGAATCTGATGGAAGAATGCAAAGATAAAACACACAAAGCACAACTTCAGGAGACAACAATAAAGTCGTAAGATTATTGCAGTCAAGTTACAAAAAATAAAGTTTGAGTAAAAAGAACGTAGTTTGATAATAGCTTCATAAAAGTCTCAGGACCAACTCCACGTTAAAATAGCAAAATAGTGGTCTGGAAGAGGCATTCTGCTGAACAATTTAGATGCAGAGAGGGAGAGAAAAAAAGAAAAAAAACCAACCTGAAACTTGTGGAAAGGTAGAGTTAAGCATTTCTTTTGTAACACACTTCATTTTCCTAAATTTGAACAGATATTTAAGCACAAACCTGCCTTCAAATACAGAACATACATACTCAGTTTGTTTACTTTGCCTTTTTTACAATACAGAAATATCATTACATGTAACACAAAAGACCCTGAATGTACCCACTGTGAGCAGGGCCTCTCTGTGCTGAACATATAGTAAGATAACATTCCTGCTTCAAAGAAAACTGACAAGATCCATAGAGACAAAAGAGTAAATGCAGAAAGAAATAGAGACACAGGGGCCAGTGAAGGCCACAAAAAAAGGTCATCAAGAGTGAAACTTAGGAGTCCTGTCCCCCTGTATCCAGTTTTACCCCTGCAGAGTCAGAAGGTCTCCCAGCGTTGTCTGATCCTTTCTCCCACTCCCAGTAATAAAGTGTAACATCTTCTGAACTCAGGAGGAGACAGGGGACAATGAGAGAAGCTACTCTTGCACTGTGCAGAACTAAAGTCATCGGTATGTAGTCTTCCTCACAAAGCTTAAGTGTAAAGTTCACTTCTCTGCGGGAATCAAGCACAAAGATCACTCTATATTTAATTTAACCCTGGCAAAGTTACTGCAGAGGTATTGGACAACCTCACTAGAGGGCCTGAACTGCGACTTGTAACATTAGTTTGAAATGAATGAATTAATTTTGAAACCTCAGAAATTCAAGGTTTAGTAAATTATCAATGCTTTAGTAACCTAAAAATAATCCGGGCTATGAATTAATTTGGAATTATAAAACTAGAGTCTTCATAGTATTTATTTATCTATCTGTGGCTGCTTTATCATGAACAGCAATTGATTCAGTATATAGTCTTACCCTAAGATATATTTAAATATGACTTAAAACTCAGTAGAAGACGCTACCAACTGTATGGTGAAAAGAAGAATTATTAACATAGTGAATAATGTGCATGGTGGTAGTTTCTGAAAAACTGCCAGATGACAAACTAACAAGGTCAGCATCCCACTTGCTATGTCATCTTGTATTTCTCCAATTGTACTACAGAACTTAAATTTTGCTATCATATCTGCCCTTTCAATTTTTTCAAGCTAGAGAGATGCCAACAGGCAACTTGAAACACAGCTGCATAAGAAGTAAACAACTGAGAGTTACTTTGTGCATTGGTTCCTGTGTGGTTTTAACTGGCATCACATTCCTACATCCACAGAGGTATTAGTCAATACCTCAACTGAGATTATCGAGTTCTGTCATATACCACATACCCTCAGCTGTAACACGTTCCAAGCACTCCTTACAAAGAGGATACTCAATCTCTTCTTCATGATGACATGCCCTTTCTGCTACTGAGATGCAATTCATACATAGAGGGAAAACACTTCTCATGATCGCTTAAAAGTGGAGGAAAAAAGCAAGCCAAGAAAGCAGAATCAACTTCAGCAGAATTTGTTCACAAAGAGTGACTGGAAAACAATCTCCCCCAGAAGCTCTCCCTCTCTGTACTTCTGCTGCCCACTTTATCTCCCAGCAGCAGGAAGCTACTGCTTTGGACCAAGGAAGTTGAGGGATGCACAGCTGCCCAGGCAAGCAGCAAACTTACCAAACTTATTCCGGGTTTTTCTATCTTTGGACCTCAGAGAAAACCCTCAGCAATAAAAGTAGATAATTTATTTTTAATATTTATTCATAATCTTTCAGGCAACACCTAATCACAGCAGTATGCCACTCCTCACTTCCTGACAACTTACTCTCTCTAGCAGTGTCCTGTCAACGGCTCCAGAATGGAATTGCTCATTTCTACATTGCAGACTCATAGTTCTTCACCTCTTCATCATCTATTTTGCTGACAACTTCTAGCAGATTAGCAAGACTTCATTTTCCTTTACAGAAACTGAAGTGTTTATGCTCCAAACTCCTGATGACACATACATAAACATTGGGTGGAAAAAATACAAAAATTGGCAAGAGCTGGATAGGATCCCACTGACAACCTCAATAACCAAGACGACTGCAAATAAGTAACAAGATATGACACTTCTATGCTGTTAAAAAGGTCACTAGATTATCCACATTTGTTTCAGATAAAGACAGGCTACCTTCCTTTCCAAATCTTTCTTCTATTGTGTTTTCTGTTCCAACTATATAGGACTGGTGCCAAGGATGTACTTTGTCATGTTGCAAACATGCAACTAAATTTAATTGGCAATTTTTGTTACAATCACCAACAAGAAAAAAAAAAGTAGCAGACAGACACCACTTCTCACTAAAAGAGTAGCAAAATTAAGTATGTTCCTTTAAAAAAAAACCTGAAGGCTGTGCACGGCTTTAACTGAAATCAAATGTGACAAGAGCTCTTGGATGTGCTGCAAAAGACTAATAGCCGCAATTTTGTTAAGAATCAAAAAGATAGTTTGTCACAACAGCACAACTCTGCATGAAACCTGCACTCTCCAAATACCTGAGCCATATACAAATACAAATTTCACCTTGTTATTAGTTGAAGTTCTCTTTCCTCAAGACTTGCTCTCCACGGATGCAGTGTTCTTGTCTTCCTCTATGCAACAAAACACAGTATTCACTAGGAGAATAGAGCTGGGGATAGTAACTGGGATGGGTTGACACCATACTGCCTTTCAGGGAGAGCATTAACCCTTTGATTTCTGACTTTCACACTGCAAGAAATCTCCTCCCCCAGGGCTTTGAACAGGTCATGGGTGATGTGCACATACAAACACATATATACGTATGTATATGTATATGTGTATGTATATGTACATATGCGTATTAGAGTAAGACTGGTTGGTTTGTTGATAAATGGAACATAGTGAAGAAACATCATAGAGGTATTTGTTTACACCATATTTGGGACAAGTGCATCTGATGGGCAGGGAGACAAATCCCTAAATGCTTTGCATTGGTAAAAGAACCCTAAACATTAGCTCAGGATGTCCATACATCTGCCATCTTATAAATGTCACATCACGGCACACCGCTTTAGATAAGGGCAGAATTTGTAATGCCTCTCTGGCAACATGAATCAAAACTGAGCTTCAAACCTAAATGGCAGTGGTGAAGTGCTCCAGGTGACTCCGAATGCAGTCGGTCACTACTGATTGCTACTAAATATTTCAGGTCTTAGAGCTGTGCCAGGAGTTTATAACACAAAGGACAAAAGCAGGAGCAAACATGTCAAGCCTTAAGGTGAAATTTTAACCTGTACCTGTACTAACTTCTAGTTACCCTAGAGCCTCTAGGCTTCATTTAAAAGACTTCAACATCAACAAATACACCATCTTCCTAAAAAATTGCTTCCACGTTTAAATGTTTTTACCATGAATAAAGTCAGTGTTTGAAACTGACCCGTAATGTTGTACTATATTAATGCCACTCTTGTAGGGTACAAACCACAGCACTCTTTGAGAAGATACACACCCAAAGCTGAAATCTCTTTTACAACACTATTTACACAACACAATAAATGTGTTATACACTGTTTCCATTGGCTCTTTTAACATCCATATGAATAACTACCAGCCTTTTCTTGTTACTAGTATTGAAAAGCAACACAGAAAGATGCTTTTCAAAGCAACTGATAGCATAGAGAACACACACATTAGAGCAGCAATTTCCAGGGAAATGGTGGGGGGAAGAAAAGAAGTGCATGTTATATCCTGCTTCTTCCGAGAGTTCACTTTGGATTTTTCACAGCCTCAGAAGCATGCTCATACCTTCTTCGCTGGCCTTTGAATTGAGTAAAACATGAACTCAACAGCTATTTCCTAAAGCACATTACTTAGGACCCCGAGACTTCAGTGATAGCCACAACAATACGTTTTCCTCCAGTCACAATTATTATCAAACCTAACTTTTCTGTGAGTGAAAAGGATGTGCCTCCCATTCTTCACATTTCTGCTTCTGCTTACAGTGACTTCAGAACAGACTTTACAATGCATTTTCTACTTCAGTATAAAAATTCACCTTGGAGTGGAAAGCCATGACATGAGTGGAAATTCCTTTGCACTATTTGCTCTGCTTTTAGCCCATAACTTGGTTTGATGAGGACCTCTGAATAAGTTTGGCGAGGATTTGCCTGACTTTCTACACAGAAATAAGCATCAGCCATGCAAAATGGGATGCAAATGAGGAGTAAGACGCTACAAATCAGCCAAGGTAAGCAAAGGCTGCATTTCAGATGCAGCTAGCAAAATAACCCCATGTTAACTCCACATAAGCCATGAAGTATCTCCCAATACTAGTTTGTGTTGGTTCCTATCACATCTGACCCCTCTAGCTGTCATCCAAAGAGGAAACTACAGTAATACATTAGATGGAGATAGAAAAATTACTTTTTTTTAAACTTAGATTTAAAAACACACAGTTTCTTTCATGGATAACATTACTTATTGTAAATACCAGTTTAAAATTACTCTTGAAGAACATTCTTAAAAATAGCAACTTGTTTGAAGATAAGCACCTTTTCTAATTGTTCTTTGGATTTATTATTCTTTATGTATATAAAGAATCAATGATCAAAAATACTGGTATTTTAGAACAAGTCATATACCCAGGACTTGTGTCAATAGCCCAACATAACTAATCCTGACCTGCTTCCTGTGTGGTAGCTTTCAACCATGGTAAAAGCATCTATCAGCTGAACTTTAGCTTTGGGAACAGATCAAGAAAACCCACAAAACAACACCCTACATGAGCAATCAAAGTGCCCACGTGGAGACCTAATATCAGATAAACTGCCAAGGTTTAAACGCACACGTTCGCTTATTTTGCCATCACTTTCCCATGTTGATAAGTCCTTATTTATGTTATTCAATATCTAAAAGGACTGTGGGTCAATATCAAACATGAAGCATTTGCCAAGGTTTCTGGCTGCACAAATAGAAGCTACATGCCAGCAATGTACTTTCAGAGGCAATGTGCTAGGTACCAGCTACAAAGGCACTCAACAGAGTATGCAAGTGCACAATGTGAATTTCTACAACCATTTGCTTTTGCTATTGATCAAAGTTGGTCTCTCTGCAAAAAGGGAACAAAACTGTGTTACTCAAATGCTTAGAAACAAGAAACGTGCTTTGTTCAGAAAAGGGAAGGAGGAACAGAAGTAGAGAATCTAAAAATTTATTCTCACATCAGTGAGAATAAAAAATGAAAGGGAGAGCAGGAAAATCTGATCTTTAGAAAGAAAAGATGCCAGCAGAAAGGGACCACAGACTTGGCCATGAAACCAATTTTCTGTGGTGCAATGAGGGAGAATTTAAACATAAAGTTCATCTCTGAGCCAGGGATGAGTTTTCCTGCAGGTGAATCAGACATGTTATATAGGATGAGGGGTGGCTAAAGTTCAAGCCTCCGGCATTACTGATACAATTCCTGCAAAGTGCTGGACAGCCTTGTACAATCAGTCACATATGTGGGCCCGGGGGAGCAGCCATGCCAGAGTGCAGCAACTGAACACAGCAGCTGAATGGTCCCACGTGTTTCTTCCTTGAGGTAACAGAAAGAGCAGCAACAGCAAGCTCAGCCTGATGTGGGAATAATGGAGTAAATTTTCAACTAAAAGAGAGTTAGGGATAAGAGCATCAACAGAGTTACCAAGAAGAGTCATGAGTTAATAGAATAGCAACAGAAATGAGCAGCTCTGAGATATTCATGACCTAGGTGAGTAAAGTCATCTTTCTTCCTCATACCTCTGAATTCCTTGACATACATAGTCTGAAATAATTATTAAAACATAAGTCCTCACACTCATGAGAAGCAAGTAGTATTTCTTTTTTATAATTATGTTTTAAACACAATATCAGATCTTGCAGTGACAAGCAGTGTGTAAGTGGTCAGGTTTCTCAAGCTTGACTTAAAGTCTTCACACACACCTGCTCTATGATACCTGAAGATGAGGTCATGGTTTGCGAGCTGTGAAAGCTGTCTAAGATCACGCCATCTTGGAAGCACCCTCTGCTCCCAGGGCACATCCAACACTGTGGCTCAAGGACACTGAAGAATTGGCCATTGTTCCTTCTCATCTACATTGTTAAACTCAGCTCTGTAAACCTAAAGATCTTAATCTCACAACAAATTGCCTAAACAAGGAAAATAATTGGAAATAGAGTAGGCAGGGAAGCATCCTGATCAGTGTAGGAGCAAAGGGTTGCTGTTACTCAATACAGATTGCAACCACTTCATAGTTACTTCTCTTTCATTGCCTGAAGACATTTTCTTACAAAATTGTTAAAATTTGCATAACCAGAATTTAGCCAGAATTAAACACCTGTGAAGGGTTTCTGTAGAGTGCTGGTTTTGACTCCATTTTCACTTGAGTATGAGCCAAATAGCTGCTTCCCAGAACTGCAGGCAAATGCCTGTTCACATAATTCAGCCTATTGCCTACTCCTCCAGCAACAGGGCACAACCAGCAGCACATTGCAGTGTCAAACCAGCTGTTTAGCTAATTTAAATGCCTCTAGGTAATTAATTAAATGGTTAATAAACTGCTAATACAAAAAGTATTATTCAGCAGCAAGTTTTCTTGTGTAAGGCTGAATTGTTTAGTCAACAGATTTCTGCACAGAAGTTTAAGTTGCAGCTGAGTAATGTCTTTAGTCATGTAGTCTTATGAACTGTATCACCAGCAAGGAAACAACTGTGTTTATTTTGTTAATTCAGCTAGCTTTAGAGCATTAGGGATAATAAAAAAGCTTCTTCTCAAGGATTTAGCGCTCACAACTTAGCACCTGTAATGGCCAAAAGTTTTGGGGTTCTTTTTTCTTTCCCCCCTTCACACAAAAAGGACTACATAAGGAGATTGGTAATCCTACAGAAATATTAGGCTTGCAATACATTAGGTGTGTTCAGAAGATACTCATATTTATGCTGATACCTGCAAAACAAAGGACTTCATAAATATCAGTGTTGAATCTTTAAAAGCGGCACAAGCTTCCAGTACTGGCAAGCAAACACCAGGCTGTGGGAAATGTCACCTTCCATTGACTACCTCCAGGCTGAGCACACGTTTTAGACCACAGATGTGTGCTGCTCAAGGAAAAATTATTCCGATTACAGACATAGCAGAAAGAAGATAAAATGGGTTCCCTCCCACCAACTGCTCTGAAACAGCAACAGCTGCTGCAGCGTGAGCCACGCACAACCCCAGCCCATAGCAATATTAACAATATCTAACTGACAAGTTGGTTACCATCTCTGTTCAGACCCAGACCATCCATCCCACCAAACCAGAGTCTATCAGACAGCTGAGCAGGCGGGTCTCTTGTGGCAGGAAAGACACTAGCACAACCCACCTGTGCAGATTAAGGGCTGGCAACTGTTTTGTCAACAGTCATTACTAATTTTGGCTCAAACAAATTCATGTCTCTGAAACTAAAACAAAGAGAAGAACTTGACTGCTTCTGGGAGACTTGCATAGGGTTATGCTGGCCACATGTCCAACACAAAAAAGATGTAAAAAACAGCCATTTTTTTCACTGGTATTGGAATAAGAACTTGTCACAGCAAGAAAAAAAAAAATAAATAAATCTATGCAGTCTCCTAAGTCACGGTAATTGCCAACAGGTATTTTGGCAAGAAGCATCTTATGCTTTTCTTCAAACACACTTTCCCTTCTCTGTTCTCAGTGAATCACTTGTCAGGTTATGAACGCCCTTTAAACCTTCAAACTGGTCTATTCAGGATAGTTGCCTTCCCACAAAAAAAGAAATCAGACAAGGTTGTTTGGCAAACACTGCTTCTCAGTGCAGCTTCGACACATGTGTTTGTAGTCCACTAGGGAGTGGGACACATAATCCAGATACACTATCCAGTGACTTAGTCCTTCTGTTTGACTAACAGGAAGCAGAGACAGTCGCCTCCATATTTTCCTCCTCCATGAGAAGGCCACACAAGCAGCATCCTGTAAAGCCAGGAGCTGAATCCACATCCAGTTGCTGCCACACAGCCTTAGCCACAGCACCTTTCCTCTAGACTCTGAAGTTTTGGTTTATTATTTTATCAAACTTAGACTCACAGAACCACAGAATCATTTAGGTTGGAAAAGACCCAGCAACCCCAGGCAGACTACAGCCACATACAAGTAGTCTGGATAGCTCCTTAAATAGGGATCAATACATTTAAATTAAATTTTAACACAGGTAATCCACTTGAATACAAAGCAGGAATTTTAAGCCCATTCAAAGACTCCACCCGCTCCTTTCAAAACTGTCCCAAAGTCATCCACTAGTAAACACGTACTGAAGCTTATGACCTCTTAGAAGCTGGCTGAGGGTAACAAAAGAAAAGCATGATGGATGGATTCAACACAACTTCCACGGACATAGTATTTCCATCCATCAAGCCTGTAGAGCTTGTATCTAGCTTGTAGACTGTAATACATGACTGTGGAACACTCATTACAAAATCACAGTGATACTTCAAAAGCACCCAAATGCTCCATCAGTGGTTGATATGTCCATATTTCCAAATAAAGAGTCCTCAAAGAATCATTTGACCTGCAAGACCCTTATTTTTCCTCTACAATTACATTCTTTCATGTTCTTTTAATTCTCCACATTCTTTCAATTACTCCAAATTTATATCAGTGCAACTAGAAAGTGAAAATCCCCTGATGAATTTAAACTACAGAATGAAATATCTTGATAACATTATGAGAGCACAAGATCATTGTTCAGTCTTGACAGACTGGTGACAGACAAAAACTGAACCGCTTTAAATAACTGTGTCAAACATGTCTCAAGTCCTGTAAAGCACTTTTTACATTTATGCTCAGCAGTATAAAGGCAAACAAACCCTATAATCTAATGTTCAAATAAAGTACCTTTAGGTTAAATTTTACTGTATGAAATATGCGCATAAATCCATATAGATTTATGGATCCCACAGCAGTTGCAGAACCAAAGTTCTGGGCTACGTGAACCTACCCAAAACATCAAATAAACCTTGTTCTTTTTCTATGTCAACTACTTCTCAAAATGAGCACTTGTTATGAGATTCACTTCTGGAAAATTCCTGTGCTCTGAAAGCATGATAAACACATTTAGATTTATCCAGTTTTTAAACTGGTTGTGCTCCCAGAGGTCTACAGAGCTTTACAGCTAACCTCTAACTTTCTGTTCCTCCCTATACAAAAACTGGTCCTGCAATTTAAAACATGAACTCTCCTTCATGAGGCATTTTGTTGAAGCCCTAAGCAAGGGGAGCAAGGCTCCCAAAATTCACACTCCAGATACCTATTGCAGCTTCACACAAGGAAGGCAGACAATGGCCAACGCTGTTTGCTTTTCTTAGATATCCAGGGGTGAGAAAAATCAACTTCAAAAGAAACCAAACAGAAAGGTACTGTATTTTATAACTGAGGCTTGAGGGAGGGGAACTCGCTGTTTACACTATCTGGAAAATGTGCAGATTTGAGACCATCTTTTTCAAATAAATAGTCATTAATCACTTGCAGTCACTAGCACAGGAGGTCATGCAGTGGCAGCCTGACTAGTGTAAATGTTTAATACTGAATTAGATTAGAAAGGCTCAGGAAAGCGTCATCATAGCTAGATTGCTACCTGCTAATGGAAACTTTCCTTCGGTTTCAATATTACCAGGGCCTGACCTGGACTTTTGGGAATAAGATGACATAAGCTTGCTATGAAGTCACAAACACAACAAACATCACAGTGCTAACTACAGGAAGCCAGACAGCCATGAGTTTATTACACCATTTTATCACTGTACTGCTGTAAAATACTATCTCCTATTTTAATCACATCTCCTTTATCAGAAACAGGAACACAGGGATGATGATCAGTCTGTAAGGCAGAGTGCACAGGAATCTCCAGCTCCCTCCTATGGGGAGCCACGCAGCACACAGGTGCTGCCATGTACTAGCCCATGACATGCCAGAAATACAAACATCCTCATCTGTGTGCACAGAGCTACAAGAGCAGAATTCAGGCAGTTTTATGAGTATATTTCATAATCCTCCTCCCGCCGCCCCCTACTCAGTTAGCAGCTCAGTCAGAGCCAACTACAGTTATAATTATCACCATAATTATTATTTTAATAAGAACCAACGACTTATCAAAATATTGCGCTGAAGACTTGCACATCTTTTCTTGTAAGACTGCCAAAATGCTAGTTCATTGCTGAGGTACCGCTCTATGTACACCGCAAGCAGACAGCACCTCCAAGTTTCTATTTATGCAACTGAGTGACTAAACTCAATTCAAGTCAATGCCAAAATGTAAGCAATTTGAGGCACCGTAGCTGTGCAAAGTATTATTATTCTCCTGGTGTATGCACACTAACAGCTTTGTTTACTACATTTACTCCTCTTCTGCTTGTTTGCTTGGGGTTTACATACTGTAGGCCAAGTTGCTGAACTTAGATGCCTTAAGGTAGCCACCTGAATCCATATTTGCATATTTAAACATCTGTGTTCATAAAAAGATTTAAGTGCATAAGCAAGCCCATACATACAATTAGGTGCTTAGATTTATCTCCAGCTACCCAAATGTGGACCTCCACAGGCAACAAGTTGCTATTTTTCGTAACTCTGATTTTTTTCTGCTAGGTAACATTAGCTTGGTAACAGATTATTTTTTCTTCACGTGCTTGGTTCAAGATGACCCCAGTCCAGATCTCTGGTTACACTCCATTTCTACACTGAAGTCAAATTTAAATTTTCACAATTAGCAGATGGCCATTTAGCTAGCTACATCTCCAGGTATGCTGCCAGACTGAGGAAAAAATTCCTCAGTTATCTTTTTTAACTAAGGACTCTGGCAGCTGTGGGGCTCTTCATCAAGGGTGGCCAGTTGTCACCCTGGTTAGGTTTACAGATAGAACACACGACACAAGGACTCTACTTGCCTCTATGACATGCAGTTGCACATTTCTGAAGAACCAAAAATTTGCCAAGGAAATGTCATTTTTCAAGCTTTGTCTGTTCATCTCCCAAGTAAGGGTCAATGGGCTGGATATAATTTCAGGGAACTCAATTCACTTCAGTCAATACAGCCACGACCTCCATCGCTTTTTCTTTCAAAGAATATGTTTTAACTGAACCACGTGTCCTCCTGAATCAAAGAGTGCAATTATAAAGAACAAAGCTAACTAGAAACAGGCTGAGTCTTAAGAACAAAACCAAAGACCTCTCAGAAATTGAGAGCATGAAATCCAAAACTCGCCATTAAGAAAAGTCAGCGAATAGCACCAAACCCAAGTAAAATATTCAGGCTCCACCAACATAACTGAAACAAAAAGTACATCTGAAGGGCAAGCAAAAATGAAGTAAAAACTGTGTGTCCACGACTTATTCAACCAAGTTAAACTGAATTTTGCAGAGTCATTCAGCTTTGGAGAACTGTTTTAAATAAGTATCCCACTTACTCTCTAATAATATAACAGAATGGCAATAGAGCAGTAACTTGAAAACAAATTATATGCGGGAAACATTCAACATTTGACCTCAGGGCCAGCTACACACTAGTGTGAAATCTCTTTTTTACCTAACTTGTTTTATTAAACTGACATTAATTTATTGTGAAGCTTAATTTCATAACCACAAAAAAAACCCAAAGAAGCCAATTATAGACATGCTATAGATAGTTCATCCCTTGTGGGAATCCTCTAATCATCTCTAAAAATAAGAAGTCATGTGATATAAGTGTCCTGCATTGACCCTTTTGGTAAAGTCACAGAAAAAGATGAGCTCTCCAAGGTTACACCATTTAGAAGTTTAGGCAACATTATATGTTGCTCAGTTTTGATATCCGCATGATTAGAAAGCCTGGTCTCTTCACTTTTAACTCATACTCAAGCTCAGTAAAGCATTCAGTCCTGTGTCTGATGTAAAGCTTGGTATTAACTCTGTAGGAGGCACAAGTCCATCAGACATCACGACCATTTTCTGCTTCAAAGTGAAGCCTGGAAACCTCCTTTTCCTGCCCAAAACCAGCTGGGCAGCCAATTTGTAATACTAGCCTCTTGCCGGTTTCTTTCTTGATCCATCCATGCTAATCAATCCTTTGACTCATCCTACCCTTAGGCTGTATAGTGCCAATCACAGAGAAATTCTGACTGGGGAGTGGGAATCACTGAAGAAGAGTTTGTGGAAGTCCTGTGCTGAACAGGTTCCTGATGGTAATACTGCAAAAGTTATACTCGTGACATGTGTTAAGGGCTAGCAACTATAGTTGCTATTCAGCCTGCAAGCTCTTCAAGGCAGGGACCTTTCCTCACATGTGCCTGTAAAGCTTCTATTGCCCAGATGGTGCCATACAAATGAATAATAATTATATTTCCATGTAGACCATTATCGTGCATAATGTAAATTACTTTCACTGATCCAAGAGGAAATCATTTTCTCATTTTGAAATGAAAAGAGAGAGTAAAAATAATGATTACTTCTTTGACGCTATTATTATAACAATAATTACATTTGTGGGTCCAGAATCCTCAGCTGGTCTGTACTGACTTTAGTGGAGCTATGCCAACACGTGGCAGCTGACAAGCTGGTCCCAGTCTTTGCTGAAGATTTCAAACTATTTCACAAGGTCTGATTACTTCTAACCCACATCATTTCCGTGAAAAATGGTAAGTCAAAATTAAGCACACTTTGCAGACTGGGAAAAAGAACACCAGACCTGATGTGTGAAAGAAGGGATTCCACAATGGTATGGTGGAATCACTAACCATCACTGCCACAGCCCCCCCTCTCTCGCCAGCATAGAAGAGCAGACTTTTGTAGAGATTCAGAGCTCAAGAGCTGAATTGCCTTCTGGAAGCACTTATCTCTCTCCATTCATTAGAAGGCCTTAGACTACCTGAATTTAGCACACCAGTGCTTGTAAGATTCAGCCTCAAAAGCACAGCCCTGATTACCAGCACTAAACCTGAAAGGGACAAATAAAGTTGGAACCTGACAGGGCTCCCTTCCTTGGGAGGGCGGGGGGTCTGGGGGGAGGGAAGACCCCAAAAAAAATTACCAGACCAAAAACAAGTAAGTCTGGACAGCCGATAATTGAAACCCACAAAACTACATGTTGCTTTTAGCTATGTTGCTCTAAACACTTTGCTGTAGATATCAAGAGGTTACTGATGGGAGAAAGCAACCAGGACTCCAACTTTCCCTGCTCCCACAGAGCACTCTCCTGTTCAACACATACTCTGCAGCACAGCATCAAAGACCTACTGTTACTAAAGCAAATGAAGAGGGACTGATGTTCCCAAGTCTGAAAATCAGACTCTCTTAAAACACTTGGAAGTACTACTCCTCATAAACCACAACAATACAGGCAGTAACACCGGCCTGCAGTCATGCACCCTGTAAGTATCCGTGCAGGGATGCTCCTGCATCTGCCTGAATCAAACACCCCATTGGCCTAAATTAGAAGAAAAAATACAGGACATTGCATCCCATTTAAAGAGTCACTGGAAAAACTCCAGTGAAGTACCAGACCTAATTTTAACACTGTGAAGAAAAAATCAGGAACTATTTGATTAAAATTAATCCTTGAGGTCATATAATTTGACTGTTCCTACAAATTAAGTTCACTTCGTGCTTTCATTGTACTCCTCTCCCTTCATCAAGCACTAAGATGCTGTATCACATACCATGGACTTTTAATATTGAAGGGAAAAAATATTTTGAAAAATATTTTGGAAAATATTTTTCAATACAGCTGAGGCATGGTAGGTAAAGAGGGCCTTTTATACCAAAAAGTACCCGTTTTGCAATAGCTGACATGTAAATGGGATTTGTGTGCCTTCTGTACAACAGCTGGTCTTCTCTTACTAAAAAATGAAAACACTTCTATTTCAAAGGGAACATCTGCAAAATCGCAACATACATTAAAGAATAAAAAACCAACAGAACAAAAATTCACCAGTGGCCTGAAAAAGACTTCCGATGCCATAACCAATTAACACAGATTCATTTCACATAATACCTTCCCACACCCCCACAGAAAAGATGCTTAATGAAGTAACTGCTGCAGGAGTCCATCAATCTGATCTGGTTCTAATATTCTTCTTAAATAATGCATACATTAGTTGTGTTACTGAAAAGCTTTGTTTGCTTTATTAACGTGTGCCTTGTTAAGTGCTAAGGCTTCGTAAAAATCGTTATGCAGCTTCTAGCTGCAGATGTATTGTCTCCTCCCTTTCCCATTACAAAATGATTAGTTGTCTTCATTTTCCTTTTCAATTGTTATTCAAGCTGTACTGCAGCACGATTAAGCTCTTGTTAACAAGCAAAAATGTACTTAACGGTCAAGTTAGTAGTATGGACCCATTCCCTAAGAAATACATCATTTTTAGCCACATAATAGCTCAATGTCATTAATTTTATTCACAACTTCAGGTACCTTAGCTAAGCTGTTTCACTGAGAGCAGCAAATGTACTAAAACAAGGGAGGACCCAGTTTCCTGAGCTCGATTCACACTGGACTCAAGTTTAACATACAAACAATTCTGTCACATTAAGCTCCCTTGCACCTTTCACATCTGGAATTTTTTCCCTAATTTCTTGTGTTCAGAGCTGAAATTACTGAGGCTGCATGTCTACATCAACAAGCTACTTAGATGTTTAAATAGTTATCATCTAGTTGTGTCATAATATATTGAACCTATGCATTCACTGATTTAAGCAAAAAGGATAAATTAGGAATAAAATAATTCTCTTTTTTCTTGAAGTCTCTATTGTTTTCTGGAGCTCAACAAATTATTTTATGCTTAAGTGCAACTTTAGTAGAGCGAACTCCCGGCAACTACAGTGAGTCTTTCTGTTGAAGCCCAGTTCCTTGCCCAAGGCAGGAGCTCTCTCCTTCAACGTCCATACGATCCCAGTGTAAAGCTATGCTTTAATGCTGGGGCTACACTGAAACCTGTGCACTGTGCAAAAACTCACTTAAGTACCTCCCACACAGATAACACACTGATGCTCAGCAGAGGGTAGGTCCAGGCTGTGTGTTCGTTTCTGGCAAAACAGCCCTAAGAATCCACCTGCAGAATCTAAACATTATTGGGGCAGACACTTTTCAAAAGAAAACCCTTGTTTCCAAATCTGAAAAAGCACCAAGCTTCTGTTTGATACACAAGGTGAATTCTGCACCATTCTTACTTTGGGGAATCATTTGGAAAAGGTGGGGTGAAATACCTGATAGATAGACTTAAGAGAAAATGGAATGAAGTTTCCTAGGTTTTCTTTCCTGCAGGATTCCCATAGTTTTCTTTAGCATTACGGAATTGCTGCTACTTTGCATTCAGTTACAGCAACTGATGACAGTTTTTATAACTGTTAGTGTTGAGTGGAGTAGCAGCTGGATGCCTTTCCTAGTTTCGGTAACGAAAAGGTATTAGAGTTTAGGCACACATTTATAGTAACTTCTGACTTCTTGCATCTTTAACCTGGGGGAGCTCAGCATACATCATGTAAGTGAGCCAGGAGGAACAAGCACAAAGAAATGTAACATGCTTGAGCACATTCAGCCAACCAGCCTGTGGAGGAGCAGAGGACCAGTAGTTATGTCTGGTTCCTTTGACAGCTTCACGCTGAAAGAAATATGCTACTTCTTTAAAACAAATACACAAAATTTCAGACTTAAAGAAATGCTTTGATCCCACACCAGCAGGCAAGAGATGTATTTCACTCAGCTGACACAGTAACAATGCACTGGCATTTTTGCTTTATGGTAAAATGGGCAGTAATGAAATCCCAATGGTACCACAGGACACAAAAGAGTACCCACAGCCATTGCCTTCAACACCTAAAGCCAAGGCAGAGGCCACAGCTGGGTAACGTGAGCACATCACTGGACGCACAACTGCCTCTCAGTGTAAGGCTGGGCGTGAGCTAAGACCACAGCAGAAGCTCTGCTGTCACATCCCTCTCATCACCAGCAGCCCTGAAGCAGGGATTTACATTCCTTCCTCTTCCCTTTGGGCTCCCAACACTCAAGCAGCCCCTACCACCATCGCTAGCAGGCTGCATTAAAAAGCCTGAGAGTAAGCATCACGCTTATGGTATTTTCCCAGAGAGCTGTTGCATACTTTTCAAAAGATAAAGACCCTTACATAAAAATCAAGCTGTTCTCAGAAGGTAGCTTAATTCTTGCTTGCTTTCATTGCCTGAGTTTTGCTGAATGAATAAAGCTTGTGCAAAGGTTGCTGAACAGCTGCAAAAATCATACACACAGCAATAACCTACTGAAGTCACCGCTACTGATACAATTCAAACTTCTTTAAAGACATCTATAACCTTGTTTAATTAAACGTGGAACAACTACAGGAAATTGCTTATGAGTAATGAAAGCTCCAGATGTAGCTGGCCAGGGCATCTAGCACAGTAAATGTTTTCAGATGCAAAACAGTTCAATTCAAAATTGTTTTTTCTTGCCAAGTTGGCAATTCATGATCAATTATACACAGGTACAATGGCAACATTTTTGACTACAGTACAATGTAATTTCATTTGCCAAATGAAATTGCTTATTACATGTATCTGACAGCATTTAATATAAGTCTAAACACCTCTTAAATACCTGGTTCAAAGGAATGAGTTCCTTTTCCCACAAACACAAATTGCCAAATCCTCACACCACTTGCGTCCAGCTCAGCAAAGTAAAACACCTACTGCCATTTTAGTCTTATACGTGGGTCAAAAGAGACAAAGGAAAGATAAATTAAAACACTGTAACTTCAGACAGTAGCTTTCAGACACAGGATTGAGAAGCACTTTCTTCTGCAAAGTCTCCAAAATCTGTTTTACATAACTTGATTTAGTATATAGCCTTGTGTAAATGCATTTACCAGGGCATCCATGTATTAAAGGCTCTCTTCAGATTGAAAAGAGTAGTCAGGTACTACATTACAGACAAACACCAAGTAGACTTTTGAGAAAATGCTCCCCAAAGGTGTATTAAACACACCACTCCATTAGCAGAATAAAAACACATTAAAATTAAAATTATTTTTTTGGTTAAAATCCAAAAACTCAAAAAGCTTTGAAAAATCCTTGCAGGGTCTCTCAGACACACTTAACCCAAAGTCATTTGGAAATAAGGGGACTACTGTGTTCCACCTTTTCCAACTGTTGAAAACAATTTGACATACATAAACTATGGGAAACTTAGATTAAGATAGATAATAACTTCACTTGAGCGTTACATAAATTGTATTGCAATGTGGAAACGAAGCAAAACATAAGAAGTCTTCTTTAACCCCAATTCTGTATCGTGTAATTCCATTAAGCAGAGATTTTCCTCATGAACTGAGTCTGAAATGGAAACTGAGCCTGCCTGAGACAGGAAACATAAGTAGGGTTAGATAAATCAACATTTGCATGTCAGGAGTGCCTGGGAACTTTACCTACCGATTTAAACAAGCTGTTGGGTTGTTAAGGCAGAAATCTGCACAAATCCAATTTCCCTATCACTTTTCCACCAAGCACGCATTTTAATCACTAGATGGATGCTTAAGCCGGGGTGGGTGGGGGGATTGTATTCTGACAAAGTAATTTTAAGGATGGCAGCAGCCACTTCCCAGTGTGTGAATTAATAAAAGCCACAAGTACCATAGAGTCATCTTGAAGAAGCATGGCCAAATCACTTCTTGAGAAGGCACACTGTCACTTTGCTTGAGCATTGTAGGGTTTTTAATACCAATGTCACACATTGCGGGACAGCCCAGTGTGATCCATACTAGTCATTTAGATAATGAGGGGGAAATGTGTACAATCAGCATGTGTTTTAAAACATGTTTTCTGTTTGGAACCCCACTGCTCCATCTTTAGGTCTTTGATCAAATCTGTACGCGCAAAGGCGTGATTCATTACTGCCAGCATCAAAATAATCTTATCCTACGTCCGTGTGTCACCAGCAGGGAAACTATTAGCTCTAGGTCCCAAACTCGGTGTCTGTTCCAACATACCAGGCACAAACTGGACACTGTGCCAGGATATTTGTAGAATAACTGCTAATGGTACTCATTCTGATGCTGCCCCGGAGCACATAGAAGAGGATTATTTCCTAGAAAGCCTGGTGAGCAGGGCTGGAGCCCTGGAAACAGTCTGCCTCCTCCCAGCTCCCATGCCTGCCTGACTACAGAAACCCCCCAGCCATTGATAACCCACACTAGAGAGAAAAAGAAAGAAGAAAGCTGAAGAAGAATTAAAGACAAACAAATAAAAGACCAGACAAACAGGGTAAGAGGCAGAGGGCAAAGTACTGGAGAAAAAAATAACAGAGCCTAAGTAGTTACATTTATGAACACAGTTACATTATGATCACAATATAGGATGACATGTAGAGACAAAAATTGCACTCACTAAGCAAGAAGTTTAATTTCCACATCTAGAAAGCACAGGAAGATCTGCACACACTGGATAGGTATGTACTACCTTTCAGAAAAGTCGTCCTAACTTCCTGATAGAGTCAGAGCACTCCTGTGCTTGGGGCACAGTTCTCTGCAACCCCTTCTGTGGCCAAAACATCCACAAGTCATTTATAAGGATAAGTTATCTCCCAGTCCCAAGCTTTTGCTTCTTCTTTCTCAAGATGTAAACAGAAATACAGAAACAGATAAAAATATGCATGCCTACTTTAGCAGGCAACACTTGTTTTACATTTAATGTAAGCCTACTGCTAAAAGAATTAAATGCAAACCAGAAGAGGCTTCTCTTGACCTGAAAAATACTACGTGGTACATGCCAACATGTATTTCTGCGGTTTACATTAATTGACCAAGAACACTAATAATTTGCTTTTTCACATGCCTACCACAAAATTCAGAAATGCAACTGATAACAGGGTCAGCTTTGCAACTCCTTGCAGTTCCAGGCTTGAGTGAGTTAAATGAAAACTTGGGAGTGTGCAAAAGAAAATGGTAAGAGATAGAGCAAGAGGGCATAGTGTCAGTATCCTTGAGTTTTCAGCGGTAAATAAAATGATTGAATTAGATTTCATTGCCTGTCACCTACCGGGCTCGATAGAGCTGTGCAATAAAGAACAGCGCCTGTGCGGTTTTCAGGTAGAGAAAATAAAGTAGCAGTAAAATAAATCCTCAGGAGCATGGTATCGGGCAGACGGCTCTCCAGCGAAGTTGGAGGATATAGGGATGCCCGATGCGGAGGCAGGCAGTGCCGAAGGGGCACCGGCCAGAGGAGAGGATCCTACTAATGCATCTCCTCCCGATGTTGCACCGCGGCCCCGGGGCGCTCCCCGCCGCACGGCCCCTCCACCGCCGGCCCTGCCGGGGGCGCCGAGAGCCCACGCGGCGGGACCGGACCTAAACCGCGGCACCTGCACCCGGACAGGGTGGGGGGATGCAAGCCCCTGGCCACCACCGCGCCTTGCTCGCCCCAACTTCCCCGCGCCTCCCGGGCAGTCCCCCTCGGCAGAGAAACGCCGTGAACCGGGGGCGCAGCCGCTCCCCCTCCCGCCACCGCTCCCCGCCCGCGCCTACCATCGCCTTGCCGTGCGGGGCGGCGGGTCCGCGCCGCTGCGGGTGCGCCCGCTGGTCTCCGCCGCGGTCTCGCTTCTCGCGGCCGGCGGCGCCGTCACCGCGCTGCTCCTCGCCGGCGTCGAGGGAGGAGAAATTCCAGACGAGGAGGGTCTGCAGGAGCAGCACGGTGAGCGCCGCCACCAGCGCCGAGCGGGAGTGTCTTGCCAGCCGCCGGGCGCACGGAGCGGCCACCATCTTCGCTGCTGCTGCCGCTGCCGCCGCGCTCCCGAGAGCCGCCGCATCCGCCGCGGCACGGAGTTTTCAGCCGGGCAGAGCCAGACGTCAGCAGGAGGAGGGCGGAGGTGGGGAAGGAGGGAGGGAGGAAAGAGAAGGAGGGAGGGCGGAGGAGGTGTGNCGGCACCTCAGGTGCCGCCTCGCGCCCGTCGCCTCACGCCCGGTTCCCGCCTTTGCCCGCTCCCGACTGCAGACGATTCCCCTTGTGGAGAATCGTCCCTTTTTTACTATTATTAATTTTTTAAACGATTTGGAGCCCACTCCTACCGAACTGACCCGCGGCCGCTGCAGACGGCGAGGGCTTTTGGAAGGTGCTGGTCACATCAAAAATGGCCGCAAAAAAACCCAAAAATGCTGCATGGCTTGCAGCCCCTTAATGCAAGAATATTTTGTTGATCCGTCAATGAACTTCCACAGTTTATCAACAACTCTGTGTATATGCATTAATGTGCCTGCATTGTAGCTGTTGACAGGTCTTTACTTTTAAAATTTACTCCAATTCTCCTCAAAGTAGACCCAAGTGCGATGTTGAGCCTGTGGGGCCTTTTGGCCTGTGTGGGCCCTGCCAATGGCCAAGTGGTGTGTCTGCAGCATAGGTAGGCCTTTAAGGACACTGTTGTTTTCCCCCCCCCATCTAACAAACGGCCATCCCCACTTATGACTCTGCCACAAATGTGTGCAAACTGTTTCATGGACAAAAATGGTCAAAATCATCCAATGCTTTTTTTTTTTTTTTTTAAGCATAAGAGTTGCTGGCAGCATTTGGCCTCAACCCAGTGAGGAGAGTGAGATGCCCCACAGCCCTGTAAGGTTTGAAAGTACCAGACACAGGCACAAGGTAACTGTAATTAAATACCTAGTGTCTAAAAAAGCATACGTAACGGATGGGTTCAGTTGCCTTTTCCTCCCATACTGGTATTGGCTTGCTAAGCTGAAAAATCTCATTATCTGATGATAGTAGTGAAGTAGGGAGTGTTTTTTTTTAATCTGCTTGCAAAAAGTGCCTCTTTTTGAAGCTGAATTCCACTTTACAAACCAAATCCAAAGGTGAAAAAGAGTATCTTCTGATAAGAACAGTTGCTTTTTCTAAATGACAGCCAAGTAGGATTTGCACAGACGAGCAGGATTTTGTTTGCATTGGAAGTGCTTTAGATTCTGATCTGAAGAATAATGAAACAAGCAGTAAGATTCAGAGGCATCCTTTAATAAGGGAATATTCCTCATGACCCAGTGAGGCTACAAATAAAATTTCACAGGATGTTATTCTGTGTTGCAGTGCTACAGAAGCAGATGAAGTACCCGGCAGGTTAGTGATGAGAAGCATTGTGCAAGCATTTAGTTTTGCAGGGGTGTCCATGATTGGACAAATAAGCTTTGTAATATTAAAATGAATACTAATAATCTCAAGATCTGGTGGAAGGATCAGGTCTAGGAATAAATAATCTGTTGTTCCTAACACATGAATTTTGAGTCCATGGTGGAAAATTGTATCCTCAATTAAAACAGGCAAGGTGTTGTTCTACACATGGTGAGTCCTGGGCTCTTTGGTCCCATACTGTCACTTTAATGCTGGATATTCTCTTCATAGCAACTCCATCCTGCTGTAGAACCATCGACCCAATGCAGCTTCCCCCTATGGATAGAGTAGCGAGATGTGAATCGGGCCCAAATACACACATGCAGTTTCAAACAGGGTCACAGCCAGTGTATCATTGACTTCAAGGTGTCTCTAAACAGAAAGGTTAAAATACATCATTAGTAACTTCCAGGAAAGTCAGCACAGAAAGGCGTCTTTCTGTGTGAAGACTGAGCATCATCTAGCTGACCTTCAGTTCATGCAATGGGACAGCATCCATTTTTGCCATCTGTGGTGATGGCGAACTGCTCTTTATGGGCAGAGAGCCCATGATAACAAATTTTGACAGTGCCAGGCTTCCGCACCAGTTGCATGTGCATTGGATTTGCTGGTCACATAGGACAGAGAATTGAGCTGTTTGAACAAGAGAAAAAAAGGAAAAGGATTCAGTGTTCTTGGGTATTCTGACAGTCTGCACAGCTCAGGAAGTTGATGGATAATTTTTATTCCAAATCATCAAATAATTGGGCATTATAAATACACTAAAGCAAATCTACTGACAAGTACCAGATAAAAGCGTCTTCCACTTGGGATTGTTTTCCTTTTCAAAAGGAAGTTGTGGTCTTAGCATTTGGTTGTCTCATGCAGGCCTCCCTTGGGCTTTTAGAGGGCAGGAAGGTACTCAAGAAGCCAGAAAAACCAGACTTTGAACAGGCTGAATCACTAACAGCCCTGAAGAGCCACAGACCTCAGGGCCTGATTCTGATCCCATCTACCTCATGGGGAAATAAGAAATACATTCAAATGGATGCCCTAAAATGCCTAAACACACTAAAAAAGCAGCATTCAAGCCAGGCAACGTTTTAGCACAGAGTTTTAGCACATTGCTCTCTATAAAAGGAGCACAGCAATAATTATGACCAAATTGTGATCCATGTTTCTTAAAATTTTTATGACCTATTGGAAAATTTCCCCCAGCAGCAGTTTTTATACTGGAAAATGTCTGTGGATTTTCCTAATCTGTGCATATAATTACTGTGACTGATAAGTCAGTGAGGAACAGCAGTCCATGCTCAGTCTCACGTGTGTCCTACTGAAAGCACAGCTGTAGAGAAGATTTGTATCCAAACCACAATAATTTATAAGCCATAAAGATCTCAGTCTTCAGTGTAAAGTCAGCCCTGCATATGGATGGAGCCTCAGCATGAGACACTTCTGCACTGTAGAAGCAGAGCAGGGAGAGGAGCAGGCTTCCTCTCTGACAACATCCTCCTCTTCCTGTATTTATAGAAATTATGTAAAATCTGGAAAGGAGAGCGCAGTAGGTAGGCATTCATTTGGAAACCTGTGCTATGACCAATGATCATTAACTGATCAAAACATCCTTCTTCTGTTGCTAAAGAAAATAGTCAGCTAGAGCTAAGAAGGAGGATAATTTAACTAATTATTTTTTCATGTGCTGACTCAAATTCAAAAGTAAAAAGCGCAAGGCTGAGTTACTTGAGAATTTGAAGATGAAAAAAAATCAGACTGAAACACTGAACTGTACAATTCCTAAGAACAGAACTAAGATCAAAAATTACATAAAAGTTAAAACCATAAAATGGACTTTTCTTATTATCACATTTGTGAATAATGACAGCTCGAGGGAGCTATGTTGCGTTAGAAAATACTTAATCTGGCTACATGGAGGACATTTCAGAGTTATAGCTTTGAAAATCCCTGATGTTGCCCATGTTATGTGAGACTATTAGTACCTGCACAAAGTATCTAAGAGAAAAAAACAGATTTGATTCTTAATAGACAAGTATCATCATGGTTGCACTTAACTGTCAAAGAGATGGTGTTTTAAACAAGGATAACTAATGTGACTTGGCCAATTTGCCCTAAAATCTTAACAGATCATTAGCCAAAATATTTTTTACCTCCACATAGGTATGTAAATTCAGCCTGGGTATGTTTCAGAAGAGGTGGGTATCAACCTTGGCTACTTAGAATGATGTAAAGAAAGAACAATATTCCTTTCCAGTAAAATATTTACTCTGATCTACTTTGCTAGATTTACCTATCCTGTTATAAAAATACATTTCCTCCTGCTTACAGTGTAGACACAGTCTACAATTGAATCAAACAATCAGACTTTGTACATAGAAATAAGTGAAGTTGAGAGCAACGTTAATAAGCAATATCCTTTCCTCTACTTTGAAGCGCTTACAGTCCATCTGGTGAACAAACACTACAAGCTTATCTGAACTCCAACTCACAGGCTGACTCATAGGCGGTTTAGAAGCACATTCTGTAATCAGTGAAAGACTAAGTTATTTCAGAGTGAAGATTTGCATTTTTCTTAAAAAAAGTCATGTCCCTATCACATCAAAATTTAGATTTCAGTTATACGGTATCAGGGTGAAGGGGGAAAAGGTGCATCTGGGAATGAACTGATTTGTCTAAGGATAGGTATTTCTCACATATTCAATCTTAAAAGAAAAACTGTGAAGAATCCAGAAAAATTAGCAAATTTGTCTATATTCCTATGATCTAAAAAAAATCCGTAACACTTACGGAATGCACCTTGGGCATAGAAAAGATTGAGGGAACTGGAGTTGTTCAGCCTGGAGAAAAGGAGGCTGACGGGGAGACCTTATCTCTCTCTATGACTATCTGAAAGGAGGTTGGGATCGGTCACTTCTCCCAAGTAGCAGGCAGCAGGACAAGGGGAAGTGGCCTCAAGTTGTGCCAGAGGAGGTTCAGATTGGGTATTAGGAAAAATTTCTTTGCTAAAAGGGCTGGAACAGGCTGCCCAGGGAAGTCGTAGAGTCACCATCCCTAGAGGTATTTAAAAGACATGGAGATGTAGTGCTGAGGGACATGGTTTAGTGGCAGACTTGGCAGTGCTAGGATAATGGTTGGACTTGATCTTAAATGTCTCTTCCAACCATAACGATTCTATGAAATAGGCCATAAGCATGAGCCATGTTTTATGAGTAACCTGCAGTATTCTCCTGAGGTTTGGGCTTCTCCCCTGAAATGGCAAATTCATTTCTTTTTTTTCTTCTAACATAATCAGGAACAATATACCACCTCTAATCATTTTATTGAAGCATTCTGCATATGGAGAACATATACCTTTTCCTCGGGAGGCTGGCAGTCTTACTCACCTATGCATCAAATCTGAAAGAGCAAAACAGGACAGAGGATTAGTCTTTGAGAGGCTAAAAAATGTCACCATCTCAGACTACAGTTCCGTGTCTGCTCTGTCATTTTATGGTTTACATGTACATTCTTCACCACTCAGGTATATGGTTCTGTGAATATTCACTATTCAACCTCTACTTTTCATGAACAAACAAAACCCCAAGATGTTCTCATTTTACATCTAGCTACTCTCCAAGTGAGTTATAAAAGCCAGGTCCTCTCTTAGCATGCATTGGCAGAACTAAAGTCAATGGAGATGTGATGATTTTGTGCAAGAAGCACCTTTAGTTCTGGTAGTTTAGTGAAACTTGAGATTCCAGCAAGCCATTTTTAATTGACTCTTGTTCCATTTTGCCATTTAATAGTTAAACTCTAGTGTCAATGTATATGCAAACCCCAAATTTTTAACACCAACATTTCATTCTGGTAACAGTATCTATAAACTAGCAATATAAATAATCCTTATTTTTCACTTCTGGGTCAGTATAGTCAAAGACAATAAAAGCAGGTACTTTTCTCTGTTCAATTTATATAAAACATATAATACATACGTGGAATATATATTACTTCTTCCTTCTGAGAGATAAATTTAGTTCAAGACTTTGGCATATGCTCCACTTTAGGAAGTGAAAGAAAATGGAAGAATTATTCTCTTCACCATCACATTACAGTGTTCCTTCTTCTTTATAATCTCTTAACATATATAACCTTTTACTACCAATAAGGGGAAATGTCATGTATATGTACTTTATATATAGCTCTTAGTGTTGTGACAGCTTTTTCGTTCAGCCAGTGGTCGAGGATAATCAGGGAAGGATTACCCATCTGTTCTTGCCATGTGGCATTCTGTCTTCAGAGAGGAGATAGTGCAGTTCACAGCTTCCTGCAGTTCTTTTTTCTGATGTTCTCTCATTAACTAAAAATTGTATTATTATCCTTCCGAGTTACTAAGTTGGAAAGTCTGGAAGACTCATGAAGGTGACCTACTTTGGATTATCTAAATTAGAACCAGCCACTGACTGACACAAATAGCACTTTGTTTAGATGCAAAAGGAACTGGTTTCTTTGGGTTCAGCTTTCATTCGTTGTTTTGGGGTTTTTTTTGTCTTCCCACTTGGTGGAAAAAGACAGGTGACACCCAAAAAAGGAAAATCAAAGAGAAGAAGGAAAAATAGAGACTTTTTCAGATGGGGAACACTGGGGAATGTGTTTGCGTGATCAGTTTTTCAAACCACCAACAGAGAATTTTTTAGACTACGTTTATTACAAAGCCACACCAATGCAAAGTACACGTAGAGATTTCTTCCAGTAATCGTCTGCAATATTTTTTCATGTGTGTAGACTCTTATTTGAGACACTATTGTTTACTGCAGAAATAATAATTAGAAAGGAAACAAGCTTTTTAAAGAAGACTCCAATACTCTCTCATTTTGCCTAACACTGAAAAATACAGGATTTTAAAGACAAATAAGTTTCATTCTTAAGCTTCTGATATCATTTAATCTGCATGAAAGCTTGCTATAAAAAATACCTAGTAAAATAGCCTGGCTGTTCTTCATAAACAGGGCCATTTTGTGGTAATAGATTTAATACAACGTTTTACATCAGGCAACATAGTTTATATTATGTCAAACCCAGTACTGGCAGCTACAACAGATGATTTGCACTGATGCACTTGTGTCCCCTGACCACACTGGGTAGTCCCACAGAAAACGGTGTGCCAGGTGGAACTGGTACTATATGTCCATGCGTGACAGTGAAATTTTGCTGAACTTCTGCTGTTGTAACCCCCTTTAAGGAAAAGGAGTGGTTTGGTGCCCATCACCATGGATCCATCGGTTTTGAAAATCGATACTTAGCTCATGTTAGAGCACTGTAGATGTGCTAACTCTTCAGCATGGGCTGCTGCAGGTAGTGGCTTGCTCACTTGCTCTCTGTAATCTTACTAACGAAGATTATACACAAGATAGTTATATGACTGCACTTCTACCTTTTGGATAGTGCAGGTTCTTGCCATGATAACTGAGTGCTGAAATTACTGGTTCTTTCCACCCATTTTATTATTAAGTTGTGGGTATGGCACACATCTGACAACTTGTTTGCCTGGGGAACATTCTGCTCTGAAAGGTCAAGAGGTGCTTATCACGAAGATCGCTGTTCTGGCAGTCATATGGTGTGCAGGAGACATCCACTTTTAAAGTAAGAACTCAACACACTCCCCCATAACCCACCACAAGTGCAGAATTACTTCAATATCTAAATAGTTATATGTGCAAATTTCAGGGGTGAAGACGTGAAGACGTATAGGCATTTTTTAATAGACAAGTAGATGCCATGGATAGAACACCCTTATCTCACAGAATGCAGAGTTGGAATTGGAACTTAAATTACAGTAGTTTGCCCCAGAAGTGACATTAATAACCGTTACTTCTCTAGTAAAGATAGAGAAGATTTAGAAAAGAAACTAAATATTATTCAGTGGAAGGGAAAAAATAAGTAGACCCTACAGTGATTATATTGTGCTCATAAAACAATCCAAATATTCTTCTGTTGTCTCTGTCTTTGACTCTACAGTATAAAGGTAAATTCTTCCAGAAGTTCATATAGCAAGTTATTTGTATACAATATGCAAGCCACCTTTAAGATCAAAGAAAATATTAAGTTATAGTGAATTCTAATTCTGATTAACTCTGAACCATGTAATAAATTTTGACAACACATAAATGATCCAATTAAATACAATCTACATTCTCAGCAAAGTGCCTATTACAATATATGGCTCACTTTTGCTCTAGAATGGCTTTGAATATGTAGTTGCAATTTCATGTAATAGTGTGACACACCTTTCTTAATGATTACTGAAAGTGAAGTTTTGCATTAGGTTTTTCTTTTCCTGAAGAACGATTACATTAAAATATTTCAGATCTCTTACGACCTAAATAAGCACCTGGAAATTATTGTAAATTCAAAGAATTAGGTCTCAGCCCAGAAAAGCACTTAATGACACGTATCATCCCACTAAATTTGGTGGCCTATGAAAGGGCTCCAAAGAAAGCATGTACTTAGGAGCTTTGCCAAGTTGAGGCCTTACAGAATGTTAAAATATTTAGAAACCAAACTTGACTTGAAATTGAATGTAACCACTGATCAACAGTGATTTTTTGGATGTATTTGTAAAATGATTGTACAGATTAAATTGTTCTTTTCCTACCTGCGTATTCAGAAACATTTTTCAGGTTGCTGTTCATTAGTAGGCGTGAGGTGCTTCTTTCCTGAAAAGTCACATGCAATATGTTAATGTCTCTGAATGAGCTTTGCTTGTGGCTAACTAGGAAGCAAACTGTCCAGCTCAACAAAAGTTTATCCAATTTATCTGAGGAGAGATTAATTTCTCCTCCATTGCAGGCCTATGAGAGAAAACCCTAGAGGAACAGAACAGGGAGGGAGAGTCAGCATCCCTGTTTAGCAGTGGCCTGTTAAGCTTTTGCTTAGGAAATGAACTTCTATAATTCTTTTGGCTGACAATAAATATCTTCACTTTTCATAAGAGAGGTGCATTTGTAACCAAGTAAGTCCCATGGTGGCATCCACAACGAGAGCTAGTGTACTCCATAATCAGATCATGCGGAGAGTACTCTGGAAGTGTTCTGATTTGCTATGCAGGCTGGTCTGCATCATAGTCATGATCCCAAATCTGTTCTCCAGTACTGTTGATGCTCCAGAAAGCAGGATACAGCCAGCTCTTAACACAGATTTTATTCATGCGTGTGCAAGCCTGTTTGTTTGAATATATAGCCCAACATTTCATTGGTAAAACTATTGCTAAAACACTGTTGCAAATACACTGGTAAAAAGTGTTGGATTGCAGCTGGTTGATTGCATTTCATAGCCTTAATCTCTTCACCTCACTTTGCACAGAACTTCCATCGTCCCCATTATCTGTTTGCAATCTCAGAAGGAATGCCAAAGATGAAGCTGGAGTCTGACCCAATCTCCCCTTGGAAAGAGCCTCTTCAAGTCAGTCTTTCTAAGTCACTGGTTTAAGGGCAGAGGCAAAAACCCCAGACCTCTTCACCATTTTTAGTACATAAATTTTCTGTGACTAAACAAAGATTTGTTTGATATGCTGTCAATCTGACATCTGTTTCAAGCATTAAAACGTAAGTAAAAAGCCAGGGTACTATACATTTGTTAATGATCAGTTACTACTTATAAAACATATTTAAGTGAATAAGATAATTTGCTTGTTAGCCAGCAGAGAGGCTCTCTGTTTCTTCTCAGTTACATACAGGGAGATCTCACACCGCTTCAACCTCAACCCCTACACAACTGTAGCTGACACTGTACAACACTGAAACTTCTCAAATGGACACATTCTTGCCTGGAAACTGAACTTACAAATTTGGTAGCTGATTTTTCTAGATGAACTCAACTGAAGCAGATTCTTATCTCAGACTTGGATTTACCTGAGCACAGATGGAAAATGCAAATAGAATCCATAACATTTTTTTAAGCCCCATGTCATGAAGGAGGAGGCGTATTATGCATTTTGTGCATTAGTCTCTTCTTTGCGCTGCATGTAATTGGCAGAGCTTTTCAGTGAAAAACTATCTGGCCAAATTCTCTTACAGCCTCATACTCTGCAGAAATCTGTCTTAGGTTAATCTATATTGGGAGTAATATTCAAGTTGACTCTGCACTCATATGAAAAATGTGTTTAAAAAGCTCTACCAGATACAATCCTTTTTGCTTGACTGTTCCCTGCTGTTGTTGGTCTCTCATGGGATTTCTTGCAGAGTGGTTAAGTGATCTATACTGAGTTTTCAAAAGCAAAGATAATGAGAGCTCTATCCATGGGTTAAACACTTAGCTGCTTTAATACAAAATGTGTAGGAGCAGGCCCTAATGACATTCAAATCTTGTTATTGCTGTGCTTTGGTGTAGGATGTACTTGGTTTTGTGGCTGCAAGAAGCAATTGTCAGAGATGACTGTAAATCCTGAACAGCAAATAAATACCACAGCACATAGAAACGATGCCCGATTCTGTGATTCTGCTCTTACAGCAGTGTGTATCTTTGAACAGTGAAATCCAAAGTGACTGATTTACACCTGTAAGTGTCCTGACTTACGCCAGTGCAAGTGAGATATTGCAATCAGTGGCTCGTACCACACCTACTATCGTGCCTGACTTTATGGGCATCAGCTCTTAACTTCATATTGGTATAAAACTCCTAATCCTTCCTTTGCAAAAGACTGCTGCGTGTTCATAGTGTCTTGGCTTGTGAGCATTCCCCTAAAAACAGTATTGTGGGAAGCTCTGAGCCTTCAGTATTTCTGGGTCACACATTCAACTTACTTATGTTCTCCATGGCTTGCTAGCACCCCCTTTGATTTCCCTCGTTCTAAACTAGCAAATTTGTTAATACTGTGGAGAAAAGCCACATTTTCTTCCAAAGAAATGCAGGTTCTAGCCAAATGTGTATTAAAAATTTCATTGCCCTCTGTGCCTCTGAAACCTTATGAACAATCTTTGCCGCAAGGAGAAGGTGTAATAGACAGAGATCTGGAGGCATATCACAACAGGCTTGGTTTTACTCATTAATGCATCCAAGTTGTTAAGGACAAATATTAGAACCCTATGCAAAACATAAAGAAGGAGCCTTAAGAGCCAGGCTTACATTCATAACACAAAAGCTAGTTAGATTAATGGATTAAGAGGTCTACTGATACTAGTTCCATCTGGTTCACACAAAGCAAGAGATTAGACTAGATGGAGAATCACTGGTTAATTAAACAGTACTGTAAAGTTGATTGCTAGTTAAGGCCAAAGTATTTAAAGGTGCACAAGTGAATCTGGTGCCCAAATGCTGCCGAATTAAAGAGGATGGTGTAAGATTTGCTGCATTAGCAATGCTAACATGGTATATGACAAGGAAAAGGAGGCACCTGTTAGGCAGATGGAGTAATCTGGGCATTTTAAATGGCAAAATGACCTGCTGAATGACCATAGGCATTTTCTTCACTTTCACCAAGTGTTCTGTGTGTCAGAATAACCTTCAGAAAGGTGATGCCACCCAATTGACTGTAATTACTGCACTGCTTAAGCAGCCTCAAGTGCTACCTGATTTGATGATGACAGAATGAATCATTCTACCATATGAGCTCTGAAATGCAGAGGAAGCATTCCGAAGATATAAGCCTAAGGTGCAATAGATGCTTGCAGATCAAATATAGATGTCATTCATAATACTGCATTTCCATCAAATTTGACATTTTTCTTTCACATTTCCTTTATCATCACTTGTTTGGATTATGATCTATTTTATTTGGCATGTGTATCATTATAAACAAAATATTTCACTAAAAATTAAATGTGATGAAACTAGACATCATTTAGAATTTCCATTTGGTATGAATCACAGTCACTGCCATCAACTCAGGAGCAGGTCCTTAATCCATTTTTCCTATGCGTAGTGTAATCAAAACAACATTTTAAAGTGCTTCTTCCCATCTCTCTTCCACTTCCAGTTTTCCAATTCTATGTGTCTGTGCAAATAGCAAAGTCATCTCCTTACAAACAATAGATGGGGATTCATTTGGAAACAATTACTGTGCTTCTAAGTAATCTGGTATATTTAGGTTTTATTCTTATTACTGCATGACTGAGATAAAATCAATAGGTTTATCATAGGCTAAGAGCACACAAAGGATAAGTTAATGTAATTCAGCTGATGCACAGTAAGTTTCAAGATGCAAGGAAAAGCTATTTTGGACTAAACTCAGGTGTAAATTCCCATTCCTATTCATAAGACTGTAATTCCTGCAGGGATAACAGGGTCTTCTGTTTTAGTTTAAGGTATTTAGGGAAAGGGTAACACTAAACTGAGAAATTCAGCATGGATAGAGAGTGCATGACTGATGAAATATTCATATGCAGACAAGTGTCCTCTAAAGATACAGCCAGGGGCACTTGCTGCTGGCTTGGGGACCATGCTGGAGACACACATCCTCTCCCCATCCAGCTGTCTTAGTGGGAGGGATCATCAATGCCAGCCACTTGTCACCGCTCCCTGGTGGAAATAACTCTACTGAATACATTTACAGGAGCACTCCTATATTCTTCAAGCAAATTTGTCTGAGATAGCTCAAACTATCAATTGAAAAACTGTTTAAATTTGACCAGTTGGCTCTGTCAGAAGCCTATTAGACAGCACTACAGCTCTCTCACAAACTGCTCTCCTTCAGAGCAGTAGTAAGGAGTTTTAGAGGACAGTGACCTCATCCTCTGACACAGCTGGATTGGGAAGGAAGTGGAAAGAAGGGAAAAGAGCAACTCCTCCCCGGGTTTCTAAATAATTGTGCAAAAGGGCTAAAAAAAGCACTTAGTCTCACTGTAGAGAAAAGAAAACCAGTACCAATGAGCAGGAACCCTTCTAGCTCTGCTGCTGTTTGCCTCTCATCGCCATTTGGTTTCTCTTTTGGATTAATCTGTGAAATACTGTCATTGAGCAAGCACAGTAACTGAGACCCAACAACAAAAGCACAAGTATCATGGGAACTATCAAGAACCTTTGGAGGAGAAAGCCCTGTAACTCTTTATAAAGTCTCAGGAAAACATACCTATCTTGTACTGTGTTAGTCTTCTAGAGGAACCTCTGAGGTTGGCTTTCTTCACCAGTAAGATGAGATATTGTTTCCACCACTGGAACTGCAGGTCAGACTGTTACTGTCATAACTTTAGCAGTGGTGCAAATTTAAATGGATGTGCAGTATCACAAAAGGGCTGTAAATAATTAGAAAAGAGAATCACATAATATATTTGCACTTAGTACATATAAACACATATTCAAGTTGACAAAATAGCTCTGAACATCTCAAAATAGCTTTTTTTTTTTTTTATATAGCTGAATAGTTTAGCTGGTTGAATTCTGAGACACTGTGGAAGCTATGAGAAAGGTGACAAGTCAAAAAGAAAGGTGGTAGGACTAAGGCATCACAAGTCAATAAAGACACACACAGATTAGGAAACCATGTGCTGAGGTGAGGTGGCTGCTCCAGCTACTGAGGGGATCTGTAGACAGTGATGAAGCCAAGCCCTTAGGCAGGTGTAAATCCTACCAATGACTCTCGTGCATCTATGTGGTCAAGAGGCAAACCCATAACTTCATCAGAAAAAGACGGAGAGAAAATAAAACTTTCACTTGCTAAATAGCATCAGATGCTGGCAAGAAAAGTAGTAATGAAGGGAAGTCTCAAGACAAGTCTCTCGATCACTGTGTACAGTTGCTCCACTCTGAACAAAGCATTGCCTGTGCCATCATAGTGAAGAGCTGTCTCTGAAGGCCAGTTAATCTCTTTTTAGCTCTCTCCTCCCCACTGTCACCAGATCTGGGCAAAAGATCGGATTTTAATCCTTTCTGCTGCTACCAACACAGAAACCATAATAACTCAGTCCCTGCATCTGGGAAGTAATGTGTAACAGCATATAAACCAAAGCAAATTACCTCCCAACTGAAGCTGTGAGGCACCCAAGAGGGTAGAACAATAAGAACTTTATCCTTGGCCTGTTCCTGAGATGATGCAGATTTATAACAGCTCTTGCTAAAAGCCAGTGTGCAAACCCTTTATCTAAGTCCTTAACACAGTATGGAGTGACACTGGAGATGGTAAATTCTGACTGCATGTCCTGCCGTGCGAAAAGGAAAGATAAATGAAAAAATATAGAATATATCTTGGACAAATTTTAGTAAATATGCTAATAGCCTTCAAATGTACATAAGACTGTTGCAAAGAGCAAGGCAATAAATTGTACCCCAAGTACCAATAAAGACAGGAAAAAAACCTGCAACAAAAAAAGATTTAGAAAGACATTAAGAAAATTTTCTAAGGACTGATGAGGTCATCTAGGGAGGTTGTGAAGTCTCCACAAAAAACAGGTAAGAGGGATAAGCTGTCTTACTTAGGATGGCTATCTAAGGAATGGCTTAAGCGTTTGTGATTTTCCCTGAGGTCAAAACATTCAGGATCCCTTCCCACCCAACGTTATGGGATTGTACAGAAGGTGCAGCGGGTGAATGAAAGGGACAGGAGCCCTGCCAATCCCACATGGAAACACAGATTAACTCAATGCTTTCTGTCTGCAAATCGCAGGATTCTAATAAATCCTTTCACAGCCATATATATTAATAAATGGTATGATTTCACTGGAAGGATCTAAAGAAATAATTGCAATAAGAAGGTCCAAATCATGGCTTAAGAAACGTTTGCAAAGAGTATTATTTATCTATCAGACAAAGGAGATGTGAATTCAGTGTTTCTGGAAGGCTGGCAGCACCCGGTGAGCAAGTGCTGCTGCATTTACCACTCCAGTGGGGAACGGCACTACGAGATCCTGCAGTACCAATAAGCTTCAGGCTAGGCCTTGGTAGGCAACTCCTTGGAGTAGTTCATTTAGGAGACTAATTTAGTCTTTAATTGACTGAGATCATTGCTTTGGCTAACAATTGTTATTTTGCATGTAGATACCTGGCTGTTTCTTGCACGTTGCACGCACTGCAACTACTTCTGGACTGAGACTGCTAATTGCCTGCAGAATTCATGGTGATCACAACCATTAGAATGAGCAGCTAAATACAGCTTTTGGCGGCCAAATTTCAGTTTTATTGCTGTCAGAACTTCAGTTATCACGGCTGGGCTGTAATTTTCAGGCTGGTAAAACCTCAATTGTCACGTTTGGAGTTTCTTTAACATTTACTATAAATGCATGAGTTTGATTTGTGTAGGATGGAATGACTTGCAGTGGCTCAGGGATTTGGCAAAGAGCTTCACATATTTCACCAAAATTATATTTGGCCTAGAGGGGCGTTCCAATTCGAGATAAATAATGTGTGTTTTTATACAGAAGTAATTTGTAATAGAATGTTCCCAAATAATTCTGTGTAAAAGATGAACTAAAAACAAAAGCAAAATTATCTTTGCTCCCCACCATGGGAATTAATTCAAATTCAGAAAACATGGAATTGGAAGAGTCTGATTTGACCCATTTTGCAAAATACATTGTGGGGGAAAGCAGGGGAAGGAAGCCATACCGTTACCATTAATCTTGAGCAGGAGGCCTAGATGTGAGTAAGTTTCCTTTCAGTAATCCCTTGAGCTGTCCAGGATCCTTACACAGCGTTAGGGAGCAGAAACAGTTGTGTGAATCATATCCAGTAACAAACCAAATTACGCTAAAAGCTCTTTAATGAACAACAAAAAGGGGACTAATGACATCTGTGTCTTTTAAGTAGGACAATTTGGATCATTTGGAGACATCTGAATGGAAAAGTCTGGGAAGAACCTGCAAATCCTGTGTTTTCTAAAACAAAAGGTAAATTTGTACCCTCTTATGGTCATATAATTTTGACACATGGTTGCACCCATGAACTAAGCAAATACATTATGTGTAAGGTCCTATTTTCACATTCAAATCTGAGGTTTTGGTAAATTGAAATGATAGGAGAAGTTGACACAAATGCATTGGCACCAATTGCCATCTCTGCAACTTGCCTGGTTGAAAAACCAAAAACCCAACAAAAAACCCAACCGAGATTTGGGACTATTCACCATCTTGATACAGAGAAGGCTTTTGGTGTCAAGTAAGTCTGTTACATATTATGTATCAGAAATGTTTTCAACTTAAGGCTGAGGAACTACAAGCTCTGAAGTCAAGGAAGAAATAGAATATCTGAGCATGTTTACTGTAAAATGAAGGGCTATTTTATCTCAATCAAATAAAACAACATGCGGACTGCAAATCTGATATTGAAATAAATCCAATTTACTCTCATGTAATTGCTTATTTGATTCTCAAATATGACATGAAGTTAGAAAACAAATTGATATTCTGTCACTTCTGTTTCAGTAAACTTAACTCAAACAAGTTGCCCTTTAGGTGCATCTTGGATGAAACAGTACTTGATCTCCATCCCAAGCAAATCAGTGTATTAAATTTGTATGAAAAATTATTATCCAAACCATGACGCCTTTTCAGACAGTGGTTGAACTGCATACTAAAAACATCCAATTTCCCCCGAGAGCCGGCACAAGCAGAGAGAAGATGAAGTACTGTAGTATATCCTCCCTCTGCAAAAAATATATCAGCAGTAAAGGGTCAATATAAGCTCAGACAAATACAGTAGACACAGAAATTGCAGAAGTCTTGTGGTCATGGGCCATCTTTCTTCATCTGCCTCCCTCCTCCCAGCCAAAATAAAGAAAGTTTTATATGGCCTCGATGTGCCTGGAGGATTTAAAGAACACAAAGTTATACAGACACTGTCTCAGCCACTGTCAGAATACCATGTCCACCTCCAGTGGGTGAAGTTAATAAATTGAAAGGCATCAAAAAACCAAACCCAAAGGAATAATGGTGTGTTCGGGTGTGTGAATGCAGCTGTGCAGGAGTATCCCCCTGCCTCCTGAAAGCGTCTGGCTGTTGAAAACGCTTATTCAGATAAAAAAAGAGAAGGTTGTTGTTCCAAATTCAGACAAAAAATTGAGACTAGGTTGTTTTGCCGGGCAGACAAGGTCAGACAGACAGGCTGGCTCACACCGCAGCTGCGCATCTCCAGCAAAGGTCAGCAGCAGTGAGCAAAACAGCCTATAGAACTTCTCAGAACCCTTTGGGAATAATCTTCACCATCTGTAGTTGTAAGGTCGAATTGAGGCAGGTTTAGGAAAAAAAATTCCCCCCAAAAGGTCCAAGATATAATTAATTGATGTCTGTTCAAGCTGAGAGAAGATTACACAAATAGTACCTTTTTTTTATTAATTTACAAACATAGGAAAAATGTTGTTCTAGACAGATTACCATTTTTTGTGTTATGTTCTACTTTAATTATGAAGAATTACAGATGAGTTTATATGCTTAGTTACAACTAGTGAAATTTCAGAAACAAATATTAATAAAATTATGATGAGCTAAGTAGTGATAGATATGAGCTGCCAGTTTGTAAGAGCTAAGAACATTAACTGAGAACTTCCAGACCAAACCAATTCCACCCTTTCAAGAATTCTATTAACGTATATTTATACTCTGTACACAGTAACCATAACTACCTCCAAACCATTTAGATTTTATGTAATACTCCCTGTTTTGCCCGCTATTGTAGTCTTGACCTTTAGATAATAAATGATGATAGTTTCCTAGGCTTGTCAAGACATGTTTCTAGGAGGAGCTGTGTGTAACATCCAGATGACCCCTCCTTCCGTCTTTATATATTCCTTGAATAAGGAATGCCATATTCTTCACTGACAGAATCATGTGATTCAGATTTCAGTGTGATTCTAGATTTCCTGGTTTACGTCCTGTATTCTCCTGGCACATATTTGCCTCTAAATAAATTTACTCTATTACATGCAGGAGGAAAAAGGAGATACTTTTCCAGGCAAAATATTTGCACACCAAAAACAGTGACAAAATGCACTAGAAGCTTTAATTCAGTAATTAAGTGTTTAGAGTCAGTTAAAACTTCTGTTGTTTTACTGTGCTCGGTGTGATATCTGGTCAGGAGACAGCACTCATTCATCCCACCGTCATGATTCTCGTTGCCATCAGCCTGACTGTAGAGGAGCATAACACAAGAAGATGTGGCTGAAGACACAACAGATCCACCTGAGCCAGAGATTACTCAGCTTCCTATATATTTTCATGGCAAACCCCCTTTTTGAGCAGCTAATGTCACTGCCGTATTTCAGGCCGAAACTCCTCAGGCTTATAAGCTCTAAATGAACATAAAGCTGAAGTTCATACCAGGGATACGTCCAGGCTTCCAGCTGAAGACTAACATTGATCAGTCAAGGGTACACAACACGGAACAGGATGCTGTTACTATAGTGAGCACAGCAAAAATCAATGTGTTTGAAAAGGGAATCAATCTATTGAGGCTGGGAGACTGCAGTGAGGCCTTGTATTCTGGTTACAGCTCTGTCTGCAGGAACTGGGGGTAATGGAGTCAGCTAACTGGGAGCAGGGGGGGAAGAGCCCTCAGCAACATGTTACAATAATGTCTAGAGGAAATGAAGCACAGACACAGAAGTGCACATTGTGAAGAAGATAAGCTCTTTGCCTTGAAATTGTTTATTTAGATTACTATGGGAATTTTTAATGTAAACTTCAACAGTATTCTCAATTGAAAAGTATAAATTAAGCAGAAAGTAATCTTTTCATTTCTCACTTAATTTAAGTGAACCCAAGGATGCTGTGAAGAAAGTAAAAGCAGCCATCATACTTGATGTGTCTTCATGATGTGTCTGTCTACACAGCACACAGGGTATGGTGTGAAGGTACTACTTTGGTCCCAGAAACAACACTGTCACGTGCTGCAGTGACTTAATTCATGGCAGTCTCAAAGGAAAACAAGTGTCAGTGGGATGTGGCTGTCCAGCTCACTGAGACTTCCAGAAAAAAATCAAAACATTCTCCAGGGGTTTTCTCCATCTGTATCAGTTGTCTTCCAGTGTTCTCCATGCTGGAAGTTATTTCCAATGCAAGATCTTCCCTCCCAACCCCATTAGGTTTAGGTCTGACTAGTCAACCCTCTACAGCCACATCAGTGGTGGTCTTTCATCTAAGAATTGCAGCCAGGGCTAATTTTGTTAATGCCTTCTGCTTGGCTCTCCGGAATACGCTTCTGCAGATCGTTTGTGCCAGGCAGATTAACTAGAGAAATATCTGTCCAAAGTGGATACTAATGGGGCATTAGAGGTGCCAAAAATGTCACAGTGCTCACAGACCTAGTTACAGCTCAAAATATTCATCACAACAATCGTGTCACCTGTAATTCCTGTGGGCTAATTACAGAACCAGCAGCTGTGCTGCTGTCACCAAAACCTTCAGCTTCGCAGTCCCCAACCCAGAGACTCTGGGTCTGAAGTTGCAGCAGGGGAGGTTTAGGCTGGATATTGGGAGGGATGACTTTACTGAACGAGTGGTCAGGCACTGGCCCAGCCTGCCCAGGGAGGTGGTGGAGTCACCATCCCTGGAGATATATAAGAAGTGTGTAGATGAGGCACTTCAGGGCATGCTCCAGTGGCTGAGATTGTAGGCAGTGGGTTGTGGTTTTGTGTGTGGTTGGACTCGGTGCCATCTCAGGGGTCCTTTCCAACTGTACCGATTCTGTGATGCTGTGACTCAATCCAACAGCCCATGGACAAACAGGGGATTGATCACTCATAAGATTCTTGTAAACAAGGACATAGTGGATCTTACTCGATTGCATTTTTAATACTTCCTCTGTGCTGCACCACGAAAGTGATGATTTGTACACCAAGTAATTCTTTAACCAAAAAAAGAGAAAGTTGTACAAATCACACGCATCTGAAATATGATCCACTAAAAAAATAAAACTAAAAGAAATGCAATCCGGTTTTCTAGAATTTAGGGCAAAATTCTGCTGAGTTACAAAGATACAAGTCATTCCACCCAAACCAGGAAATTAGCACAGCTTTACTCAGTATAAGGAACAGCACCTTATTTCACAAGATCTTCCTAACAATTCTGAGTATTTGAACCTGTGATAGTCTGGTCTCTAAAACTGGGTGAACCATTTTCAACAATTCCCCACTTCCAAAACATAACTTTCTCTGATCAGGAGTTTTCTCCAAGCAAATTCCCTCTTCACAATTACTTAACAAATGGATTATTGCAACTGGTTTCACTGCCAGAATTTGCGCTTTGCAATTGATTATCCTTGGGGAGAACATCCCACAGGTTTCAAGACACGTGGATGAGCACCTCCAGGGTGTAAGCAAACATCCATTCACATTTGCACATGCAGTTACAGCCCTTTTCATTAGGATTTATCTGTATAAATCAGAGTAGGACAGCATTATTTCCAGAAGAAATCAGTGACTTGAAGAACTCTCTCTTTCTCCTATTTCATCCCACTGTGGACCTATAAGTGTTGTTAATTATTTTAATAATAAGAGAAGTAAATACAGAATAAATCCCAAAGAAGGTTTAAGTGATTTGTAATGTGTAATGAAGTGTAAACCTGTGCAACTGAAACAAGGGTTTGGACCAGCTCTTCAGGCTGGAATAAACCCATATTTGCTGTCCCAGGCAAAGTGCTTGTGCTGGTCTGGAATTCCCACCCAGCGCTTGGCCGTTAAAGTCACTGGACTCGTACCAGCTTTTGTCCAGTTTCTGGCACCAGGGTTTTGCAGAAGGTCCCAGGTGGGGCAGAGAGGGCAGAGGTATCATGAGGAGATACACGAGGGAGAGAAGCAGAGTGGGAGAGAGATTAGAAGATCCAGAAGCCCCCCCACACACACACTTTTTTTTTTTCCCATTTTAGTGTTTAACCAGAATTCTTCAATTTAGAACTCATCTGAGAAATCTTATGTGAGCATAAGGTGAGAACAGAACACAACCAATGCCTTCAGTCCCAATATGGACTTATGTTTGTTTACCAACCCCTTTTGTTTTTTAAACTGTGGAATAAGTACCTGTCCTGATTTCCATCTAATACAGTGTATTACATTTTAAATTTCTCTTCTATGCTCACTACGGATCTTTCATCCCCACCGTCTTTTTATTCATGATACGGGGAAATAAAGTTCTCATTTTCTGCCTGGCTCAAAAACATGGATGAAAAATATACAGTCTGATTTCTCCCCCCAAAACGGATTATTGTTGCCAGCCCTACAACACACGGACTAGCAACAGAGGGGAAGGGACAAAGCCAAGCACCAGGAGCTCACTTGAAATGAGAGATCACAAACATCCCACAAACCAAGAACAACAACAACAAAGTGTCTGAAGGAAGAAATGCAATAAAAATCGGGTAAAATTATCCCTTGAGTAACGTTGGATGAAATCCAGACTGAAAATCACGGAGCAGTGGAGCTCTTCCAATTTATGCCACAGTAACATCAAAATACTTCCTTCTCCTCCACAAACATCCTTTAATTCTTTCTGGAAAATGGAAGAGTACCACACGTGACAAGTGTTCTCAAGCAGCATGCTGGGCACCAAACATGAACTCTGGTTCATAATTTATGCTCAATTAATCATAATTTGTAAGGAATGTGTTAATGCTCTGCTAACGACCTAACCTGTTTTGGGAGATGCAGCCACAACGTTACTTGTTGTGACTCGCAGTTGTGAGTGACAGACTATGTACACCCTGGCAGCTGTCAAACACAACAGCCTTCCCTCAAAGAAGAGAAAAAGCAAAGCGATTCTCAGAATTGGGAAAGGCCAAGAAGAGCTCTGACCGAGAAGCAGAAATGAAAGTACATGAGGGTGGAGAATGTACCCTTTTCTTGTGTAAATCCCACTGAAAACCAGTGGGAGGAACCCTATGTAATCCAGAGCCTTGGCTCAAGCCAAGACTTATAAATAACCTTAATTTAGCAAATGAGCAACTTCCAAGTGACACAACTGAAAGAGGAGAGGTCTGGTAACTCCACATCTTGTTCTGGAGTCACTTTTACGTGGCTGCCAGAGAGAAAATTCTCTTGATTTAGGGGAAGAAGCTTTCCCTTCCTGCCTTGGTATTTCTGCCTGTCAGGGGGAGGAGTTAAAGACAGACCCGCTCATCCCTCTGCTCGAGTCAGGTTCTGGCAAAGAGAAATACCAAGTTACAGTCGTTAAGGCCACGCACACAATTGATGTACCTGGAACCATCCTCCCTGCCCTGGGATGCATTTATGGATATTAGAAAGACGGACTTTACAGTTCACAGTTTCTCAGCCACGTAAGCTGGCAAGAAGAACAGTGACTTAACAAAACCCTGAAATCCTCCGGCGTAATTAGTTTCAGGCACCTGCCACAGATACCTGGAGATATTGTAGAACTGCCCAGCATGTATTCAAATAAACATTCGTGCTGGAACTCTTATAAATGATGTACCACAATGAGAGCAGAGAGTTGTATGAAGAACTCTCTGATGTGTTTCTACCAATAAAATTTGGGTTATTTATCCCTGCCAATTAAAACTTAGGGGCAATATGGAGTATATTTTTGAAACTTCTTGCAATATCATTCCAAGTTTCTCCTGCAGCCCTCAGTATTTCAGGGCTTTCCAGCCAGAAGTTCAGATAATTGTATTCCAACCTGTCATCACTAGAATTTGGGACGTTTTCTTTTCTTTTTCCTCCCTCTCCACCTTCTCATTTTTAACAGCTACTTTCCATCTCAAACCAGTAAAACCTGCCATGGAAAGCTGACCTCAGCGTTAGTAGGGCACCATTCCCGGAAAATCTCTTGGAAATCTATTAAAACGGGTAACGGGGTGCTTTTCTCCCTTAAAATACCAGTTCTTGGCTGTTATGAACATCACGAGAGCATGAACCTGGGGAGCCAGCGTGGGCTGGAGAAGCGGTTGGGAAGAGGTAGCGCTACCGCGGGACTGGGACGGGGACAGGACGGTCTTGACCCGCGAGGGAAGCGCCCGAGTTCGGTAAAACCCGCGGGTGCCCCGGGCCGAGGGGCGCTCCCCCCGCGCCCACCCACGGCTGCGGGGCGCGGGTGGCAGCGGCGGGGTCTCAGAGGAGCCGCCAGGTGGCGCCGCAGCACCGGCTTCGCGGGTGGCGCAGGGCCCCGCTCCCGGCCCCAGCAGAGGGGGAGCTGCCCGGGGCCGTCCCGGAACCGCTCTGAACCCGCGCTTCAACCAGAAACGGGCGCCGCTCGATGATTTTTAGCCATTTGGGTCTCAAAAAACCTGAACGAGCAAAAGAAGGGAACACAAGAACCGAAAGGAAAACCCAACCCGTTCGCCGGCACGTTTAAACCTCCAGAAAGCACCTGCTGCTGCTTGACCGGCTGGAGTCCCTGAGCTCAGGATTCAATAAACTCATTTGCGAAGGGGTGGGGAGAGAACAGACCAAAAGTCATAAACAGATCCTTTTCCGTGTTGGTTTGGTTTGGTTTGGTTTTTAATTTAAACCCACATTTCAGATCACTGATTTAAACTTAGGGAAACACGGTGTTTTACAAGACTTCATGTTTATTCACTCAGATCTCAGACTGTGCTGGAAATAAAATAAAAAATAAAAATAAAATATCTCAAAGCACTTTACAAAAAGAGTATTTATGTCACTGTCCCTCTTTTACCAGCAGAAAAGCTTGGATACACAGGGGTAAAGCAATTTATCCAAATTACCTTAAAAACAGAAAAACCTAGATGTTTTGAATTCCTGTCCAGCTCCAGTGGCCCTTTGTAAACGGGAAAGATGGAGAAAGCCCCAAGGGAACCGACTAATTGCATTTTCTTTAACGCACACAAGGCTGAGCTCTAAGGGCCTAAGTGAATCAAGCATCTGCTTTGTGAGCACACCCCACCCAACCTCTCCTCGCTCCTGCCAATCTGTCTCGCCAAACACATGGTTGTCATTTGGTCTGCTCCTCTGTGCCCTTTTTTAAGGGGAAAAATGAGACCTGCAACAATTGCAGCATCTAATTTTTAATCTGGGCAAGACACATAAAGCTGGTGCAGCTCCTGGCCCGTGATGGCTTGGGTGGCGCGAGTCTCTTTACCCAGTACCTAGGGCTTCCTATCCCATAACTGGTTTTACTTCAACTGAAGAAGCCCGTTTACATTTAGATTTGGCCTTGCAAAGGCCAGGAATCATCGCTCTTTCTAACACTGCCATTTGAGCAGATGCTGCAGGCATCTTGCTGGTTACCTGCTGCCCAGGTACGTGGGACAGAGGAGAGCACGCCCTGGGTGGGAGCGGAGCTGGCACCCCCGGAGTCAAACACATGGCCTTGCCTACAGTCACTGGGAATTTTTTCTTCTGTTCAATATTGAAAGTACTTGCAACAGCCTGATCCTGAAAAAATACCCATGCATGAGTAAGTTTGCTCAAATTCACAGTCCCACAGAATCCAATTAAACAACCCAAGAGCATGAAGTTATTCATGTGTTCAGGGCTGTGGACAGCTGGGTCCGACATGTATTTTGGTCTGGTGCCAGTTACAGTAACCATCCCTTATCTGTACTTCGTTCCTCAGCTATACAATTAAAAGTTAAAATTCAAACCATCCTTTTCCCAGTGCGCTCTCAAGGATGAAACTTTTATAGGTCTTAAAATACATTATGTATCAACTATTTGTGTCTGTTTTCTAGCAAATCTCCCATGGATTGTAGGGGGAAAACACAAAGCAATGAATTATGTATTCAGGATTTTGTGCCGATCTCAGTGTGTAATTGTTACAGGGTTTGGAATAAAAGCAACATAGTTATTTGATAATTAATTACGCTCTAATTGCATTCACCTGGGAAAAATAGATAGCACTAAGAGGCAAACAGGGGTCAATAATATTAATATAGTTGATCACTAATCTTGCATATACAAGTACCAATTAGTTAAGCAGAGTTAAACAGAGTCAGTGGTAATTTGCATGAGGAATCCTGAACATAGAGATACATTATATGCATAGCAACTAATAGAAATGCAGCCACCAACTTAAACTGATACAGTAATTTATTTTCCCTTTTTCAGGTTACATTGAAGGGACTGTCATCAAGGGATGCCAGGTTACATCCAAGGTTTCTGTGTATCCTGGAAGTCAAGTTCATCTCCATGTTACTCCCTTTAATGTAACATCAGGAAAACACCTGGTGTGTTGTGGTTAAAAATAGGACATAAGCAGGAGACATCAATAGGTGTTAAGTGCTGGGAGGAGGAACAGATCAAAGCACAGTGAGGATATTTAGTGAACCTGGCTTTAAAGGTGGCAGATGTGCCTCCACCTTTCTCTCTGTGCTGGTAGTTCCATACAAGCCCTGAACATCCAGATCTTTGAGTTCAGCAAGATGACCAGGCTACACTGAGCATTAAACACGTGTGGAGCTGGTTTATGGGATTAGAGTTTAAAGGAGAAGAGATGGAGGCTCTAATAGTTTGGTTTGGTACTTCTTTAACTATCAGTTAGGCAGCAGAGGCATAAGGCTGACAAGGAAGGGTACCAGTGCTGGTAGGAAGCCTCCCTGAGCTGTTTGGCAGGTGGTTCCCAGCACCACACGCACACAGAGATACCAGGTGATGGGGATGAGCAACCCCATGGAAACAGTGCTCCTCCTCAGTCATTTCCATGGAAGGCTACTTTCTGCTGCGTCCAAACAATGATTCTCAGCAGCGATAACAACACAGAGTGATTTTTGTGGGGTCCAAGGCTGGCTTATGGCTGCAGCAGCAGGTTAACCCCCGGGAGGAACAAGAGTCCTGATACCTGCCCACCACCAGCCAGACAGTGCGAGAGAGAAAGTGGCAAATTTCTGGTCTCATGCTTCTGCAAAGAGCTTTTATCCATGTTTTAGAGTCCAGCTGGGCTTTATTAACATGTGTAAGAAAGATGGAAAAACAGGCCTACTTGCTTTTACTAGATGCTACAGCATACCTGGGACCAGAGCTGGCTGGAGTCTGGCTGGCTGCTTGGGGAAGGCAGTGGGTCCACCCACTGGCAGAGAGGAACGGCTGGAGAAACTTTATTACTCAAGGAGGGTGAGGCCCTGGTCTTTCATCTCACAAGGAGAGGAAAAAAAATAGATGGAAACAGCCTTAACCACCACTGATTCATAGCATATTGCACCAAACCACAAAGAGAGGTAAATTTTGGGCTGCTGTTTTGAGAGCTCTTGTTAATCTTCAATACAGCAGAGCTTCCCCCCAGCCATTAGCTCAGCAGTAACACAACTGAATAGAGTCTTTCAGAGGTTTCATAGTACAGAGCTGACCCAGGACTCCTTGGCTTGTGCCTACAGTATCCGGGAGTCACATGTGACTCCCATTCATCAGGCCCTGGTGAACTATCTGAAAACACAGCCATTTATGAACTGTGAGAATCCAAGCCTGCCCTTGTCGGTGGGATCTGTAACTGGAGCTGATTACAGGCACAGCCACGTAACATCCCGGGTCCTCGGGGGAGTTATTCTCTCACAATGATTCTAACCTTGAAGATAACTTGAGCTCTCTTGTCAGTCATCTGCCTCACAATAAGTCCACATCCTTACGTATTCTCTCTGCCAAAAGGCAACTTTCAGAATGCTATAAAATAAAACTGTGCACAAATTAAACAGTCAACACATTTTACTGCTGCTCAGTAACTAAAATGCTTTCACTATGTTATGCAATCTATAACTGCTGAAATTACTTTCATGTGTGTTTATAAGTCTTCCTATATTTTCTCCTCATTACTTCAAATACATTTTAAAAGCTTGTTAAGATAGATTTGTTGGTGTTTTGTATCTAGCTGACTGTGCATGTTAAAGGCTTTAAGTGTGCCTTTCCCAACTTGAAACACACTATTTTTCATGCTGCTTGTTAAAACACGTATCATTCCAGCCATGTACATTAATTGGCCTGTCTAGGGAAACAGGACTCAGTTTATGAAGTCTGTCATCCTGCTTTGTAGCTTAATTATAAAATAAAATTATTTTCCTTCCCCCCAGTCAGACTATTTGTCTAGATTTTTCTTCTTCCTCATGCTGCTGTTTTAAATTCCAGGGTTGTGTGACTGATCCCTGAGTTCCTACTTCAGTGGCTGCTCCCAGGGCTGGTGGTTAACGCAGCGTTCGTTAGTAAAGCTGCAAGCACTGCAAGGGTCCTAAGCCACACTTATAAGTATTTGAGTCTGAGATATGCTGAGAAAAAATAGTGGTTAAACAAGAAGTCTGCCATTTATAATAAAATCAAAGGACTATTTAAGTTATTGTATGTTGACTTGTGATGTTCTGCACGTACCCACTGACTCTGCAGCACAGCAGGGGCTGCCACATACCCAGCAACTCAGAAAACAGACAGCTCAAACATGATTTCCAGGTAGAAAGAGACAACAAACCTGCAGAAAACAGAGGTGTAGTAACACTTTCCAGAGCTACCCTCCATGACAGGAATGGCATCAAGCTCCTTTGAGATGGACACTCTAAATAAGGTGCCCGTGACTGAAGGCACCAATTTTAACTCTGCTGGGGTTAGCCCTAAGGGTTTTCTTCTTCAATAGCTGAGTCTTTACTTAGTGGCCTTGGTTTGAGCCAGAAGCCCAGAGAAGTCCAGATTAGAGAGTCCAGGAGCAGAGGTGAGGCCTGGTATCTCACTGCAAACCACAAAGTTGAAGGATAAAGTCACAGTCTCAGCAGCTGTAGTTCACAGCACAACTCCCACCAACTTCAGAAGCACCAGGGACTCCCCCGTGAAAAAAACCCTCTTATTTCTTTAGTATGTTAGATTTTGGTTGGTAGAAGGGATTTAAAAAATATCCAGAAATGTAGAAAGATTCCAGAGAAGTTAGTTTTCTTTGCACTGCCATCCTACCCATGGCCTAAAGCCACAGTTCCTACTCTCAGCTCCCCAGACTTCCTCTGCCCTAAAGAGCCCCTCTGGGTAGGTTGAGTTTAATGTGACTCTTCAACAGTAGAGCATTGTAAAACAGCAGGAACATGAAACACTATAAAACTTGTAAAATATCTAGATAATCTAAAGTTTCTTTTATTCTCTTGAGTACTGCACAGTTTAGAGGTCTGGTGCTGTAGCGTGTCTTCTGAATCATAAACCAGGGTCCTGACCACCTGCTGCCTAATTAATGCCCCCAATTATTAACAGCTTCAAAGTGATTTTCCCTTTGAGTTTTTATAAGGCTGGATAGAAAAGGTTAGATATGCTTCACTCACATGATTTCTATTCCCCCAGCATAAATGCTGTGAAAAGCCCTCATCATTTAGCAAAAAAAAAAAGATACAAATGGAATACAGTATTTTTCAGATTTACACAGAGCTACAATAATTTCAGATAGAAATCAAAATTATCAAACCTCACAATACAAATGCTATTGTAAACTTTGCTTCTTATCACACAAAACTTAATTTCCCTTTATGAAGTGCTCCATCTTAATCAAGACACAGGTCTTCCAGCAAGTAGACCCCTCTATAAAAATAATCAGATAAAAAATCCTTACTTTAAGAAAGGCACCAGGATCCTCAAAGTTCTCCCTTCAGACTGAGCCAGCCCACTCCCTCCCGTGATGGCAGGAAGGCCATATGTGCCAAAGAGTTATTGGCATCAACTGTAACCAGGCATTCTGTTAATCATTTAGGAAATCTGTTAATGGGAAATTAATTGGAATCAAGATCAGCCAATTGCACAGATTTTCCCCTTGATTAACACACCCACTTATTGACAGGATGAATTACAAGTTATGCCATTCACTGACGTAGCTGAGCCCTGGAGAACTTGGTGCATTTGAAGCACGATGGCATTTAACACGTCCAAGAACTAGGAGGGCTCACAAAGCTGGAAGTACCAAAGCAGTCACTGAGCAGGAGAGGGAAGGTCCTGCCTGAGCAGCCCTGACCAAGGCCTGCACCAAGCCCAGGATGGAGCTGATGCCTCTTGGCTGCTTCATTTCAGGCTTCTCAGTTCTGAAGACTGGAATGACAGTTCTGGTGGCAAACACAGCGTAAGACTGACTACAAGCTGGACAAACACAGCACCTGGACTAGAATTAGGGAAGCATTAAATGGGGAAAGGTCTGCTAAGCCAAGTCCAGATCAGCACGTGGTGTCTCCTTGTTGTTCCCAGGGCTACGGCCACCAGCCTGGTGAGGCCTGATCACTAACAGATCTTTATGCCTTGCTTTGCCAGCACTTGTGCTATTACAGACAGCCTACAGACAGCATGTCTGCTCAGTATTGCTCTTCCCACTCTCCCCTTTTCCTTTTCCTCTCTTCCCCCCTGAGCAGCAAGTGCTGGTATTTCTCCAGTGATCATGGCTGGGGTCAAATTTTCCTTTCTTACATTTGTAATTGTGGAGGCTTCCTGGTGAAGTCATTGAACTCAGAGTAGTGCAAGGCAAGTGTGGAATCAAACCAGGTCAGCAAAGGCCCAGCAGAGCTGCTGAGCTGAGGGCACTCAATGCCTCGGGAGCGCTCAGCACCCTGAGTTCTCTCCTTTGTCCCACTGTGTCTTTCAAAAGTCTCTTCAGAGCGTGCCTGAAAACACCCCCAGCAAACGCCAACAGGTCAGTGGATATTCACTGCTTCCATCCCTTTAGTATTATCCAATTTTTCCCGAATCAAACCCGGATGGGATTGCCACCGACGTTCAGGTTTGGCCTGATGCTGCTCCCCCATCACAGGAAGAGCAGGCACTGTGATGATAGCTTGCAGTTGGCCACGTAACTTAAGGCAGTCTGCTTTCATCTGAGTTCAGTGTTTTACAGTTCTGCATTAAATACAGTGAACGCTAGTGAGAGAGCCTGTAGCTGCTTGGGCTGGTCTGTAACGTGGAATGACGGGTCCCAAAGGAGAGGATCAGACTCTCCTCTAACATGACAAATCTGGCCATGTGATACACTGCTCTTCTGACACATCTCAGATGCTGCCTTGTGAAAAAGGACAGCCTTTTATCTCAGGTAAGAGGCAGTGGGTTAGAAGAAACCGGTGATCAGCTTTGCTTTAGCATGGAGGGGAATGAGTTGTAAATGACCTGCTGTCAGTAGAAGGCTGAAGCCACAGCAGAAGGCAGAGTCCTGTGGCTAGGCAGGGTGCTGGGCTGGAAACAAGATGTGCATTAGAAGGGGAATAGAGTGCTTCAAGGGTACTGAGCCTTTTGAGGCAGAAAAGATTTTGCAGAGGAGATGCCTGCATAAGTAACATCTTCATAAGCAGAGATATATGGAGATGAGAAATTGCTCCTAGAGGTCCAAGAAAATGAAGATTTACTGCTTTAAGTAAAAAGGGAAAAAGGGATGCCAGGCTGTCCCCCTACCTTGCACGGAAAATATTGCTTCTTTGAAGTTTTGATGAATAGCTGTAAGGAAGGCTGAACAGGCTTTGTGCACTTTCAGAGACAGAGAGCAGTCGGGGTGATTTTGTCTGTCATAGTGCTCTGGTGATGTCTGCAGCAGCCTGTGACTCCCTGGACACACACAGAGCCTGGGGGTGTGCAGGAGCTGAGCCCTGAGAAATCCCCCAGCACCCAGTTTCAAAGGATGGGGAAACCGCTTTAGACACCGTCCAGGGAAGCACTAGAAATTCCTTGCTCTTGGGTGTAACAGGAATTCCTAAAGCACCAGAGTAAGATGGTGTGGTAAAGCTACCTACCAGTGACCCGTAGTCAGAGTCTGCAACAGAGTTATTCCACTGGTGTTTCCCCAAGAGGGATGAGCAGATATCAGACACAAAATCCATCTTGTGAGGCCAGCACCAGTCCACAGGGCACCCAGCATTAAGGCACACGGCTCTGGCAATCACTGCCTGTCAAATACGCTCATAAATCACAAGCTTTACATCCAGTTAGTACTCAAAGGCATAACGCTTTTTCTGCATTTAGCAATTTCTAAGAAATTAATCTCCAAACCACTTGCTTTCAATCTACTGCCTCCTGAGGCTTTGGAAGGGGGTTATTTGTTTGGATTTTTCTGTTGACTGTTGTCAGGCTCGCACTGAATGCCAAGCTCCTGATGATTTTACCTGTGCATAAGAGGCAAACAGAGCAGCAAATACTGGAGACTGCAGTTTACCTTGCAGAGACCATTGCCCAAGGCAGTAAGGGTAGACACCACCCCCCACCATTTCAGAATGCCCAAGAACCCCTGCAGGGAGCACTGGATACATTAGTGTATGAACACGGATACATTAGTGATCAAAACGATGTCAGCCGTGACAAAATAGAAGTCTTTGAAGATTAAGCAGGGAAAGAAAGCCCTTGAAAGAGATACTGAAAAGTTCTGTTGTCTTTTCACTTGCCTCACTCTAAAGCTTCCAACACTGGTCTCCCAGAACAGAACTGACCAGGGCTTTCTTTATCGTGCATGAAGTTATTTTATTTCATCCTGGTGGAGGAAATGACACAAAAACCATGCAGAAAATAGTGAAGTTTAAAGTCTGACAGAAAAAAAAAAGGCAAATGATGATTTATGCTGAGCTCAGAAATAGTATCCCTCCTCACCCACCGACCATCCCAAACCATAACTCTGTGTGGAGTTATTAATTAAAAAAAGATCAAGCTCCATTCAACTTGCAGGCATCAGAGAAGTTTCAACTGGAAAAAGATTAGCCCATCCCATCTTCTTATGCCACTACAGAAACCCCCAAGTCCTCAGAGGGTCCCCAAAACAGTGGGATCCTATTTTGCTGTGCTGTGAAGCTGCACAGCTCTTCTTCAGCCAGTCAAGCTGTTAGTCACGGTGAGATGAGTGGCAGCATTTTTCCCATCTTGGAAAACTTCATGAATCCTATTACACAAGAGCTCAGTTCCCAATATTAACAAAACTAACAACTCACATGAACAGGTTTTTTGGTTCTGGGTTGGTTTTTGTTTTTTAAGACTGATGGTTGAGGCAAACCAGATTTTTAAGATCCTGAAATGAAAACTTGTGAGGAGGTAGGGACTGTGTTTCTGATGAAGGGCACATTTATATTCTGGGTAGAGATACGTATATATGTCCATTTAGAGCCTGCCTTTTGGAAAACCCACTGCCTACCTACATCTCTGGAGTATGCCGCTTCCTATGATTTTTAGAAGTAATACAGGAAACAAAGGACTTCCCTTTTCCCACCTGAAAGCAGAGGCGCTGTTGTGTTTAACCATTTACCACTACAGTGTCCCTTGCAAATGTCCCAGCCTCAGCAGAAAACAGAGAGCTGCTGTTTGGCAGGTTGTCTCACCCACCACGGAGTGCCTTGAAGTTGCACGTGGGGATTCAGACACCTTTACTAAAGTTTAGGATGAACTACTTCTTTGGAGTTGATGGGAGCAAGCACTGCCTGGGGAGTTGCACAGACTGTGTGTGCTGTACTCCACATTGTGACACACTCGGAGCAGCAGAAAAACTTCCCTCAGCCAAAGCTGTGTGTCAGATGTGTAGGGCTGGGACTCCCAGGCTCTGGGGCTTATTCTGAGCCTCTCTCAGTTTTGCCATCTATAAAAACCCAGTATCCTGTTAAGATCCAAGTATCCTTGTCTCATAGTTCAGGCAAATGAACAAAACAAAACCAATAATGAAAGTACCACCACATGTGACGTACTGCAGCTCCTCTGCTGCAGCAGCCATGCTCTGATATGCTGGGATTTGCATTTACCACTGGCTGTGAGGACACCTCCCCTGAGTTACTGAAGCTTGGCTGATGAGCAGTTGTAACTCAGTTAAACAAGAGGAACTACTGCTTTGATTGTGTGCCTGTACTCTGACACCATTTGCCTTGCTGTGCACTGGAACCCCTTGAGGAAAGCGGGCAGAGACGCATAAATCAGCAGCTGAACCTTTGCTCAAGATGCCGGTGCATGGAGCTCAAGTTCCTCCACACCCAGGACAGACAGAGGGGAACATGCACCTTTCTTGGTGCCCTTGCTATTGATCCTGGAAAGTAAGTTGGCATCTCTGAGCTACTATCTCATCTACATCGGGTACCTGAGGTCTAGGAACCTGTTGGAGCCCAAGCAAGCTGAGAGCATTGCGGCACAGACGGGGAGATGGTGGCCGGGTGTGTGTACCTTGTGCTAAACATACAGGACTTGGCAGGTCTGGACATCTCTAAGCAGCATCTGCTTATCTGTTTGCTAACACAGGGATAGTTCATCTTTTAGGCTTATATCATCTTTACCAGAAATGTGCAACAGTGATCAGAAACACAGCAGCAATTGCCTGTCTGACCTCTGTCTTACCAGAGGAGGCAAGGATTTGTTAGAGCATCCTTTTTGGTTTCAGCTGTAACACACCACTTATATATGTCCTAGATAGATACACAACTCTTCCTTCTGGCTTCATTCCTGCTTCTTTCCAGCTTACCCAGTCTTCCTCCCACCACAATCCCATCTTCTAGTTCCAGTTCCAGAGCCCTGCTTCCATGGAGGTAGAGGGGCTTTGCCAATTTTTTGCTGCCTGAACATCAAAGCACAGGAACACGCAAGATACAGAGAACTCAGAAATAATTCTAGGGGAAAACAGCTGGTGCTATTTGCTGCAGTGGAAAGCACCTTCAGGCCTTGGTCATGTCAATCTTCGTTGGCTACTATGTCAAGACTGATTCAGCAATGTGATGCTCTGAATGCAATGCACACTGGAGGGCACTGGTCCCCCTGCCCAGCAATAAACTTTTCCATTTTCTGGTGATGGAGGAATACTAATGGATTCATGTCGCTGCCCTGAGCAGCTTGTGGGCCAAGCTAAATCCTGCTTCACCAGTGCATCCCTAATTGCCCCAGGTTCTCTCCTCCAGCAGCCATCACACGCTCAAGAAGCTGCCACACGTTACCAGCCTGTGTGGCTGTGTCCGGTCTCAAGCCATCTAGACCAACCTGTGCCATATCCAGGATTTAATATGGCTCTGATTTTCCTTTCTGCTGCTTGGCGGACACAGAAGGCCAAACCCTCAGGCAAAAATAATACTCTGCCTGGTCCTTGGCTTAGCAGCATTGGGCAGACCCACAAGGCCAGCAAAGGACCCAATTCAAGGACAGGGAACTGCTGGAGAGGGTTCAGCAGAGGACTACAAGATGATTAGGGGCCTGGAACATCTCCCTTATGAGAAAAGGCTGAAGGACTTGGGTCTTTTTAGTCTGGAAAAGAGAAGACTGAGGGGGGGGATCTGATCAACACCTGATAAATACTGATAATCAATCTGACAAATATCTAAAGGGTGGGTGTCAAGAGCATGGGGTCAGTCTTTTTTCAGTGGTCCAGTGACAAGACAAGAGGAAACGGGCACAAAACTTGAACATAAGAAGTTCCATCTAAGCATGAGGAGGAACTACTTCACTTTGAGGGTGGCAGAGCCCTGGAAGAGGCTGCCCAGAGAGGTGGTGGGTTCTCAGTCTCTGGAGACATTCAAACCCCACCTGGACAAGTTCCTGTGCAACCTGGTCTAGGTGGACCTGCTTTGGCAGGGGGGGTTGGACTACACAATCTCCAGAGGTCCCTTCCAACCTGTGATTCTGTGACCCGTGCTTGCTGATTCCTCCTGCCAGCTTCCAAGCTGAAGTGCCTTATTTAAAGAGATACATTCCTGCAGGTAAGCCCACTGTGTTTGTGTTATGTATAAAGAAAAAGAGATGCTATAGGCCGCTTGTATTACACCTTATAGAGTTAACACTATCACTGCTTCAACAGCCTCTTCAGCAGATGATCTTTCTTTCCTGTTAGCACACTTGCTGTTGTTAGAATGACTGAAGATAAACCCATGTACCAAACTGTCCTGTATTCCCCAAGCACAGTGCCTTAAAAATCGAGTTGCCAATTCTAGCTTACAATTGGAGCAGTAATTGAACAGGAACAGAAGAGCCATAATCACCTGATTTTTAAGGCAGTTGGCTCAGAGCTATAACACTGCTCCTGTACACAGCATCCTGCATGCCACAGTGCAAGGACAGACACAGACCCTTCCTTTGCCAGTCTGGTGGGTCCATCCAGCAACACCAGTGCTCTGTGCCTGTCCCAACTGCATGATGTCCCTAATCCAACAGTCTCACACTGTCCCCCAAGCTTCTATCTACCCCAGAAGTTCCTGAGTGGGGTCTGGCCCTAATAGCACTCTGGATGTGCCCAAGGGAGGGAGGAGTGTGGGACACAGCACCCCAGTCCAGCACAGCATCTCCATTCCCACTGCTCCTCATTGTACAGCCCACAGCCCTCCCACACACCCTACTTTTAGCCCCAGCCACAAGGCCACAGAGCTTTCTGGAGAAGAATTGGTCACCAGTTCAATTCAAAAATGGTTTTAAAAGCTGTACCTAAACTGATATTTCAACAATCAGATGTCCTCTGTTATCAAAGTGAAAAGGTTTGAACTTGAAAGCAACTAAACCAGTAAGTGTAAAACTCACTTTGGGTTAATCTAGGAGCCTTGAACTGCAATCTTGAAACGCACTGTTCCAAATGCCTGTGGGAGGAACCACCATTGTCATGGAAAACAGGAGAGGAGAAGCAACCCTGTGTCTCTCTACGGGAAGAGTTGAAGTATGGGCATAAAGTTGCTATATGCAGCACTTCCCAGGCCACTGCTTGGAGCCCATAGACACGTTACTAAACCTTCTCACTACGGTCCTTGTTTTGGCCACAGGTCTCACACAAGTCAAAGGAGAATGTGGCCCTTGGTGGGGTACCACTCATGTGCCACCAGGACACAGGCAGAGGTCGGTGGGGCTGGACAGGAGCTGGCTGCAGGCAGACTTTCTGCTCCCGTGTGTAACACCAGCAGCTTTAGAACTGCAACGGGTGCAGCCAAAGAGTAACACAGCAGCCCTTCCTCAGCTGCTAGAGGTGGTATTTTGTATGGTGAATAATGGCACTTTGTGTCTGTCTCAGTTATTATGAATTCACCAGCAGTTTTTAATTAATTATCACAGACATCTGTTTGCACTAGCATTTATGACTCCGGGTAGATCACACACTTAATCTGAACTCTGTCTGCATGCGAATCCTGATGTCAATCTTGATGTCTAAACTGACTGCTCCCTGGCTTTGCTGTAACATGTCTGACAGCAGCAAACCAGGGACATGTCAATTCTGCCATGCCAGAGGGTGACAGCCAGGAGTGGCACTGACATTAAACCAGCCAGATTCAGTACAAGCAGCAGGTTGGTCCTCCTGTCAGACTCCCAGGCAGGATAGGGCTGCTGCCATCAGTACTTGTATTGCCACGGCAAGGCTGTGCCCAGTCCCTGAGCTGATGTGTCACCCCAGAGAGCAGCTCCAGAGCACCCTCTCCTTGTGAGAGGGTAAGTTCATATACATAGATGAGACTCTCTTGAGACCACAGTGCATGCAAGAAGCACACCCCCTTGACAGCAAGCTTAGCTGCCTAACCACACGTTCATGTCACACCTCTCCCACTCAAGAATTTCACATCACGTTTAATCCGGTGCAGCTGCAGGTTTCTGTCCAAACAGGCAGTTTGCATTCCCTCCAGCAGTTTGTCCCTGCTCCAGGTTCCTGTCCCCTTGGTTGTGTAAATTTGATGACTGGGCTGATCAGAGGGAAAAGGTAAGTTTTGGAACTTTGTGGGGATTTTTTAAATGAGTTGGTTTTCCATTTAGCTTAGCCAACCACCTCTGCAAGATCCAATGCAAAAGGAACAGCAGGAATACAAAGTCAGAGTGGAGCTGGGAACTCTTCTGACAGCAGCTGCCATTAAATACACTTAGGTGTAACACAAGACTCTACCTTAAAGGGACTAAGGATGTTTCTACAATCTGCAAGCCAGAAACAATGATGGGGAAGAGAGTAAAAACTTGAGATAAACAGGAAAAGGCATGCAAAATAGCAGAGAGATCCATTAATACGTTCTGATTCCAGGCAATAGATCTGATTCTCCTTTTGCTCCTTTCTCTCCATCTGCTTCAGACTAACTTTGAACTTGTTTAAGATTTGCTCAAAATCCCACAGTCTACCTGAAAACCGGGTTGTCAGTCATGTCCCACTGCTAGGTTTCATTGATTGGTGTGCTTGGGTGAGACCAAACATGTATAACCTTGCAAAATTCACAAGGCAAATAATGTGCAAAGAAGTTACTAGATATGCTGCTGCATGACAGGTATAGGTGAGGTTTTGAAATTATTCTGGATTTTGTTATTTGCTCCTTTGAGGTCACCAGATCTTAGATGGCATTTCTGCTTTAGACTTCCTTTAAGCAGTTGTGGATTTTTGTAACTAGAAGCAGAAGCTTATTGGATTCTTTTCAACAGCTGATTTTCATTGCCACCCAAAAAGTAACCGGCTCCAACTTCTAATCTTGCATCGTTCATCTTTTAAACTAAAAACTGCCAAAATCATCTGCTAATGGAGACAGAAACATTTGTATTCCGATTTGCTTCTCAATGATTTTAAAAGATGTTACCAGCAGCTTGGAAAAATAACTATTTAATAAGCCTACCCAATTTAATATTTTTATTATTGTTTGCCATTTCTACAACACCACAGATGTCCCTGGTGTTTAACAGGGACGCTCATCATTTACATATTACTTTACATTTTAAAGACCCACAGAAATATTAACTCTCTAATACTAGCAAAATCCCTGTTTGGAAGATGAATACTGTTATTTCTCCTTTACAAGTGGGGACATTTCAGTGCTACATTTCTGCCTCTTGCCCAAGACCACAAAGCAAGAAGTAAGAGCAGGCTGGCAAGGGGATGCCTAGTGATTGGGGACAGCTCTGGCCATGCCAGGTGGCTTTCCTTAGCAAAAGGACAACCTCCCATTCTAGAAGAGTGCTACCAGATGCTCATTTCCATGGGCCTTCTCCCTCTCCATTTATTCATGCATATGAAGCAAACCCCACAGAAAATCAGAGTACACTTTGGATCTGTATGTGGAATGTGCTCCTGTGCAGCATGTGATGTGACACAGTGTAATGCAATTTCTCTAGATGTAAAGAGCAACCCAGTCTCTAACCACAGTGCTAGAGATTCCAAGCGTGAACAGGATGGAAGCACATCTGAGCACTTCATACCTGACTCGATTGCTAGAAAACACACTTAACCTTCACATACATCATTAGCATCCACATGAACTGGACAGATCTTCCACATGAACAGAGCTTCAGAGGAAGATTCAGAACCAGCTTGCAGCAGACACTCAGTGTCACAGCTACCCTTCTCAACACCTAAAACCTGGGGATCATTCTTGCTCCAGCCTGGGCTCCCAGGCTTGATCCTGCTGCTGCCTGCACAGGAAGCTCACTTCACAGCAGAACAAGAAATACTCAGAATTTTCATTTGTTTATTTTCAGGCCTTAAATTGGGGAAGACAAAACTATGGTGCCTCCCTCCTAGAACTGCTGCCTCGTCTGTTAAACCAACAGAAAATGGTTTCTCATCTCATATAGACGCTATTATCTTGAATTTCCCAGCTGTCAGCTGACAGATATGAGCACTGGGAGAGAAAAATAAAACAAGCATAGTGTATAAACAACCCTAGGGACTAAATTTTGCAGACTTTGAACATCAATGATGTGCAATTCTTTGTTTGCTGAGGTGAGCAAGTACACAGGGAGAACAGTACACAACAATTACGTTAAAACACTGCACAGCGCTTGAGCTTTAAATATCTCAGAGGGACAAAACATAAGTGTAAGTTGCTCTGAAATGAAAAGAGATATTTTGAGCTGTTTCTTTAATAGGGAGAGGTGAAGGTTATAAACAAGGCAGCGCGCTGGTGCGAACAACGGTAGGCACTCTGAGAGCGCTTGCGCTGGAAGAACTGTAGACATCCCTGGGATGTCACTACAGACCTCAACTAGAGACCCTGCAGAGATGGAACAGAAGCATTGTTCCCAGAATTTCTGATTAAAAAGCTGAGAGAAGAAACTAATGAGTTTTATTCCACACAGTATTTCTATTAAAAACCAGTGGGATGATGTAATGTAAAGGGATGTATAGAAGACGATGCATACTCTCAATGGCTGCCACCGCAGGTGCGCAAGGTTTGCTTGGGAAGAAGAGTTCTTGTCCTAGGGGTGTTTTTGGAGAAGCCACATGCTCTACAAAGACAGGTCTTAAAAAAACCACCTCCACTGGCACACTCTGTAAAGCCCACTGCAATATCAGGCCTCAGATGTATGCCTCTCCTCTTTGAGACAGACAACCCAACACTTCAGAAAAATAGATCTCTACATCTGGTTGTTTGTCTTTTTCTGAGAGAAATGTCTATCAGTGACAGCAATTAACTTCTCACCAGCATCCTCTACTCTTTCAAAATTCTTCAAATCACTTGACTGATATCCTCCCCCCTAGACTTTGTTCTCTTTCAAGGCTTATTTTGAATAATTTACTGACACAAAACTCCCCACTAATCCCACTTCTGCCACAGACCCTTTTCCCAACCACCCAGCCCTAAGTGTGAGGTAAAGAGCTAAGCTGCTTCTTGCTTTATTCCCCTCTACGTTCAACATCTTTTCCCAAATAGAGAATTTTAAAAATTTAACAAAATGCAAAACCCTCTTCCTATTGAAATGCTGGTGTTAGAGCAGTAAATAATATATAAGGCAATGAAAAACAATAGCTGGGTTTCTTAAAAAGCTTGGAGAGATGGACCAGTTCTAGGCACGAAGTTTTACTTACTTAAGGAGAGAGCCTTGCCCTTCAGCATCCCAATCAGATCTGGAAAACCTGCTGGCACTACAGCTTGCCTCCAGCCCTTCATTTCCAGCAATTCTTGACCTCAGGTCTCACTGATCCCTGCTGCAGCTCTGCTAGATGGAGCAAACTGCTCAAAGGTAATGAATAAAATTAACAGTCAGAAGAAAGGCAGGAACCTGTTTATTCAAATAATATAAAGATTTATACTCCATTAAGCCTATTCTAATCCCCATGTGGAAAATAAGAAATATTGTGCACCAAACAAAATCCTTGGTGGCAGGCAGAAGGGGCATATCTTTAATGATTAGAAAGGATAGACCAATAGTTTTAAGACAAATTGAGGCAGCAAGGACTACAGAGCAATCAGATCTATTTAAAGATCAGCTTGGGAGTTTTTACAACTGCAAACAGAAATAGGATTTTGCTGTAAGCATGCTATAAATGTAAAGCCACAGCAGACAGGGTGACATCTTTGCAGCATCAAAGTATGGGGAATAACTCCAGAAATAACCTTTAGTTCTAAAAGAAAATTTACAAGTTGTTGGAAAAACTCATCAAGTTCCACAAACATCCAAAAGGTTTGGGGTCTTCCCATGTGCTATTTAACAAAAACACCCCTTTACCTACTTTAAGGTTAAAAAAGCATACTTTCTAAAGAGAGTGGGAATTACATTTCCTTGGCAATCACCTGCAAAATACCACAGGTTGAAGAATCTGTCGGAATTCTGTTCTTGTGACATCTACACACTGCCAGAAGCACCAGCACTTAGCAGAGACAACGAGTGCAAAGTTTCATGGACTGTTCCAGTTCTTTAAAAAACAAGTTTTAAAGTTTTCTGGAGCACCCAGCTTGCTTGCTGCCCTGCAGGTTTCCCTGCGAAGCCTGACTTCTGATGGTCAGTCCCTTAGCCCAGTCCTGCAAATCTTCATCTCCTCCAGAGTGCCCTGCAGCATCACACTGCCAAGGCTAAAAGAAAACTAAATGTCCTTGCCAATAAATTAAATAAGCATTTAATTCTAAAACAAAATGAACACAACACCAATACTTAAGTCTCCCAACAGCGGTAACACGCTGTAGACAGAGGTCCAACACCATGATGTGATCTGTTGCCTGTGTCAACCTTGCATCATGACAAGTTTGGCTCAAAAAAATACCAGAATCAGGCCCAGTGCTTGGGCCAGGTAATTCAGTGCTGGTCCAGTATCAAGTGATTCAAGTGATTCACAGCCTCAGAGCTGGCACACAGAAACTGCTGCCCAAGCAGTGCATTTCAGAAGGCACGCCCTGAGTAACGACGCGTTGCAGCGTTCAGCCCTCTCTCGTTTGCCAGCCTCCCTGCTCATTTGAAGGTTTCTCTCCTCCCCCTTATTGCAGAAAACATCTGAACCAGATTAAAATGTTTCCTTTAGCCACACGTCAGACTGTTAAGCAACACCGAAAAGCCATGAGCTGGAACTCCAGGCACATAAGATATAATTTTCTAAGTGCCATGTGTCCTGCCACTGGTTTTACTCACACTCTAAAAACTACAGTAAGAAAACACTAAGGTGATAATGAGAAACCACAAAGGCAAAGACATTCACAGAATAAGGCGTATTTCCTCAAGTATCCTGGCACAAATAGGGTGTCAGGAAATCTGTCAAATAGCACCCCTCGGTGACTGGGTAACGAGGGACACAACATGGCAACATCTGTTTCAGCTTTCACCATGATTTTTCTTTCTTCCTCTCTCTCTTACTTGGTTTTTAGTGTTTTAAATGTGATTTTAATGCAATGTGTTTTGCATGAATAAAACAGCACAATGGAGGCATGAGCTGAAATCTTTCCTAATTGTCAGTGGATTCAGAAAGAGTAGTTTCTCAGTGGTTTGTAATGTGCAGAGTTCATACACATCTGCTAGTCTCTACAGGAAGACATCATATTGATGCTACGAGTTTGACAGACAGCTCCTCTTGTCATGGTAGAGATCTGACCTTGGTATCTGAGACTCCCCTGTATTCTTCCTTTCAGGAAATAAACTGCTCCCTTCCACATTAGGAATTGATTGCTCCAACTGCCACATACCCCAACAAAGAGCAGAGCCTCTCCTCACTCCCACAGCTGCAGAGCTCAGCCTCCACCAGGCACGGGTCCCAGCAAGCTGCGCTGTGCACATCCCCACCCCAGCAAACAGCCAAGGACACACACAAACAGCCTTCAGTAGGATGTCCAGCTGCAGCCCAGGATTTCTTGAGCATTAGCAAAGGAAGGAATGTAGCAATGAAAGAGGTGAGGGGGGGCCAGACTGATGTTTCAGTCCCACAACCTCTAAATTTCAAAGACTTGACGCAAAGCGGGCCATGGCAGGACAGCAGTGCTATCAGATTCATACCCAGGGTCACGTACAGCTGGGGGTCAGGACCTCCACGGCAACCTCAACCCCATCACCCTCTGCCAGGCCACAAATGGGTTTACCAGGCATTTTCCTTGATGATGGGAGGGAGGGAGGAGTCGGGAAGGGTACAAGATGTGACCAGCTGGGAGAGATGATAGGTGCAGCAGTAGGTCAGGAATCTGTCTTCATGGAGGGATAGCTGAAGGTACTGGTGACTGTAAACCGTACCATGGTGCCACCCAGGGAAAGTCTCTCTAGCGCTAGACGAGGGCACTTTGCTGTAGAAAGTAAACCAGCTACAGAACAGCTTGCTGAGACCCATCCTTGGTATTTCTGATTCACACCCTACCACGTTGCATAGAAATGCCTTTGCTAGCCACAGCCTCTTCCCTCCTCCAATTTCTTCTTCCCAGCCAAGAGCTGGGACGGGAGCCAGCAGGCTTTCAACTCTGTACACCTCACAGTTAGTCACTTCTTGTGAACAATCCCCATCCTCGCTCGGTCGGTCTGTGCACGGTGTGCAGCGTCACCCCCGCACGCGGGTGCGAGTCCGTTAGCCACTCAACTTGCTCCATGCTAACTGCTGCCGCTCATTAGAGGTCATTAGCAAAACGCCTACCCTACAGAAGCTTTCACTCAAGCTCAGATAAGCTTGTGTTAATAAGAAGCAAGGGTGTTGTTATAACACCTACCAATCTGTGCTGTGTTTTTGGAAGGAGAATGTGTATCGAAGCCACCCTCTGCCGTGGGAGCAGAGCCCAGAAGTTTGCACACAGCATCATCTGCAGCAGTCACTGCCCAGCCAAACACTGGGTCCATCTCGGGGGAAATTCACAACTGAAATTTAGGATGATGTAATATCTCTACGTGGAGGCAAAGGAATACTATCGGTGTAACATTTATGTTAAGTTACACTCAGAAGCTTTGAAGAAAATAAGGGTCTTGTTATGCTAAAGGGCTGTGATAGAAAAGACGCAGCTTTATCCTTCTAAAATCTTCCGTACTAAGGGGCTGAATACGAGGTGTATATCATAAAAAGCAACCAGCAGAAATATGTAAAGTGTTCCTTACATTTGCATTTTTCTCAGCACACCTTTCAGCCTCTGTGAATTTCACAACCTGAGCTCACTGCATGCAGGCTTTTCTAAAAACTTCGAGAAAACCCAACATGTGGCATCAGTGGCCCAGTCACAAGGGCTTTAACAAATCTAGAAGTGGTGTCACACAAGCAGGGATGAATGAATATGAAAAGACCCAAACAATCCAGCCAATAACTTAGAGTAGATTTCTGTCAAGAGCTACAGACAAGATAACTTCAAACCTGAAAGTCAGGAGTGTAGGGGCATATTTAGATCTTTTCCAGAAGTTTGTGAACTTCTCCAAAACACCTCTGATGTTTCAGTTTCAATTCACTTTGAGTTTTGGACCAGAGATGCAGATTTTTGCCTTTTCCTTCAAAGATGGTTCCAAAGACTTATACTGTTCTGTAGGAGCAAAAGAGTTGGAGACGTGCTACTGAGCCTCTCTGCATATCATGTGTAAATCTCAAACGCTACAGGCTAGGTATAACTGCGGTACTCCATCTACTTTTAAACCAAGACTTAATTATCCATACGTCTCAACCTTTGCTATAACAATTCTATTTTCTTTGAAGAACTGAACTAGGAATCCACGAGTCACTTAGACATTTTTAAGAGCCTTTAAGGATGGACAGCGCATCTCAGATTTGGTTCTACACTTGGCTGGGACAGCAGGGACAGGCACCAACATCCAGAACTATGCTGTGCCAGCACAGCTAGGTCTTCCAAAGAGAAGTAACTTTATACAGCCCATGAAAATACTTATTCCACAGCATCAGCACTCTTTACTGCAATCTTTATCTTCTTCCAGGAGAAGAGTCTGGACACAAAGGACCAAAACAAAAGTGCTGAAGAAGCAGTATGTCCCAAGGGATTTACTGCACTGGTGGAGAAACCCTGTGCTCCACAGCCACGTCAGACAACCTCAGCACCAGGCAACTTGGCCACTTATAAAGGCCAAGGAATGCACATCCTCACAGACAGTTGAATTTTGCATGTTACACAAATATTAAAGGCCACCTTTATACATCTCTGTTGTGCTTTAGCACATGAACAGAAAAATCTCCTTGCCAGTGCATCAGCTTATTTTTTCCATGGTGAACTACTGTTTCTTGCACATTACATCACTCTCTCAGACACTTGGCTGCTCTCAAAAGCTTCTGAAGTTATTTGTTCTGGCTTCCATTTTTGATGGTGAAGTGCAATCTAGAGAGCCCTACTTAACTTCTCCCACTTGTGCATCTAAATGCACAGAGATTACCAAGGTAGAAGAAGAGGCTGGGGACAGAGCATGTTTCTAGAGCACAGTGAGACTCCATGGTGTCACACTGGGGTAAACTATTACACAATTTAAATATAGATATCCTATGCTTTCTTAGGAAAGGGAGCTCTTGCTGAGACATGAGTGACAACGGTTCCCCTGGCTTTAGTAACACCCTGGCAGCAGCCAGGCTGTTAAAAACAGACCCATTAGCCACTCATTTGTCAGCCCCACAGTGCCTGGCTTCAGTGGTGTTAGCAGCAAATGGAAGAGCACTATATTTATTTTTTACAGTGGAGAACTTTGATAAACAGCAGCAGGCAGCAAAGGCCAGTTGATTTATATTTCTTCCAGTATATATTCTTAAGAATGGCAGCCACCGTTATGGAAGCTATCAAAAAGCTAGCTTTGACCTTAAATAAGTGTGCTCCCATGTCAGACAGCTCCAGGACGGAGAATTTATGAGGCAGATGTTAAATTCAGGGAAGGAAGGAAGAAAAGCTGGGTTAGCCTTGCTAGAGATGCAGTCTAAGTTCACAGCACAGGATGCAGCCACCTGGTTTAATTCTTTGCGTCCCTTCAAGATAAAAACTTATCCACCCTTAATGTTTGGTTCTGTTCAGGTTCTGTTCTGTTCAATATCTAAACCATCTAAACAACAGCAGGCAAATGCACAGGGCTCCAGGCTGCTAGGTGTAGAGGAGGCAAGCTGAGTCATATGTGTATGCATTAACTTTATGTAAAGAACAGAGAACAATGCAATTCTTTCTGTGATTTTATAGACAAGGAAAAGTGCTGGAGGAGCAGTTCTTACAGTGCAGGTTTGCTACCTTTTGCATATGCTTTCCTCACTAAAAATTTTGCATAATAACAGAAAATCTTTAATATCTCCTTTTATATTTCAGAGGATAAAGGCATTCACTACTAATTTACTTTGCCTAAGTACGCTATTCTTTTACAAAAATGGAATCCCAGCCATAGCATAATGTATTGGTCATCGTATTTACATCTCTTCCTGCTTTAATAGTGTTTTGCAGAAAATGTTTATTTACTTTTATGAAGCCAGCTGAAAATTATATTGCTTAAATTTCTTTTATATATTAACTTGGAAAAAAAAATTCAATAAATTACTTGGCCTTCCCTTCAGCACTATTGCAATTGTTATAATTTATTAAATGGACTTATTAAGTTCATTTACAAGCAAAGTGGTGTTCACTTAAGACCCATTTATCATTTTCTTTGTAAGAGGATACCAATAAATGCAAACTATTTGCAAAAGTAAAAAACAAAAACCCAACAAAAAAGAATTGACATTGACACTTTTTCCCCCATTAGAAAGATACTTAGAAAAAACCATAAGATACTTTTCTACGCAGCCCAGTCAAGCTGCTGTGTAACCTAAACACACCATTACAAAGACTTTTTAAATAGTGGGACAACACATCATACTCTCAGCTTACCATGCCACCTATTCCTTTGCCCAAAGAAATACTAGATTATTGCTATTTTTCTCAGGTATTGTTCCTCACTGCTGCTCAGAACCCTGCATCTGCATGATGCTCCTCGTGCCTGGGCATAGCTCCTCTGGGGCTGGCTGGGCTCCCAGCCACTGTGGGCTGCAGCCCCACTCCCACAGGTGAGGCAGGCTATCTTGTGTCCTCCCTAACATCTGGCTTGTCCAGAAAGAAGGAGCATTTTCCCTATGGACAGCTGTTTTGAGATTTTAATCCTAAGAAGGACTGCTTGGGGCCAAAAGCAATCAAGTATTTTCCTTCATTTTGTATGGAGCATGTAGAAACATCTGGATTTAGAAAAATAAGAAAATGGCAAAGATAGAAGTAGCATCGGTTGCAGGAGGAAGGAATGAAAAGGAAAAAGGGCAATGTTTTTCAAGCATTTCCCTCCTAGTTTGATTAACTTAAAAGCCATTTAAAATACAAGTCAGCTCTACACCAAGCATGGGCCCAACAGCACCTCCTTCATGTTGCTTCCCCCATCAGCAAAGGGGAATCTGCTGCTGCTTCCCTGCCCCTTGCCAGCTACCACTTTACTTTTTCTTGTCAGCTCACACCATTTCTGCTGCCTCCCCTCCTGTCTTTGTCTCTTCGTGAAGCATCCTGGAATCCAGCCCAGCTTGTTCAAGCTCCCAACACATCTTGAATTTTAATTCACTTTCACTTTAAGTCATCTATCCCTTTTTTAAACCAAGTCACAAGGAGAATGAATCAATTTATTATTAACATAAGCCCAAAAACATCTGCAGAGAAAGCCTGGTCCTGTCTGCTCCCAGCCCATCATAGCACATCCAGCTCAGTGGCAGTACTGACTTGAGGGGGTGCAGGTAAGCAAACTGGGAGCATGAAGCTCACTGTACAGTGATAGCCCACTTTGGAAAGATGCTACAAATATTGCATACATCAGTGGTCAAAGAGATGACCCAGTGGACAGGTCAATTTGGCCTGCAAGTCAGTGAAATACCACATAGCCTTTTGGCTGGCCACTGCTGGTGTATATCCCACTCAATCAGCCACAAAAGAAATTAGTTACAGGTGATAAAGAGCAGGACTGAATGGCAGTGCTCCCAAAAACTTGAGTGGGAATGTTCCTTTTGTGTCACCATGGCATGACCATACATCTGCTGTAAATCCACCTACTCCTCTGGCTTGGGATGGCTCCCTCCACCCCAGGAGCAGCATGTGTCATCAAGCCAAGTGGGACCTGGGTTCTGCAGAATCCACTGAGCAATGAACCAAGTCTGGAGTTGGTGTGAAACTGCCAGGGCAGGGTCCTGTCTGCACAGATCTGTAGCCCACCAGGACAGGGGATCTACCCAATGAAGTCACTCAAGCCAGCTTTTCCTCTCCCTCATGCAACTTCACTACTGCTTCACTGCCTTACGCTGTTCCAACCATCCTTAAAACTAAAGTTACTTTGATTTTGGTGAGCTTTACTTCTGAGTAACCGTAACATGACATTGTCACCAACGACCATGAACAAAGATGTTAATCCTTCTTGGCTGCAGTATCGACACCTGACTAGTACATGACTAGCACCTGGCCTCCAGCAGGACATCATGGCCCTGATCATCACCTCTTGTGACCCCTGAGAATTTTCTAGGGCAGTTGCCAGAGTACTCCAACTGGATTGAAAACGAACACAGACTTTGCTGAACACTGTATAAACTTTTTGCCAAGTAATAATTAAGTTACTTCTACCCTTTCATACAACTGCTTTCATCTCTCCCCTGAAACTCCTCTTTCACAGCCTGTGCACTTTGCAGTGATGCTTGTATTCTATTTTCCAGCGCTCCCTATTAGGGGCTCCTCTCCATCCTGCTGACAACCTGCCAAGCTAATAACAACGAAGAAAGTGTGAAAGTGAGTAAGTGTAAAAGCGCATGACAGGCTTCTCCTTTGCTCTCCTCATGCTCACCCAGCACAAATTCCTGAGATAAGAAGTTACAAATCCCATCTAATTAAAACTGCTCTCAGGACTTGGTAATTAGCACCAGTTCCCGCAGGCAGCACCTCTGAGCCCCACAGCATTGCTGGGACCAGAGAGGTGGCCTCCATGCTGGAGCCAGCTGGGCTGCAAAGGGGCCAATGCTCAGTGACTCCCGTGCCTTGCAGACATATGGCATGGATCTATGCAGTGATCAGGCCCAGCATTCTACTACAAAAGGACAGGGAATGCCTTAGACACCCTCCCAGCCTGGTGATATTGTCTAGAGCACACAGAGCTGCTTTCTCACAGAGACCTCACTGTCAGCAAATCCCTCCTGGAAGGCAGCATGTGTTTAGCAGGATTTCAAAGGCTGTTGGCTGGCAACCACCCATCTCACCTTGGAGGAAACTTTATTAGGCAAGAGGTGGAAATGGGAGCTGTAGTCTACCCCACTATTTCCCTGCTTCTGCTCTCTTGGGGGAAGTAGTGAGACGTGTCTGCCCTGGGCAGGCAGCGTGCCCTGCAGCCAAGCACCCAGGGCAGTGTAAAAGCACAGCATTTAAGAGAAAAAGTGACAACAAAAGGTGTAATACCAGCACAGCCTGTTCTCAGAACACATTAATGTCTTATCTGGACTCTAACACTGTCTGGCTGGTGAGTTTTCCTGCCAGCTGATGTCACATTTCATTCTAATTGGCATTCAAGTTAGTTGAAATGGAACCTCTTCACTATACATTTCATAAAGAACAAGGCAATCAGAATTAATTTTTGCCAATGTGGCAGTGTGCTCCCCCTGCCCCTGCTTCAAACCACAACCACCAATGGGTTGGTGATGGCTGCACCCCACCTACATTGGACTTTGGGGGACAGATGGCAATGTGGTAGCCAAAGGCTGTCTGCAACAGTGACCTCAAGGGTGTACAAATATGACTACAGGTCAATTGTCTTACTCTATAATTAGTGGCCAGCCTGGGGCCAATTAGCGCTCCTGAATGGCAGCAGGCTGCACTCCAAGACCTCCCTCCACCTCTCAAGGTTACTCTTCCAGATTCAGAGATTCTTAGCTGCAACAGGTCCTCAGTAAGTGATTAACAGCATGCTAAGCTTTGAAATCTTAGCTAAGTGATATAAAGGACTGATTGCACATATATAATCCTTGAGACATGAACCATTGACCAAGTCTGGGATTGGATCCAGCCACACTTTGACTCCTCCCCAAGGAGTTCAGAAAGCAAGGGGGGTCCTCTCTGAACCTCAACTCAACAGGATGATCTCTTTGACAGTTCTGTCTGACCTTGTCACAGAATGACTGAATGATATGGGGTTGAAAGGGACCTCCAACCCCCCTGACAAAGCAGGTCCACCTAGAGCAGGTTGCACAGGGACATGTCCTCCATGCAGTAAATAATCAACTGTACCTTGCCATCAAATCTTGTTAAACCACTTATTATAAACCATTTACTATAAAACTTTGTTAAATTGTTACTTTACATCATTAAATACATTGTTGTTTCTGTCTTAGGAGTGAAGTGCATCACGCCATCCACAGGAGTCAAGGAATGGAAAATTTACAACAAAAACAGAAGGGGCAGAGGAAAGTAGGAAATTTTGTTGAGGGTGACGATAATTCACAAACATTTTCCATTAAAAAACCCTTAAGTATCTGAATACTCAAAAATAATGAAACACTTCCAAATAAACACATGTGGAAGTAGGAAAAGGTGCAATGAAGGCTTGTGCATGGCTGCTCTGTAACTGCCTTCATTAGAAAGGATCTAATTGCTTTCCGCCTCCTGCCTGGCCTGTGTGCTGCCCATCACTTCTTATTTGTAAAGAAAGTGCAGTGAACACAAAGTTGTAAGGAGATAATCCATAAAAGCAGTTTACATCACCAATATAAATATTATTTTAATGCATTAAAATTTCATTTTCATTCTTGTCCTAATTTGTTGATTAATCATCTTAATTGGTCAGAAGACAACTGGTCAATCCTTTTCAATTTTACTGCAACCCAGCAAGCTTTCCCTGTTGCAACACTCCGTTATCAACACGGACAATGCAACTGCTTCACGTGGTAGTCACAGAACAACATTTCTTATTTCCTTCCATGGGAATGCATTTGTAGGGACACTAAAATATAGCAGATTATTTGCTGTATTTCTTTGATCTATAAATAGGACTCCTCTGTAGGGGATGTCTTTATTGCATTTCGAGCAATTAGAGTGCACTTACTCTAAAGCATATACAAGTAATTTTCATCTCCATTTTCAAGTTCTGTGCCTGCAAGAAGTAACTGGGCCAGACTGAAAGACCAAACAAGAAACCATGAGGACCAAAAGACCCAGGGGTTTTGTAACAGGACACAGATTTGCTTCACATTCTGCTTACAGCTGTGACTAAAACTTACTTCCCTTGAGGCTTTTCTGGTGGTCTGTGGGACACGAGTTGACAGTGGAAAAACATCTACTGAAGGTTGTTCAGCCCAAAAGCTAACAGAAGATGGGGTCAGGAGGCCAGTGGGTGGAGAGCCCCGACTTGCTTTCTCCTGCCACCTGCCAAGAGGCCAGTTCCTGGGGCTGGGGTCATCATGGGCACAGGGACAAGTGCAAAGAGGCAGAGACAGCAAAACATTTCAGCACAATGGCATTCGCTGTGCTGTTCTGCTGCCTTCATTAAGCACACGAGCTGGAGACCTTCAGTTTCATATGATCTCATTCACACCTTTTCTTTATGAAAGAAATCTTGTGTCACTAGCACATACTAGTTTTTTTTCCAGATTTGCAAGTCCTATTCATAGCTTGTAATTTCTATCCCTGGAAAACTCATTTGTTTTGGACATTTTGGTTTAATAAAAACCCCTCAAGGTTATTATTCTGAAAATAATAAAAAAAATGGCAGGCCTACACAGTGGAACACATCACATAAAACTCCCTGTCACTTTTACCACCAATCCAAAGCACAACCTGCAATAAAGGCAAACATATGCCAGCTTTTAAGATAATGCTACAACCGTAAGTCACCATTTAGTTTTGCTACAAAAACGCAAAGAAAAACCTGTATAGCATTCAAAAGGACAAGAGACTGGCTGGCTACATGTATTGACTGAGTATTTATAGTTGCAGTGTTCAGGAATGCAAATTGAAATTAATCAATGCCAGCAGGGATGCCTAAAAGACATAAGTGAGAATTACAGCAATTAAGAATGTTGTCTCGAAGGAAATTAGAACACTCCATTAATTACAATGCCTTAAAGGAAAATGAACCAAAATGAGAAAGAAAGAAATTAAAATACTGGGAAATTAGCAGAAAAACAGGGGGACAGAAAAGATAATGGGCACGGTATGTATTTCCTCCCCCCTTTCTATTAATGACAAAGAAATAAAAAAAGAAACAGTGATAGGAACTGAACCACCATGCAAGAGGGAGCTGATATATTCTGGCACGGGATCGATGACCAGCACACTCATGGCTTTGATGATTTAAGTCAAATTTGTCATTAAATTCTGTAGAAACTGGTTCCATGAAAAAGAGTACAAAACCAAAAGTGCCAGGCTAATAGGTACAACAAAAGCTGTGCTTATGGTACAACATAACCAGAGCCCCAAATGATTGTGAAGAGAAAAATGTATCTTTAGACTCTACAGACAAGGGGGGTTCTCTGTGGTAGGACCACGTACCCACTGGCAATTCTCTCACTTCACCTGCTGTGGTGGGTGGAAACGTGACTGCTTTAGTCCATGGGCAGAACGTTCTCTGCCTTCCCCATGTCCGGGTTGTTGCAAACCCTGCCAGGCCCAACGAACTCCCAGACTCACCCTACCTGTGTTCAGAGTGGCCCTACCCAACTCTTAAACCCAACTTGCCTTTGATAGACCACAGACCTGACACATGAAAAATTCTTGATGGCCAGCCTGCGTGTGAACGTGCTGGAAACAGTCTCAGTGCAGTATGTCTCCTGGCCTGTTGCCAGCAGGAAGGTGAAACACCAACGTCTCGTTTCAGAGTCAATGTAGTATCTTGGATAAAAAAAAATATTGTGCTCTCTTGCTTGTGTACTTTCAATTCATTTTTGGGAGAACACAACTTTATCAGGTCAGTAGCAACATGTTACAGTTGTACCATAAACAGCTAGTGCTGGTGGCTGTAAGAGGAAGGGTGTAACAGGCACCTTTCACCGAGCATACTTGCAACAACCACTTAACCTTCCCCTTAAACAGCAGCTCCAGACAAGCTGCCATTAGCTCTTCCAAGAAATTTTGCCTGTTTGTGTAAAAGAGGCAAAAATGAACAAAGTGCAAGTGAGACAGTCCCAGAGAAGCTGTGCCTTGAAGTGGCACATTGCACAGAGATCAGCATCACCACCTGCAGCTCTGAGTGCTAAAAGGCCACAGGGACGCTCGACACCTAACCTTGCAATTCCAGCCACATATCAAAGATCAGGGAGGGTGAAAAAAAAAAAACTTCTGTGCCCAATTCCTTCTCCAAGCCACGGGCCGTGACTTTTCATAGACACATACTGTCATAACCTCTTCCTCCCTTTAACCAGGAGTAGCTCTAAGACTCCTCAATTCAGCTTCTCATCACGGCAGAGGGGCCATGGTGAGGTACTGTCTGGGTTCTGCCTGGTGTGACTGCAGTGAGTTTGCTTGAGAGACAGCCAAGTGCTTCTGAGCAGCACAAGGGACACCAGATGGGAACAGTCTGCTGGAGAAAGTCCTTCCTCCCGGATCTGAGATGGCTGCAGAACTCCATGTGTCGGGTTTATACTGAGGTACTTTTTATTATATCTAAAACTAAATTTTAAAATATTTTTTGTCAAAGCAAATTGACTTATGAGGACGTGATTTTGATCTGCAGCTGAACATCAAGTACCACTCACAGTCCTTGTCTCTCTAATGACCTCGTCTCACAGCAAGCCTGTGGACAATTCCTCTCTTCATGAGAAATATATGTAAATACATGCACGTATTTATGCGCCTCAGACACCACATCCAGGAAAGACACTGAAAACACAAACCCCAACGACAGGATCTGAATGGAAGGACACAAATAGCTTGCAAAGCATAATCACTGATGTTTCTTGCTGATGGCATCGTACCATCGTGCTGGTTTCCAGGATCACCAAACACATTTATGCAGCTTCTAAAGCAAAACCGTCCTCAGCCGTGGAGGGGTGTTGCTGCCTTTCTGAATTCCAACACTTTGCCTTTCCTCCTTTGGGCTCAGCCAGACGAATCTGGACGATCTGGCTAGAGCCAACCACTCTGGGCTTTAGCAGGAAGAGGTTTGGCCGTGGAAAAACTCGTGACATCAGGGAAGGAACCATCCCTGTGCCACGCTCCCAGTTCGGATACATCGCCGTGGCTACATGCACTTCACTGAAGAGCTGGGCCTGTATCTTTTCTGCCTACTTTCTGTTTGTACTCTAAAATGGCCTTTCAAATCATTGGAAATGGGTGACAGTTGAGGCACTCAATTATTTCTTTAAGTGCAGATTCTGCATTCCTTCATCTGTTAGTTATATATATTTAGTACAGATTGAACAGCACCTGCTGACTAGATGAATCATTTGCATCCGAGTCACAAAATGGGAACTTAAGGACCTCCAGTGAAATTGGTGCTACTGATGCTGCCAATTCAACTCCCGTTGCTGATACTAATCAGCATCTCTTTAAAATGATTACAGCATTCAGATAGGGCCATAAAACTACCAGGTGGGCTATATTTCTTACTGCTTCCCAGTTTTTATACAGTCTTCCCTGTGGGAATGGATTTATTGGTCCCATCAATCCCTCTTACAGTCTTTAGCACAGGAAGGAGATGTCACGGAGTTTTAATGTCTCATATAGTTTCTGAATTACACGATCATTATAACCAGCTTGGCACAAAATACTGTTTTCATCAAACTCCGTATTTAAGGCAAAAATAGCAGATTAATGTAAATATATATATGCATGTACAAAATAGACGATTTTTATTGTTTATTTAAAGGCCTTCTAAACTGCATTTGCACAAAATCTTTATTCAAAACCACACAACTTTTATCAGACCAGACTGCTCTCTAGCACAAGCTGGCACAGTGAATTCTAGTCAGTAAATCTGAACTGCTGAATCCAGCTCCATTGCACGTCAGGGGACCCAATAAAAGATTAATTTCTTTTTTTTGAGGGAGAACTCGTATGACCTAAAGGATGTCTCGGGAGTACAAGAGAGTTTCTTGGGTTTGAGGCCTTTTTATTTTGTTTGTTCATTTTAGAGCACATGTAAATTTTAACTGAAGACAAAGGCAGCTTGTCCATTCCTAGCAATTTTAAGCACAGTAGTCAGGTCTCATCTAACTGATTCTTGGTGTAAATACTGGGAGTGTTTCTTTACAGTACTTTCAGACCAACACATCTTTATTTTCACAGTGCTCTCAAGGAGGAGGCAAGTTAGATCTCCTTATAATTTCCCTATTCTGGAAGGGGATGGTGTGCCTCCAGTGCAGGGAACCTGGTGCTGCTGAACCCACCTGGCATGGAGCTGGACCACAGTGACGATGAAACCGCAGGTGCCCGAGGCCCAGCCTGGTTGGTCCTGCCCCTACCTGTTTAGCCTGAGCTTGCTCTTGCATCTGGTCCTGCAGGTCTGCCTTAAGCAACTCTGTCAAGATCCTGCCCAGTAACCCTGACAGAGCCATCTTTCTGCTGCTGCGGTTTATAGCATCGCTCAATCACAAGGAAGGAGAAGGGGCCTGCCTTCTTGCCCATCGGGACTCATTATGTTTTATGATACAGGAAAGGGAGAAAAGTCAAATCCTGATTTACAGCATCCCCCTTTCTGTTACTTGCAACGCATATCGAACACACTGACAGGATTAGAAGTCCAGATATTTGCTCCTGCTTTTTAACTTGATTTCTTTTGTATACCTTGCTGTGAGTCTTGTGTGTGCACCAAGGAAGAGTTGATTATGAACTTCAGGACTGACTCCTTCACAGCTGACATACACACATTTGGGGGGTTTATATACCAGCCTATATAAAATAAACATAAAATAAAATGTATATAAGGGCACGCTTCCACCTAGCTTTCCAATGCCTTGTTATAGTACCATCAGAAAGACTAAAAATGTCTGTAGTACCCCTTAATACTCAGGACCACAAAGGGTCTATCGTCACCAAGGCTGGCATGGTGTTCACTCACTCTTCTGAAACTATGTCTGGACATAAGTGAGGGAGGTGCCCATCGCTCCATAGCTTTTTTCTCTTCCATATGCAGCAGCAAACTATGAGTCCTACACCAAGGTTTCTTCTGAGTGAGTATTTGGGCAGCCAAGGTCTGCAGCCAGTTCCCAAGCCCAGCCTGGTTTCCTGAACTACACAAGAGCTGGCCGTCTAAGAGAGGATATTGCCAGCAAAGTATGCCTCAAGAAATTTGGTATGTAAATGTTATCAGTGAAGGGCAGCAGTAAGTACATACAAAACCACACCTGATGCTCATTGAGGAAAAAAAAACCCAAACATCTCAATCCCTACTCTCAGTACAGAAAAAAACCCCAGGTAGAATGCCTAACCCACCTCTAGCAGTTGGTGTGAATGACTGTCCACAGACAATAACTCACCTTGGAAACAGCTGGGCAATAGAACTTGCTGAAAGCAAGATTAGTAACCGCAGAAGTTTTCCACCCTCTCTGTGTGAGACAGAGGGAAAAATACAGCAAGTACTCTTCCTTGTAGCCTTGGGATGAATTTTTATCTATGTGGGATGGATCTCCAGAGGGTCATGCTGACACTACCAATGAGGCAGTGATGTACCTGCCCCAGTGCCATCTCAATTCCAGCACAGACTACTTGGGCTGGATGTGGCACTGAAGTTGTTCCCGAGTGCAGGACCCTGCCTATAAAACAGCAGAAGTAGGTTCTTCTGCTGGAGTTTAATCACCAGAGTTAGACATGAAAAAGGACAGTAAAATAGAGCAAGTAATTCAGCTGAGCAATTCCAGACCAAGCCCTTGCCAGTTCCCTGATGCAGACTTTGGGGAACTTAAGTGCTTTTGGAAAGTTCATGAATCTGGCTGTGGTTCTCTAACCATCAACTGCGAGTTTAAATCGTTCATTTTCTTTAATTAAGGAGGGAAGAACGACTTCCTCTTTCAACAATGTATTTCCCCAGTGCTGCTTTGGCCTTTCAGCATCATGATGTAAAAAGACAGAAACTCAGTTAAAAGGAGAAAAAGGTTCCCATTTTGCTTTTCTAAAGTTCAGTGAATTAACACCATTCTCATTAATTTATTCTGAATTTTAGCAATAGATTTAATGCAAACTACCGAATGATTGTAATTCAGCTCTAGAAACTGTTAGGAAAATTTACCAAAGAATACTTGTCCTTTCGAAGCATGAAGAAGAAACAAAACAAATGCTAGCCTATTTTCTGTAAAACATTGTTATTGGCACCAGAATGACTACGCCGTATTTATAGCTGATACAGACTTTCACACAGATTCATATGTAAGAGGTTCAAATATTTCTATAAATATTTTCATAGGAATTACTGCTTTTCTCCTTTATACTTTCTCCATGCTCTTCAGTATCCCTCAGGCCTGTCCATACCCCTGCAAACTCCTCAACCCCCAACCAAAGGCCAATTTCTGTCTCCCAACAGCGACAACTCTCCCATTCCTTCTAGCTGCTCCATCCCTGTATTCTCACTTCCCTGCCATGGCACCTCTGTCTCCTTCACACCTCCATCCCCAGGTCCTACATCCACACTTACTTTCTGCAAAATCTTCCTGTGGCTTTGTGCTAACCACTTTCCTGCTTACATCATTTGCTTCTGATTTGGCCCTGAAGTCAGAGCACCCAGCTAATGGTCAACAAATACACACCAGTACAAGAGTGCAGACCTGGTTTTTTCTTTAACCAGACCTGTGAGTACTTAAGGAGACTTGGGCTGGTCCCACATGCTTAAGTCAAACAATATTCAAAGATACCTGAAAAATTCTACCTCAGCCTGCAGTCACCTCATATTTGCTACAGCTCAAAATTCAGGCATGACATTCTCCCCTGAACTCTGGTTGTCACGTTAGCAGCATCACATGAGTGACATGAACCACGAAGAAAACGACATTCAGGGTTTTAATTAGCATCAGTGGTGCAGCGAACTCTGGACATGCTTGTGTAAACAAAACACAGGTACATGCCAGGCAGCCATCTGAACACACAAAAAAGGGATAAAATTAAAAGCAGCCTGATCGACACTTCAGCAAAAATTGTCTGCTCATAAATCATTCCAAAAAGAGAGAGGGGCACAAATGAAATTCAGGACATTTAGCTGTGAGTACTCAGGTCACTGGGTAACATTCTTTCTTACTTATGGGTTAAGGAAAGTTTTAAAAAAAACCTTTGAATGCCTTGGCTTTGAATATTAATTTTTTTTTTTGCTTGCCTTCCTCTAGTCATTTTCTATGAGATAATTAGTGCAAGAATTTAGTCCAGCCAAGTCTGTATCCATGAACATGTCAGGCCTGAAGCAAATTCTGCTTCTACCATTCCTTCCTCCCTCATAATGCCAAATGATTACGTATTAGCATTTTAAATACTTGCCATGTTGAATTTGGGCTAGCTTGCTTTTTCCATGGGTGGAGGTGGGCTGAAGGAAGTTTTCTGTGACTGTCAGAGATTTCCCCATGCCCTCTGCAGGTACCTGACAGGCAACAATCCTGCCTGGTTTATGTCGCACACCTTGTGATGGTAACACAGTCAGCTAAAAAGCAGCTGGCCAAACTAACAAGCCTCTGTTATTGTGGATAACTGTTCTTTGTTTCAGTACAAACAACTATTAATTAATTAACTGCCTGTCATTAATTGTTAATTGCTTAATTACAATATTCCATATTCTGGAGATTCTACAGGCACAGCTTTCAGTTAAGTCAATTTACCAGTTTTGGAAACTGATTATTTATTCATGCAGTGTGTTCAATACTCCTCACATTCATACATCATCCTTCCTGCCAAGCTCCTCTGCTGCCTTCTATAAATCAAGAACTGATGGGAAGAGAGCTGGTCTGGCAGCAAACAGGGCCCAGGGCTCAGGAAATTGGGGTTCCAGCCCCATTTCAGCCACCCTATGCCTGCAGGACTGGAGGCAAAACTCTGTCACAGGTCCCTGCTCAGGAACAGGCTCCAGATCTGGTGGTAGTATGATAATTGAGGCTTTTTGAGCTGGTCTGGTACTAGGGGGATATAAGATGCAGCCAGAATTTCAAGTGGTTTTTGTGTTTTCCTGATGACCCTCATTCTCACTCACCTGCACCTTTCGCTGCCTCATCAGAAGAGGTTGCACGTCAAAAGGGAAATATATCTTGCTCTTTTCCTTATGCTGGTAGAAAAAGCTGGCACATGCTGTAAGTAGTGAAGACTGAGGTCCACTGGTTTTAAATCAAAGCCTTAATGTGTTCCTGTTCCCTTTCGCTCAGCAATTTCTACACTCATTCCCCTTGGGCAACAGGAGCTCTTGAACTCTGGACCAATGTGATGCCCTCATCTGGAGGGACAATAGCCTAAATGCTAGAACAAAAAGAGTTTTTCCATCATGGCAAAGTCAAAAACTGAGACATTTCTCCTTTCTTTTCTTCTTTTTTTTAAGTACTAAAAAATTACCCTAATTTTCTTCTTCCAGCTGGTAGCTTTTGATTTTATTGAAAAGGGGAATTATCAGATCTCCATTCCTCTGCTTTCATCCCACGAGTTTCTCAAGTGTCTGAGCTCTAATGACAGCCCAAATGATTTCACAAAACTTAAAATTCAGAAGACATTATTTGGTCATCAAATCTGACTGTCCTCCTTCTCCTCCTCCCCTCTGTAAAGCACAAACCATTAAATACAATATATTTACCCCTCAAACTGAGCTCAGTAACTGGGGATGACTACACAACTGCAACTCCCCAGAGATCAATTATCCCAGCGCCAAAGAAGGAGGAGGTAGAACAGCGCCAGGGCCTTTGCAATGGAAGAGAACTGATTGAGGGATGTTTTTCTAGCACAGACCATAGGCAAAGAACACCCTCAAGGTAGGAAAAGCAGCTTTCTTCTGCTGCAAAATTTATTTCTGTATTAGATGGTGGCATTTTGAATTTATCTCAAGTAGTCAGAAGATGATTTGGGGCATATATTATTACTTCAAAGCTGGAAGAAATTATTTTAGTGTTGGAGGGATTTTCTATGAAAGTGAAGAAAGAACAGAGGGATAACAGAAGATCTTGCAAGTGTTAAATGCAAATTACTAACTTGATATGACGATAAACAGAACTGTCTTTGCACACTTATAAGGCTGCATTGTAAGATGTGGAGAACATCTGTGCACTGCATATATGCACACCTTCCTTCTTCGCTTCCTGGCATTCCTCCAGCTAATATTTTTAAGATGTCCACATTGACTGCTTTTATTTCCTTTTGATAGTAAATTTCCTGCTAGTAACAATACAGTTAATGGATAGGAAAGATTTTTTTCCTCAGTATTTGGGATAATGTAGCTTTGCTCTTATTATGAAGCCATATTGTTTTATAGATGCACCATCTCAGGCTTTCTTTTATGTCTTTTGAATTTCAGTGCACAGCACCATAGAAGATAACAGCAAACAAGCTCTTTACCAAACACATGGAAATCATTAACACAGGAAAATATCAGGAATAATCTTATAACTTTTTAATAAAGATTTATACTTTCTCTATCTTTTCAAAGTTGTCTTTGAAGACCTTGACAACTGCCACAGGGACAAGATGAAGTGTATTAAATATACAAGAAAGTACTAATGTAACACAAGTTTGAATGACTGAAGTTATAATGTCAGAAAAGTGTCATGAAAAAATGCCAGATTTCAAGAACAAGCAGCAGTCTGTAATACATTTAACAACAACCAGCAATGCAGTACATCTCCACATGCAGTAATACCAATGCTTGATGCAGCTTGAGACATTTAAATAAAAATCTGTATAACAAAAACTGAATTAGAAAGAATGAAAATGAAATATCCAAATTCCCTGAAGTGTTGCAAAATCTCCAGAGGCAGCTTCAGTAAACATCAAACTTTGTTAAAAGTCTTTTTTTCACCACACACACTGAAAATTCTTCAGCACTGTTGCCATCAAGGGTAGCAGTGGGGGGAGCTGGTTGATACAACATTTCACTAAGGGAAGGTATAGATCAAACTAATGGAACTGGAGATGCCATATTCTTGACTTGCTCTGGGGGACACACCACAATATATGCTAGACCACTCTGAAGGCACAGGATGTCCACATGAGGTGGACATCTCCTGAGCTTCAGACAACAGAGCTATGTAAGGAGTGGAAACAAGTTCTTGAGCTTGTTGATCTAGCTGAGCTGAAGAAGCAACAGAGAGTCTCCAACGACATTTGAGCAGTTTGAAATAAGCAGCCCACTAGGCACCATCGCCAGTTTGAAACCCAGGCTTCGAGGACACCGTGAGACAGTGTTTTGAGTACTTCTGGTGCCCAGCTACGTTAGGACTCAGGGGTGAGTGTGGGTGGGACTGAACATTTCTACCACAACAGATTTTCCCACAGCAGACAAGGTTTACCCAAGTCCCACTTCCACTCTGTATATCAGTTCCTCAGCAAGGGAAGTCTCCTGAACTCCTCCTCCCAAAGCACAGCAGTTACCACCTGGCAAACAGAGAAATAACCAAACTCTGTCTCCTCTGCCCTGCCTACCAGACCACGGTGGCAGTGCCCTCTTTCCAAACAAGGCTACCCAGAGAAAGCAAAGATGCTCACAAACTGTACTGCACAAATCCTACAAGTACAACTTCTGTTCTCTGTTACCTGCAGGACACAACACTGCGGAACACGCACTCTAAGGTCCCTGGGAGAAGACCTTGTACCAGCCACCAGGCCAACATGCCCACAATGTTCTCTTCCTACAATTCTCCTCCTCATTTCCTTGCTCCCTCCCAGGGGTTGTTCTACTCTCAGCAGCTGGAGTTACAGGTTAAACAACATCTGTTTAGCGATGTCACATGCAGCAAAGACTGAGCGTAGGAGTTGAAGCATTTTAAAATGTTATCTGCTCTTTCTGTCTCTCGCCAGGAAGCTTTGAGCCAATTCCCTTGCCCCCAGCTTCTGCTCATCCCTACCTGTTTGCCTGCCATGTGCGTTGCTGCTCTGCCCTTCCACAGGAGCAGAGAGCGCACAGGCGCTGCCTGCAGTTACCACAGCTCCCTACCAGCAAAGGTCACTTATACCTGCAAACTGGGGAGGCTCCCCAGACAGAAGGAAGTAGGGCTATCAATGAGACAGAGCAAAAATACTAGCAGCCTCAGGCTTTTTGGTATTTTCACAGACAGACAAGTAAAATAGGCAAAACCCCCCTATTTTTTTAAAGTCATATATTAGGTCTTCAGAAATAATTTCCTACCTCAGCAGCCCTGGACAGTCAGAGCAGGAGGCAGCAATGCCCAGTGTCCTTCCCAGCAAATGGTCTGTTACCCTTCTCTGAGTCTTTACTTGACACCAGCAAAATCAGCTCCATTAACACAAGGTTACTCTTTGGAAATTTTTGGTCTTGATTAACTCCATTTATGTAATTTATTTTGGTCCTCTGATTCCCATTAGCAGATCAATATTCATTTAAATCAGAACAGTGTGTATTTTCTCTTGCTCCATTCATGCAGATCAGGTGCACTGCATTTCCCCTAATTGTATTGCTGACAAATTAACCCCAGTCAGAATTACCAAGATCAAGTGAGAAGAGTGACTGCAACCAGTTTTGCCTTTCTGTTTTTGACAGCGATCAAATGGTTAGCCTACAGCTAAACTTCTAAGGAATTCTACACATCAGACTAGGGAGCAAACAGAATAAAACCAGTCATTGCTTGAGAAAACCAGGTCATACCTGAGACCTCCTTTCTCCCCAAAGAAAGCACTGGATGCTGCAGCAGTCGGTCTGTGTGCAGGGATGAAGGACCGGCTCTCCGAGCTAAAGGTGTGGGTCTCTGGAGTCAAGGTGGAAGAGAGCAGAAGCTGAAATGAAAAAAATGGGACTTCAAGACAGGTAAAAATTTAGATGGGAAGGCAGAAAATGTGCTTATAAACCAAGGAGCAGGGCAATGAATCATCTGCACACCATAGTGGAGTAGGGGGCAAATGCCATGTGAGCAGTAAATCAAAAGGCAGAGAGTAAGACTGGAAGAGCAGAAGAGGGCAGAGGATATGGTGAACAGCCTGACAGGGGCTACTCTCAGCAGAGCTGGCTGTTGGGAATGTGCATACTTAGGCAGTCAAGGCTGATTCCTAGTAACGCCCAGCAGCTGATGGGTCATTAGGAGGTGGCCTGTGCTGGGTTACTGTAATTCTGAGCGCTCATTAATGCAAGCAATGAGCTAAAACACCAATTAAATCTGATAAAGGGTCAAGTGTAACATTTCTAACAGCCACTGCAGGTAGCAACTTGGGGACAAGGTGGTTCTGACTAGCTTTGGGAGTGATTTAGAGCCATGGACTGTGCTTTAAAGGGGTCTATGACATTTTTGTAGTTACTAGTTAAATAGCGTCCTGCTAGAAATTCAGATCTAGGGAGAAACAGCAGTTTGGGAGTGGAGACAGTTGTTAGCTAGTGCACAGAGATGCTCTCACAACTGCACACAGCAAAGGTGGGTTTTGCCAAAAGGCCAGGCTGACAGTTACATGCTGAAGCAGATCACAGCTCATAGGAGCTCCACGCTCTGAGTTTCACTGGGTCAGCGTCCCCACCACTCGAAAGGTCTCTAATATCTGCTTAGATGCCTACACTTTGTTGCATGTGGATTCACAAGTCACCTGAAATTAGTAAATGACTTAGAGGAAAAGTTACACTGAGCTAACACAAGCAAGTCTTTGAATCCATTTTTATAGTGGCTCTTAGAGAAAAGTTGAGGGAAAGATGGAAAATCCAAGGCATGGCCTGTTCGTATCAGAATTCATCATCATTATCATAAAATAAAGTGGTAAGTTCATTTGTTTCCCTGAGCAAAGCTAGGCTGTCTTGTTCAACTTCTCTAGGAGCTTAAACTATCACCAGAATGCTGCTACTGGCACCATCCTCCGGCAACATGGACGTGGGGTGCACTGTAGCCCCCTGCAGAAGGTTACCACCCTTCACCTCACAGTGACTACTGGCTTGGGTTTCAGAGATGACTCACACCAAAACATAGCATTGGGACCCCCTCAGCTGCAAAACCAGCACTGCTGCTAGTGGAAGGACTGACAAGGGAAATGGTACAGCTCCACAAGCAGCAGGACATCACCAGCTCGTGTGACCCCCAATTACTCTTTCTTGAAGCCGTGCAAGTCGGCTCTTGCTCCCAGGTAGAGAGTCTCACCCTCTCAGCCTTTGGCACAAAAGCTCTCAGCGTTTAGGATGTCACCCTCATGCCATGACTGAACAGCGCCAAAACAAATTAGCTTCATGCTCAAAGTGAACACCGAGTTCATTCTTGAGGTCACTAGAAAGTACAGGTTAGACTCTGTCGCTCAGGTACAGCTCTTTGGAGCCCAGGGACAGACCCCACAGCATGTGTTCAGAAAGGGAGGCACAGCACCTCGCTGCTGGCCACGGGGTGAAATGTGCCCTCCCATCTTCTGTTCTTAGCACACGAGAAGCAATAACCCACGACATCACTGACATCCATCCCAGGCACACTGGGCAGCAGACGGGCACAGGGTGAGGTGATGAGAGATACACGGGTGCTGCTGCTGGCAGGCACACCTGGGGAGGGGTGACGCTATGAGCTTCAATCAGTGCTTTCAGATAAAACCTAACTATTAATCCAGAAAGACCTTCTTTCTAATTTATTTAAAATTCATTGCTTGAGAAAATTGCTGGATGTAGTAAGCGATTTGCATTGCCCAGGAGTTTCAGATTTCAGTGACATCTTTTCAGGAAAGAGACGGACCACGAGGGAATGTTTCATCTTCCAATTATTTGGGAGGTGTAATGAAAATGATACAGCAACTGCCACCTACTTGAAAAGATGGCTCTGCCACATCCTCCCTGACAGAGCACACCAGCCACGACATGAAGCTGATCTCGTGCACGGGCAGGCATTTGAAGGGTCGAGCTATCTGCTGCCAGACCAGCACCCACAGCATCAGCTAAGTCTCTCCTAATCACTTGTACTTCATCCAGGAAAATGATCTCTGAATGTGACTGTAATACAAGCAGTTAGTAACATTATTAATATAATTATTAGTATTATTAACTTGTGCAGCCACTGTAATTAATGATTGCTGCAGCCTGATGCCAAGTGCTTTTGAAAATCAATGTTTCCACCATGGATCATGGTGATAGGGCTCTTGCAGCTTACGCTGCTGCAGAAAATGAGCTCCCCAGCTCAGCAGCTCATTGCCTGGTCACTGCTCCTACTTTTTCTTGGGAGCCTCAACTACACCAGTGATTTTAACTGCCAGATGCAAGCTGGTCTTCCACAAGTTACATAGCTATAGAGCCAATATTGCCAACCATGTTCCACTTCACTGAATTTCTTGGCATTTCTTGCACTAGTATTAAATGATCTCTCCTCAACTCCAGGCTCCCTGATAAACCTTCCTCCTCTGGGCCTTACTGCTCTACTCTCCCCCCATGAGAATTGGCAGTTTTCATCAATCTGAAGGCAAGTAAAGAGAAAAAAGAAGTGAAAAGGGGAAGAGAGAGACTGTATATTTCCCTCTTTATGTAGGTTTTTTTTTTTTCACGGAAAACTCTTTGGGAAAAAAAGCCACATTTGATTATCTAATGATAAACAAAGATCTCCCCATGAAATTGCTTTGTCCAGAGGAACAAGGCAAAGCAACGCAACCACCCTCAATCCAACAAGTCCCACCAACCTTGTGCCCTCCTTTGCCTCCTCCTCCTTTGAACATGCCCTGGGACACACCAGCCCTCTCGGTGACAGGCATTTCACACATAGCCATTCCGCTTTCCAGTGCTCTCTCCTTCAAGTTTGCCTTCAAAAATCATGCTCTGCAGGGAGAAAGTATGAGTAAGGAGCGTATCTTAACCTTCAATTATAAACCATGGCTATGACACAGCTGTGCTATCGTTTCTATTATCATCAAATGTGTTTTGATTCAACATGTATTCCATTACAAAGGAATAAGCTAACACTGACTCAGGGACACCCGCTGCAGTCACTACACTGCTAATGTTTAGTCACCAAACCTTCTCTCAAGAATAACACATCGAAAGCAGATGAGGGGATGTGATCCAAATGGAGAATGCTACATGCTTGGTCTTGAGAGCTCTGAGCTGAATGATGCTGATAGATACAGAGACTGCTGTGTAGAGGAGTGAAGCAATGTTTCCCATGAGCATTTGTCAGGACACATTCCAAGTGACCTAAGGGACACCATCTGCTGCCCTGTGCTTCAGGGCAGGAGCGGGGAGAAGCCTGGGGAACAGGAGTTGGTAAACCCATCACTGGCAATCAGGATTTAAAGCAGTGAGTACATTTTGTAGGGGTCAGCTGACTGGATTCTTAAGAGGGGCTATGCCTGACAAGTTGATAGAAAGCAATTTGTACATTGTGAAAGCTCAGTAAGGAAAGAACTACGGGAAGCAATTGATGTCCAGCTTGTGGACAGGGAATGGAGGCTGTCAACAGGGCAAAAGTACCTGAGAGAGGGTGTAACATGAAACACTAGTAAAGCCAACATCAGAATCTGTTTAATTTTTTATGCATGGTTACATTATATTAACAAAACACTAACAGGAAAGCCTACAAATGCAGAAAGAGGATTTAGGGTCACTTACTTTTCATGGAGGCTGGGAGATAGATTCTCTGTGCATTTCTGAAGGCCTTTATTAACATGAGATACTGAACAACAAGGGCTTTTGCTATTCTATAATTAGTTTTGTAAGTAATGAGGACATGACAGAAGACTTGACTCTGAGTAATAAACTGGCATTGAGTAACAAGAAGTTGATTCTGTTTAAATTAAATGGAAAGATAAAAAAAAACAAGCCTGCAAGGACAATCTTTGATATATTAAAGAACGTAGAAGCCATCTGGGCCGAAGCATTCAGGGTGTGGGGGTTTGTGATTGCCTGGTAGTTCCTGATTTCAGAATGGTCACATTCTTAGGAGCTTTTTTCACAGGCATGAAAAAAACCCAACCTGCTATGGAGTGCTCCAAATCCAGATGCATAATCACTCCAAAAAGCATATAATAAGCAAATGGAGAATGCACAAAGAACAGGGAGAAGGTAGAATTGGCAAAGAAATCACACTCAGGGGCTAGGAGATAGGGTGGGGATTCTCACAAATCAGTGTGAATTATGCCTTGAAAGGGACATAAAACTTTTAGTAATGTAGACATATAGCAATGAGACAGCTGAAAGGGGAGCAGCTAAGCAGTGAAGATGAAGTCAAAAAATAAATATTTATAATTACAACTCAATTCTAAATGAATACTTTAAATCAGTTTTCAGTTTGTCCTCTCCCCTTCAAGTCCTCTACTCCTGTTTTACACACCCCACCCAGCTTTGGAAATCTCAGTCTCTGGTACTGTACTCATATGGGCTCCTAGCTGGCAGCAAGAAATGAAGTAAAACGGTGGTGCCTGGGAGAGTCAGTGTCAGTGCCCCTGCCCTGAGCTGAGCTGCGGCAGCTCTGCCCGAAAGCTGGTGAGGGTGTGAGGAGCAGCCAGGTTGCCCATGGACTGGGCAGGCTGTCCCCAGGACACAGGTTTTGGAGGTCTTCATTTCAAACTAAGAACCGGAAGGAGGCATGTGTATTTGGACTTTTCCTGAAATATGCATTAAATACACTGCTTAACAATGGATGCTTTCTCTTTTAGGACTGCTTTGGGTAAAACATTTTTTTCCAATACATGTTTTAGCAACAGCAAGTCATCATCTTATTGTCTGATGGGTAGCTACACTAAAGTGTTCTAAAATAAATCATAAGATAGCAACTGGGAAGATATTTACAATGATCCAGATTTTTTTCAGGGCAGGAAAGCTTACAGAAACTGGATGTGAACCTGAAGGCAGGCTGCTTCACACAAAGGACTGCTCCAGACCATTAGCAGGTGCAGCTACAACTACAAATGGAGCAATGATGGAAAGGACAACCAGATATGCTCTGGGCTCTTTTTCTCTTGCACAGAAAGACTTCTCCAGCATGGTGGAGTGGAACTGGCTCTGCAGAGTCCTAGTCACCACCTTCACAGGGCTCTCATCTCCAGTAAACACAATTCCCACTAATGCCCTCACCAGATTACATTTACCATTACAGCCTGAGCTCCTGCTCTACTTCACTAAACCTCAATCCTCTCCTGAATTCACTGCAATTTTTCCCACAACCAGGAGCAAAAAGAGGACAAATACTTTGCAGAGCACTCCATTTACTGCTACTGCTTTTTGGCAGCAGGCTCCTTTAGCATCAAAACACATTACAGAAGAGCACGGCCGGGCTGTGACCTGGAGCATCACTCCAACTATCTTTCCCAGACAGCTTGAGGAGGTCTGCCTTCAGTGGTCACACAATCACCTTCTCCCAGGTCTACTTCCAGACCAAGGTTTTTCATCCTGCAAAGGCCACACGTACCTAAATGCAATTATTTAACATGCATCTCCAAGGATTTTCATAAGTTCTTAGGCTGAATGCAAAATTTCCATGGGTACTTGTACTGACTTCTCAGACATGCCTTTGGAAAGCTATCAGAAAATACCCTGTATCTTTATAAACTTCAATTCCTTTTTGAAACCAGATCTTTATCTTCTCTCAGTCTGACAAATTCCCCCTTTTCTTACTTGATTGACCACCTCTTACAAGTGCTTAGTTCTAGCACAACAAAGGAGGAAGGATTTTGAGACTGTGGTTTCCTTAACTCCTGCATTACAAAACCCAAGGTCCCTTCATGTTTGCCACAGAGGTACAGGGAGCTGGCAGTTCTGCCTGGAACTGAGAGGCAGAAGAGCCAATTACAAGGTGATAAAGTGCTGCAAAACGCATGAGTTCAAGTGTTTAGTTGTCCTGATGTCTGGGGAAGCCATCAGATGGGCCAGGTACATTTGGTACCTGGATACTGAAAACTGATGTAAGGCAGTGAAACCAGACAAAGCAGAAGAAAAATTCACTTTCTGGCTACGTACTGCTGGAACATAGCAGCCTAGAAAAGATAAATTTTAAAGCATGCCAATCCCTTTGTACATGCCAGCAGCAGCTTTGTTACATCTGTAATAAAATACCCATTTGTCTATGGCTGCAGGGCACAGTGCTCCTGCAGATCTCGCGATTGCCCACAGCCCTGCAATACCCTGACAGATTGTGCGACTGCTCCTGGCCCTTTCTAGCACAAAGTCAGCTGTGGGTTTTTGCTTCACAAACTGATTCAGCCAAAGCACAACTGCTGGTGCTCAGAAGGTAGGCGGGTATCACAATATGCAGAAAGATCAAGCTGTGTAAGAATCTTGCTTAGTCACCTATAAATCAGTGTAGCATAACCACCTCCCTCTCTTGCATTCCATGTCTTAAAAGGATTTCTCTGACCTCCAGTCCCACAGTGAGCTCCCTGGCCTTCAGGTGGGAAGGGAGAGGCTGCATCCCGCTCGGCTTCCCTCTGCTCTCCCTTTCACTTTGTTGTTCAAAAGGAAAAATAGTGAAAAAACCCTGCTGCTTCAGGATTTAACTTATGTTGCCCTTCTCAAAGTCAGTAATAAACCAGAAAAGAGCATCGAAAGGATCTGGGTCACAATTTCTCTTTCTTATCACCCAGAGTTTACAACTATCAGGGTCTCTTTTACTTCACAATTCTGACCAAGCGCTGAAGTAGTGACCTGACTGAACAGTCTTTAGTGGTTTCTGTGGTTCCCTTGGCTCTTCTTCCTTTGATTCATTTTAATGAACTGTATAGAGTCTGAAACATAAATTACAACCTTAATATGTTGGCTAATCCCATGATCAGATTAAAATCTTGGCTTTGAATGCACTCAGCCCGTTTGGAATATGGCATTTATGTCTGAATCAATCGCAAATTATGAAAGATTCCCTAAAGCTTTATGCACATGGGATTTTTTTCCCTGTTCCTTAAATAATGAACTGCAACAATCAGAAGTCTAAATGAGCTAAGATGACATCCTCTCAGAGTAAAAAATATTTATCATGCCCCCAGCTCTCTCACTCTCAGAAGCTCCCATAATTTTTCACTATCTCCTAGTTTTTCATTACTTTATCAGCCAAATTATATAATTTTTTCCCTTACACACTGGAAGTCTCCAGGAAGTACATGAAGTATATTACACATGAAAGGCTATATTTAACCATGTGCAAGGTCAAAAGTTCGTGCTATAAGAACTCTGAATTGAGTGTTTACATGGCACAGCACGTGTCTGAACCAGTCCCAAAAGACACAGAAATGCGTAAACTCCAGTTTTTAAACCTCAGATTGTTTTTCTGAATATTTTGCTTTTCTCTTTGTGGTCAGACTGACTGGCCCATTGAACTTTTACAGACCTAACTGCAACAAGGTGTGAAGAAAAATATCCTGGAAAAACTCATCATAATCTGTGTACTGTTATTTGCCCTTTGTGCAGCAGGCTCACTGTAATTTTTCTTCCTATTGGTGTCACCAAAGTTCTCAGTGAAGAATAAAACAACTCCCCATTTCTTCAAAAAAGCCCTAGCACAGCCATACATGAACCTCCCTATGTTGGTTTACAAGTGAAGAAGCCTCTTACCTTTAGTTGGTTACTGACTTTGGCTAAGGAGTTTATTTTCAAGGTCTGTTTTTTCTAGTTCTCCACCAGTAACACCTGAAAGTTCACAGCATGGGAAACTGAAGTAGCAAACCAGTTTGCATCCAAAGGAACAGTCTTTTCAAATATTTCTATCTAGGAATCATTCATATCTTCCTGAAACTTCAAATTACACTAAGCTCCTACGTCCCCTGTGTTCATAATCATTAAGGAGACACATTCAGAGAACAAGGTTCTGTACTGAGCTCCTAGGGTACCTGACAGATGCAGTCTCTTTAAATGTGGATGAGTGACATTACAGAGATCTCTTCTTGCTAGGAATGCCTGCTGGGAAGCTGTGCTGGCACTGCACAAGAGTTTAGGGAGGATGTAGACTTAACAGAGATTAAAACAAAAAACAAAAAACCCAAACATAAGAAAAGCTGCATAAAATGATTGAAAGGTCATTCAAAGATCCAGTATCCTGTGTCCAGATGCCCAGAGCAGAGCATAAGACAACCACAGTGAGTGAAACTTCACTGCTACATCTCCTGATTCACCAGCAGCTCAGAGTCTTCCAGAGGCAGAAGTGATATACACACTCTCAGCTGCCTTTGCCAGACCAGTATGTCTTCCATTAACATACCTAATTGCTCTGAGAATTTACCTGCTTGCTCTGACACAATATTAACTTTCAATATCCACAGTGAAAAACTCGGAGTTTCAGAGATCAGCTGACCTGCTGTGTGAAGAAGCACCTCCTTGTAGTTGTCCTAAATCTTTTATGTGACCATCGTATCTGAGGGTGATTTGTTCTTGCACTAAGTTCCCGTGCCACTCATCATGTCATCTATCTCAATCATACCCCACTTCATCTATCTCTTTGCCGTCATAAAAAGCATAAATCTATTTATCCATTCTCACACACCCTCTCTTTCAGCACTGAAAGTCTGTGCTGTCCCAGTTGTACTGTACCTTGTTTGAAAAGGGGGGGTGGGATCAAAACTGGATAAAATGATAAAATGTGGGTGCAGACGACACTCAAGCAGCCACACAGCAACATTCTCCACTTTATTCTTCAGTCCTTTCCTAGTAATTCCTCCTGTTCTAGCTGGGTTTTTGGTTTGTTTTGCTTTGCTGCTGAATTGACAATATAATGGATAGTTCTATAAAACCACTCAGGAAAGAGATCTTGAAGTTAATAGCTAGTTCAGAGACCATCACCGAGTGTGTTTTTCCTCCCATGTGCATCACTGCACATTTATCAACAATGAATTTCGTCTGCCATTTTGTCAAAGTATTTGACAATACGAGCTTGGGGATCCATTCCTGCAAACTTGCCTTGCCCTCCATGGTTCGTTCTGCTAAATTCACTGGCTCTCACGTTGGCAGATGGGGAACAAATCTGCTTGCAAACTGCACCAACACAGAGTAATTCTAGTTAAAGAAAACTGCCACCTAAAAGCAGAGGTACAGTAGGGCTGCCCTTCAAAGTCGTGGGAAGTGGGAAGGAACTGGAGAGTGCCTTCTACCTTCTGTACTCTCAATATGGAAGCAATGCTTGGGAAGCACACGATCCCAAATCAAAACTGCTTTTACAACCTCCAAAACACGGTGCAAAGGCACATTAAGACAGAATACAAATGGACAAGGCCTCGAACAGGCAATGTATTATGTTGTTATGTTAGCCCTACAACTCCCTTTGACATGATTTGATGTACGGAGTGGGCTGCTTTTCTTACTCGGTGCATTTCCTCCGTGACAGCTAAACACCCCCCAGTGTAAGAAATCAAAAGTGACTCTTACAGTTAATCTGTTTCTCAAAAAGATATTTGCTTTCTCCTTTTGAAAAGGAGAGTGCCCTGTATTTCTGCTGAAGGCGAGCACAACTAATGTGGGAGACAGCTGCTTTTGGAGTGTTGATTCAGACAAAGTACCTCAGAGAGAGGAGTTATCTCAAGGCAGTGAATAACACCACAGTTATGAACCTCTATAAAACATTAAAAAAGCCTGCAGTCTGGGAAAGGGGTGTTTAGTCTTGTCACAGCTCCACAGTCTCTGACATGATGGAGTTGTTAGTCATGAAAGATAATGTTTTCAAACATGAGTGCTCTAAATTTGGGAATTAACTTTTCATCCAAAACCTAGAAACATGAGCTGAAAAACGGTTTAATTCCAGTGGAACTTGGTAGGTCTGGGCTCTTAAACTCCTGTTTGTGGCAGTTACAGAAAGAGGCCTTGTTTCAGATGTGTCAGATATCTGCACTATGAGCTAGGTTGTGGCAAACACGTCTGTTTATTAATCAAGACTCAATAAGAGACCTTTAAAATTTAGCCCACAGATAGTCCAGGTTATCCTTCCTGCAGGACAAGTCACAGCAGCAGATACGGGAGAGGCCTGTGACCTTACCAAGGGCTAAATCACCACAGGTGCAGACAACCCCTAATTGTGGGAGTACTCAAAATTCAGATGGAAATCCCAAGGTTTCCTTTGAGAGAAGATGGTGGCATTATCATTCCCGAATCGTAATTGCTTGGCTGACTGCAGAGGTGCTCACTGTAGTGTTTACACTGAGTAGTACATGGCTATACAAGGCAACGCACACCTACAAGTTCAGAAGCAGGGCTTGATTTCTGAAAATTCAGATTTTCCCAAAATCTAATGAGCTGAAGCCTTCACAGACACTGACCAGTTTTTACTTTTTTTTTTTTTTTTTTTTTACTGTGAGCATCTGGAGTCAGCAATACACAGGATAATAAAATGCAGCTAGAGAACATGAGCTTCTAGAAAGTAGAATGCTATAGCTCCCTCATATGGCACAATTCATATAATTTTTCATAATCTCTTTAACAGTAACCATCCTATTCTAAGAAATTTCATTAACTTTCTTCATTTATGCAATTAGTTAATTTGCAGTAACAATCTTAGGGAAGCTGCACCTCTTTATATTATGCCATTCTCTTATCCTATAAGTTGGAGATACCTGACCACGTGAATGCTGAATGATATAAATTACATTATGAAAAAACAAGGACACAGATCAGAAATTAAATATAATTTTTATAAAATAATTTA
>VXBJ01006447.1:273565-287810 GCA_013400055.1 Nycticryphes semicollaris | reverse complement strand
CAGCTCTGGAGTCCTCAGTACAGGAAGGACATAGAACTGTAGGAGTAGGTCCAGAGGAGGACCACAAAAATGATGAGAGGGCTGGAGCACCTCTCCTATGAAGACAAACAGTTACTTGTGGTTGTTCAGTCTAGAAAAGACTCTGGGGAGACCTTCCAGCAGACTTCAAGTACCAGAAGGGAGCCTACAGGGAAGTTGGAGAGGTCCTCTTTATGAGGGAATGTGGTGATAAGAAGAGGAGTAACTAATTTAAACCTATTTAGCTATTAGGGAAAAACTCTTTACTGTGAGGGTGGTGAGGCACCGAAACAGGTTGCCCAGGGAAGCTGTGGATGCCATATACCTGGAAGTGGTCAAGGCCAGACTGGATGGGGCTTTGAGCAGCCTGATCTAGTGGGAGGTATCCCTGCCATGGCAAGGGGATTGGAACTTGATGATCTCTAAGATCCCTTCTAACCCAAACCATTCTATGATTCCATGACCCATTAACCCATGTATGACCCTCTGGGACTGCTGATCTGACAGATTCTTTACCCATCTAGTTATCCCCCTGTGCAGATCATAACAACCTAACTAAGGTAACACATGGTTATGGATGTAGGAGTTTGTTGATATTTCTTTGGAAGCATTTTTGTCATGACTGATGTCTGGTTTGTATCACTAGGCTGAAGACGAAGAAGGCTACCGTAAGCTGATTGATCAGAAGAAAGATAGGCGACTGGCTTACCTATTGCAGCAGACAGATGAGTATGTGGCTAACTTGACTAACCTGGTGTGGGAGCACAAACAGGCACAAGCAGCCAAAGAGAAGAAGAAGAGAAGGAGAAGAAAGAAGGTAAGTAATTGCAGCCAGTATTTTTAGGCCACCTCTTCTTCAAATCCAATTTTTATGTTGATACCCAATTGTCATACCCATACCAGAGTGTCTAAAATCATCTACACTGGCAAATTCTTAACACACATCTCTCTCCACTGAACTATATATAAGAAATATTTTCATGTTTATTTTTTGATATCTATGTATCTCAACTGAAATCTATTTATCTATGTTTCCTTCGTTCTTTCGTTCCTTCTTTCTATGTATATGGACTTATGCAAAGCATTTGACACTGTCCCACATGACATTCTGGTCTAGATTGGAGACACATGGATTTAATAGACAGACTCAGTGGATAAGGAGTTGGCTAAATGACCACACCCAAAGAGTTGAAGTCAACAGCTTAATGTCAAAGGGGAGACCAGCGAAGCATCTCATCAGGGCTCCACAACAAAGAAGTTGTGGATGCTCCATCCCTGGAAGTGTTCAAGTCCAGGCTGGATGGAGCTTTGAGCAACATGCTTTAGTGGGAGGAGTCCCTGGCCATGGCAGGGGCATTGGAACTTGATGATCTTTAAGGTCTTCTCCAACCTAAACCATTCTATGATGAAATTTGCTTAATTAATTCCAAAGAAAGTGAGAAGGAGGCAAGATTCGGAATTGGCTTGCCAATAAACTTTCTACAGGCAAAATTGGGCCAGACTGGTAAATTAGGATTAAAGTACAGCAAAAAGAGCCAATGCATCCAAATTACATTGTACAAAAATGGGGAGAAGTCTGGTCTGTGTATCTGTTTCATACAGGGTAATGCTTCTAGACCTCCACATTCTACACTTACCTCAGTCCGTTTTGTAAGATCATTGGAAATGAGTAAAGGGGAAGGATCTGGGTAGGTTTATTACAGTAAACGAATATTCTGGCAGAAGTATCATTCATTGTGCATTCGTAACATTTAATTGAAGTTTTTCAAAATTACCTTTCTTTGTATGAAGTATTTTACCCTGTGAGAGAGGACATGTGGAAACTGAGCAACGCTATTTTCGAAAAATGATTGTTTGTAAAATAATCATTAAGTAATGATTTGTCATCTTGGTGGCCTCTGAGTACCTCTCATTTCTTGCAGGATTAATAAGAGGATTTTTATAATCCATTTGCATGCCTGGTTGGCTACTAATTTCTGATACAAATATAAACACTATATTTACATGGTTTACAAGCGGCGCTCAAAATATGCTAATACATATCAGCATATAAAAAATTCTGACATTGGACATTAATGACCTAAAAAATGCTCCATGTTTTCTCCTTTCCCTCTTTACTTTTTGTTGAGAATATGTTATTAACATGGGAACAATTCCCCACCTAAAAAAGTACAGATGTGAGTTAAATGGTGGTTTTGATCTGCATTAACAGTGAGAACAGACCTGATTTAATGTACAGAATTCACAGTAGAGATAATCCTTAATGGGATAACGTGTAGGGTAAATGCACTGCTCTAATGAAAAACATTAATTCCTTCAACAGTCCACATCTGTGATATGATTCTATTTCTATGCAGGTTTAGCTGAAATATGTATGAGGAACAGAGTGTCTTCTGGCCATGTCAGTAAAGAGATAACACTCTGTCACTGAAGTAAAAACAAAATACACCCCATAAATATTCACTGCTTATAAATACCCCAGCCTAAACCCTAAAGGAAGATCAGGGGGGGAAAAAAAAATCTTAGCTCTGTCTTTGTTTTTTTGGTGGTTAAGTTCTTTCCACCAAGCTTTTGCTCATCTATGAAGGACACAAGACCTTTTTTAACGTGCTATGCAACCTTTCACCTTAATCTGTAGAAGTTTTTCTTGACATTATACAGAGAATGAAGAAAATGTATCTTCCTACAGTTATAAAATTGTTATCTCCTTGTCAAAGAATAACTTGACAAGATTAAAGATGTATTTGCATAGCCCAAAATACAAGTGGAGATAACTGTCTAATTATTTATATTTATCTCCTTTGTAACATATATTTCTGCTTTCCAAACTATGCTGCAGTACCACAAGTCCAGCACTGTGACAGGAGCAGAAGCTGTATTCTCTCCTTTCTTGCTCATTGCCAGAATTGTCTGGGAAAGTTCCAGTTCAGAAGCAAACTATATCTTTCATTATCTTATGCTATCCTGACATTTTTAAGTTGGGTACATGAGGATAGGTTTTGATGAAGATACTGCTTAAATCTCAGAGTGGTGCCTGGGGAGAAAAAAAAAAATCTAGCTTATTCCTCCTAAGAACAAGGTTCTTTTTATGTTTGTTTGTATTTTGAGTAATTGCCATTTAGCCTTAATTGAGATACTATCTGTGATGCCTGGTGATACCTCCGGAACTGAAATTAAAGCACTTTAGAAGAAATTAATAGCAAATCCCATGAAAATTAATTACTATTTTATTTGTATTAGTGCAGTTTTTAAGCAACTGATCTCTGGTGTTGACCAGAAATTCAGTAGGCCCGCCTACTAGTGGTGCTATAGGTCCCCTATTCATACTAATAAATGGTTTGTATGTATGGTAGTTATTCTGTGCCTGTCTCTAGTTATATCCACCACACCTTAAATTACACGCATCCCAGGCAATTCAGAAGTCAAGTGGAACATATTAATTGTCCAAAACTCTTATATCATGTGAAATACTCTCTCTATACTTGTAATCTGACTGTGCTATTTTTCAATTCTTCATTTGTGGTAGAAGGCTGAAGAAAATGCAGAAGGAATGGCATCTGGTCTTGGTCCTGATGGAGAGGTATGAAGTTTACAAGGTGGTTTGTTTGGCTGGTTTTTTTGTTTGGCCAGGTGTTGGGTTTTTTTGTTTTTGAAGTTTCCAGTGGTTGTTCTGTGTACCATTGCTACAGCTTAAGAAAAAATCATCACCACAGATCTTCTAAGAAGATCTTAGATCTTCTAAGAAGATCTGTTGCTTATAACCAGGGATAAAATTATGTGGGTTAGCATTTATGCTAGCCTGTTTCTCTTCAGAAAGTTGAAGACAAAAGAAAAATATATTGAATCTATCACTGAGTACGCTGAAGAAATCGCTCTCAGCTTTATTACATGTTTAAAAATAAATGGTTTTCTTGCAGTCTGTGTGTAGACGTAATTTACTTTATAAATTGAGGTTGTAAACATGATATATTTTAGCTTCTCGTTGTTGACATTGCATGAATCTATGTTTCAGACACAGAGAAGACAGTAGTAGTATGATGGCTTAAGACATTTACAAGTTCCATTTTTTTATCAGAAGCAAGTGGAAAGGAGTAATTTTTCTATGTCATTCTTTGAATAATATTTTTCTTTCAGTAGCAGAGCATATGCTGCCTCATTAAGAGCTATTCTGTTAATGCCATTTTTCTGTTCCATTTTACTTTTACATAAAGACTTTAGAATTGTATTTATTGTTTTACTTTTGAGGTTTTATATTTGCAAATGGTATTTTTGCTGATGTAGTGAGAGTTATAGCAGAATCCATTAATACAGTTACAGTTGCATAAGAAAAATGCACATAATGTTCCTGTAACTTCAGTGTTTTTATATATCTGAGGAAGAAGTAGAAACAGTAGTAGGAGACAAAAAATTTTTGAAGTAGAATATCATTGGGCAAAGAAAGCAGGGCAAAGAAAACAGGGCAAAAAGTAAATAGAAAAAGTAATGCCATTCTGGTTTTGTTAGATCATCAGAGTAAGTTAAAATTTTTGTTATTGCTGGTGCTTTATCAGCTTGATTTAAGAAGTCAGGGCAGAAAACCTTTAAAAGACGCCTTTTTTACTTAAAAAGTTAGCGCCAGTGTTGTGTCCTTATTTCTCCGTATAAGAGAAAAGGTCATAAGGTTAATGTATGGGGGTTTTTGTTGCAGATGTACATTGGTATAAATAACAGGATTAAATGCTGTGTACGTACTTACCTTGTGTCTTGTTTCACAGAAGCCAACAGTGTATTTTTCTCCATGCTGCCCTTGTTAATTTATTTGGAATACTGTGTTATATTTGTCGTAGAATATATTACACAAAGAAATACTGTGACTCAGTGTTTGATTGATGGCCATATGGGAAGGTGTGGCTTCTTATAACAGAAGTGCATTGCTTGTTCACATCTGGAATTTGGAAGGTGCTATTAGTTGCTTTTATTATGTATAAGAAGCATGAAATTCATTTGCCTTATGGTATAAAATTTTATTTGAATTTTTAGCCCATAGATGAAAGCAGTCAGATGAGTGACCTTCCAGTCAAAGTGACTCACACTGAAACAGGCAAAGTTCTTTTTGGACCAGAAGCACCAAAAGCAAGTCAGCTGGATGCTTGGCTGGAAATGAACCCTGGGTAAGGATTTAGCATGCAAGTGGGCTGCTTTTTCTCTTTGCATTGGTATTTTTCATGGACTTCTCTCAGTTACTCTACTTTTTTTTTTTTACCTATTCTGTTCTGTTCTATTCTGTTCTAGTCTAGTCTGCTTTTAATTTATTATGTGTGAGCTGAGTAGGAGATGTATTGAATCTAATCCCTCCTCATGCTATCTGTAATTCATAATCTTTCTGTCATCTGTATACAGCTATGAAGTTGCTCCCCGGTCAGACAGTGAAGATGAAAGTGGCTCTGAATATGAGGAGGAGGTATGTGTCTTTAAAAAAAATATACCTCCATGTGATGTTTTCCTCTTTTTCATACAGAAGGAGGGGACAGTGATAGCGGGTGTTTTAAGAATAATACAAATAGGAATAGTAACTGGTTTTGTAATTCTTCTCAGTTCATAGCAGTTGCCCTTTATATATGCTGTAAATGCTAAACTGGTAATCAGGCTTAGGAAAAGTAAATATTTTAGCCTGACTATGAAGAATCGTAAACCAGAGGATATAAGCAGCTTCTTATTTTAAAATATATGTCATAAAAGGCTGTATTATAGCTTTGTACTGAATTCAGTTAACACCTTTAATGTTTATGCACTGGAGGTTTTATTGACAGTTCTGAACAGTTATGTATATATTATGTTGATTGAAAAGGGCTTATATCAGGGATTTAGGTTCAGGCTGTTTAGGATAGGCTTGATTCAGTACGTTAAGGGTAATTTAAATACCATTGTTACAGAAATTGTGAAAGGAATCGTAAAATTAACACATGCAAAGATCCCTATCCTCCAGGGTCATAATATTAGACACTATGAATAATCAATGCAAATAGTTGGGTAACATTGATCAGACAAATAGTTTCTAAAGGAGAGCAAACCTAAGGTGTAAAGAATGACCATGATTGCAATCAACAAGCTAGTAGCAGAACTAGGTAATAAATTCAGAGCTCCTAAGTCTAGCAGTCTTCGCAATATTCCATGAAATGACCACTGAATCTGACTGGACTGTATGATATATGTGCCTTTGTACGGCTAATTACTGCTAATGCAATTCTACAAGACTCTTGGTATTAAGATAGGAGGGGAGGTCCTGATACCTGTCAAATTCTACGATGAATTTGTAAAAAGAGATGTTACTATATTTTTAGCATAGACTCTTCAGCAGTGGTGGTGTTTAGAGCTACGGAAATCATTCTTAGGAAATTAAATATGCACCATTCAGAGCAGTGTTTTGATCATCTTCATTAGTGAGATTTTAAGTTGTTGGTTATCCATTTCAGCTGTAGTCAGAAAACGAATTGCATTGTTTTAAAAAGAGTAAAAACGTGGTCTGCTTTTAAAAACTTAAGAAACTAGAAGCCTAAAATGGCAATAATTGAGTTTTTTAAGTTTGATTAAATTATAACACATCTGGAATGATATAAATACATACACAGTACTGGAAGCCTCTCCATGAATGTGATAGACAGTAAGGCTTTTAAGTAAGGGCATTAAAGGGGAAAATATTTTTTATTTCAAAGTATCATGACTTTCTGTGAGTTAGTGTATGTTAAAAATTACCTTCTTGTGCTGAAGTGCAATTCTGTCACAGAATAAACATAAATGGAACTTCATGATTTAGGTGTCTCTCATGAAGCATTGATGAATGAAAGCTATGTATATGTGAATGCCAGTTGAAAGCATGACTTAGAAAGATGTTGCACTTCCCAGCATGCCTGTTCTTTTTCTGTATTCTGTAGGATGATGAAGAAGAATCAAGCAGGTTAGAATCAGATGAGAAGATACTCCTGGATCCTAACAGCGAGGAAGTTTCTGAGAAAGACGCAAAGCAAATCATTGAGTGAGTTTTGTTTAGGTGCTGGTTTTTGTTAGGAATTGCGATCTCTTACAGTGGCATTTCCAAAGAGTAGCTCGCTCTAGATTACAATGAGTTGTGATAGCTCCTTTGGCATGAATGTCTGCAGGAGCAGGAACACAATCATTTGATATTAATCGTGTATTGTTCATAAAGGACCTTGCACCCTTTGGTGTACCTGCCATAGCTGTGGATTTGCAGTTTCTTTAGATATACATATGTGGGCTGTGGTCAAAAAAAATGTTTGTGGGAATTGACTTTAGTTCTTTTTCTGCTTTCCAGGACAGCCAAGCAAGATGTGGATGATGAATACAGCATGCAGTATAGTGCTAGAGGATCTCAGTCCTACTACACAGTTGCTCATGCGATCACAGAAAGGGTGGAAAAGCAGTCTTCTCTTCTCATTAACGGCACACTAAAACATTATCAGGTGAGAAATCATGGAAACATTAGATTATTTAAAACTTGGAATTATGCTTGACATTTCAATGTGGTATTTCAAGTGGCAAACTAAACATTTGTTAAGAAATGCAAGATCTCCAGTAGATTAGAGTTTGGAAATTAAATGGACAAAGCCATGACAGTTATCAATCACAGATAATGTCTCATGTATACGGCTTGAATAATAATACCAACTTTCTTCATATATCTGTAACGTTTTTTTTTCATTGCAAACCAATAATATTTTGGTTTTGCTATCCTTCTCATTGACCTGAAATTTCAATTTGCTTGTTTTCATTTGTGGTGGGTTAACAATATCTATCTTTTTCTAACATTAAAAAGTTCATGACTTTATTTTTTAATTAAGATCGTAATATTTCACTGCAGGAGTACATAAAATATGAAAACAAGAAAAATATTTTACTATGGAGGTTAATTCTCATACTATTTACAGACTTCCAGTGGACTTAGTAACTAGGAACTTCTGTATTCTGACGTAAGCTAGATTCCTGTATTGATTAAAGATAATATTGGTACATGTTTTCATCCATTCTGCTATTGTACAGCTTTCTTTAGCTGAACCTGCTTTGGGCAGGAAATTGGCCTAGAAACTGCCTGAAGTCTATTCCAAACTGAATAATCCCATGATCCCACTTGTTCATAGCAAAACTGCATCTGAATTTGAATTCTGCTGTGAATCCGTAGTACTTCAAGGTGTCTCACTATGAGCCCTCAACAAAAAGAGCAGTGTGTCATTCAGGGTCTGATTTTTGAAGATGATAGGCTAAGTAACGCACCACTGAGGAACGCTGTGAATAAGACAAGACAAACCGTGTAGAGAAATACACCACTCTCAGCTATGGGGCCCTCTGTATTTGTGCTGTCTCATTGTCAATATGTTGTCCAGCTTGTGCACCCAGTGAGAGGGAACCAACAGATGGAGGCAGCCGCCTTCTTTGGTAAATAATCATGATTCATTGTCTGGGAAGGATTACCTGATATACTAAATGAATAGTGTATAACAACATTAATTTAACGGACATATTGACTAAAAGTACTTATGGATGGAAAATTAAGATAGTGATAATTCCTTTACTTCCTGAATTGTAATTACTTACAGAACCTAGAAGTATTCTTAAATTATGCAGATCTCTGTTTTACAATGCAATTTCCCTGTGTGCCACAAAAGAAAATAATTCAGTCTGTGGAGTTACACAGACAGTAACAGGGATTAGCAATTAGAGCAGGTCCTTTAGCTGCTGCATATGATACCTAGCAATTGCATATGTAGATATGTTCTTTATGATGTCTGTTCTATATAGGAATTGCACCAGCCATAAAAGCCACACTTGCCTAAAGAGCTTTATGTCAGCAGTGTTGAGGTGTGGCTTTGGTTCTAGCAAGAACATTCTGAAGGAGACTCTTCCACGACTCTCCCCATCGCTCCCTATATTTCTCTGTCCTCTAGATTTTACATTTTATATCCTTCTCAACTTCTTTTCTGCTTTTTCATGTTTCTTACTGTCAAGTTTAGTCAGATTGTCTCTTCCTTCATATTGGTATTTGTCAGTAGAGATGGTTTAAGGATGTAGAAAAGAGTTCTCCCATTCTCGATTCTGAAGCCACTTTGTAAGGGGAGACATGCAGTTGCAGAACAAATTCTGATGATGGATCGAGTATTTAATACTTAAATATAAATCAATCAGCACGTACACAGAGCCAGTAAACTGGCAATGTTATTTTGGATAGTTTCTCACAGGGACAGCAGAAAGTTACTTCAATGTTGTAGCGTTTTCTCTCTGAACTTTTTAAGGCCTAGTAATTTACTTCTCTCTCCATGCATGAGGCACACCAAACGTCTCAATCTTAGAAGCAAAAACTTTGCGCTTGTGTGAGTAACATAGTACACACATACATGGAAGTCTGTGTGACAAGGGAGTAATCTGAGTCAGTGCTTTCTAGCAGTACTCCTTGGAGTGTGAAACTCTGTTATGTAGGCAATTCTTAGCTGCAGTAGTCTGGCTTCCTTCCAGCTCTTGGATTTTATATCCAAGTCATAAGTGGACAAAGGAAACCTACTCTGGCATGTGGAGATACAGGCAGCAGACACTAAGTGGAAATGTGCTACAAGAGCTTTAGCATACCGGTGGTACAGGTGGCAGGTGTGAGGCTTACATGTTTTCTGCAAACTTGATGGGTTTAGTTTTGAAATATTTTAATTGACGCAGGCAAATGACATTAAATATGCATAGAAAGTTTAACATCTGACAGCGTTGAAATTGAAGAATAAACTCTTGTAATGTTAAGTATTTATCTGCCTTACATGTGAGTGCCTGTGTTGCTTTGAGTGCAGTACCAAAAAATCTTCATGTATGAAACCTGATTTCTTATGGGCTCGGCTAAACAAGAGTGATGATTTCCATACAGATCTTACCAGAAATTTATCTTGGTTTGGGTTTTGGTTTTGTTTTTTGTGGGGAGAAGGTGTTAAGATTGTGAGAGATCCTCATGCATATAGTACTATCAAAATCTATTCTGCGGTACTGGTGTTAGTTACTTGTCTGGGTCTTAAATAACGGAAACTATTACTCTTCATTTCAGCTCCAGGGCCTGGAATGGATGGTTTCACTCTATAACAACAATCTAAATGGAATTTTAGCTGATGAAATGGGACTCGGAAAAACCATACAGACTATTGCACTCATCACTTATCTGATGGAACACAAAAGACTCAATGGCCCTTATCTCATCATTGTTCCACTTTCGTAAGTGAAGGATCCCTTTCAGCTACTACTATTCTGAGCATTGCAGGCTGGTTTATTTGGAACACACACTGGTTTTTCATGTAATGACAAGATCAGATGCACAGTAGGATTACACTGAGCATGTATGCAGTGTTTTCTTTTATCATTTCTTCCCAGGTAATTGTCTGGCATTAAAAGGGTGACCAGAAGGCTGATAGAAAGCACTTGATGTCTTAGTTTCCCTGTCCACTCTTCTGGCAAACCTAGTGAATTTACTGTAATTCACTCTTAACCCACAAGAGGGAGATGGTATTTCTTTCTTGTTACATGCCTGCGGTTCCCTATTCAACTTTTAACTGTTTTATTAAAAATCTGTTGTTTAATTCTTTAAACATCTGGCACCCATGTGATACCAAGTAATCATGCTTTAATGAGGTTGGATGATCTTTTAAGTACTGTATAACTAGCCCTGAACGTATATAGCCTTGATGAGTGATATTCATGCTTTGGTCAGGTGCCTAGATTGTGATGTTTATTGTGCTGCTCCCTTTTGCTTTTCTTAGCTTTCAAAGATGCCACTTATTTTACACATTTATCTTAATGCGTTTTCCTCTTTTCAGAGGTGAGGTATGGGTTTCAGTTATGTGAAGTGCTGTGTTTTAAATAACTGTCAGGCATTGTAAAACTGATGTGGGTTACTGAGTTTTTTTTGCTTATTTCTGTGTGTGACTTGATTGTTACGCAGAAGTTCCCTGGCCTTTTTGTTAGATAATTTGTCCAGCAATTGTGCTGAGCATGAAAACCCGTTGTAAGATTGGGATAAATTTTGTTTGTGGCCATCTCTTTTGATTTCTTTTGAGGTATCCTGTCTTCTGTCTGTGCTGCAGTACTGATTAACTAACACAAATACTACAGCTGTTCATAATTGTATGAATAAAAATTATGAGCTCTAGCGTGAAAAGAAATGAGTGGGAGAAGTCCTGTAAAGTTAAAAAAAAAAAAAAAAGTTAAAAAGTTAAAAATAAAGGGAGAGTGTTATTTGTGTCAGATTTCACACAGGTACAATAAAAAAAAATCCTTTTCAGCAGTCTATAATAGTCTTTCATATTTCTAAAAGAGAGGAGCTGAAATTTCTTTCCTGTATACATTTTAAAAGCTGCATTTCCCTGCTGTTACTTAATAGCTGAGACTGCAGCTCCAGGTTCAGTAAGGAGGAAAAAAAAAAGGCAACCGAAAATCATTGAGGCTTTTTTTTTGCTGTACCATGACAGCAACTAGGTTAGCCATAAAAACCTGTTTGTTGTGATCGAACAGCAGAAACACAGTGTGAAAATGAACCTGCATAGTGGCACTGGGTAGTACTATGAGTAGTTCTACTCAAATAGAACACATATGAATTCTGTTATCAGCTTCATGAGGGTCTGTTTCAAAAGCTCTAACATCAGTTTTTGGATTATAAGTATTATAAAAGAACTTACAAATCTATTTTTTCTTCAGGGTTATTCTTATCATTAATATGCTCCAAAATATAAGGATGCTTATAAAATAATACTTTGAATTGATTTCAAAGAGGCACCTGAATATGACCTGAAAGAGAGCTTCATACTTTCTTCTGTTTACTCCCCTCTCAGAGATGATTGTGTTTTATTACATTAAGTACACTTTTTAAAATATACTGTTAAATATGAGCATTGATTACATGACGTGTTGAAAAGTTGACATTCACGTGGAAACATTCTTAAAGTTTGAACTGCAAATGATAAAATATATTACTTTTTTCTTTATAATCTCTATGATAGGACTTTATCCAATTGGACATATGAGTTTGACAAATGGGCTCCTTCTGTGGTGAAGATATCTTACAAGGTTTGATTTGCTTTTTATATGATTATAGGGTTGAAGGAATGAGAATAGACCCAGATCTTCCTCTGCCCCTGTATGCATTTCTAAACTATTTGCTTGTGAACTTTTGTCATGTTTAAGTACTGAACAGTGAGAATTAATCACACTTAGAAGAAGACTGTAGCAAACTGTAATTACTATCACATAGTGGAATGCAGAATAAAATTGTTAATTATCTGCAAGGCTTCTGATGAGAGTAATGCAAATGATAACTACTTCACATTTTATACACAACAGGATGCTTTATTGTTTGTCTACAATACAGTTTGGCTACAGTACTGGTACAGCCAAGCAATTTGTAAGGAGGTGAGATGGCTAGCTCTGTCTTTCCTGTGCCCCATAAACAGAGCTTTACAGTCTAACCACATTTTAGGTAAAGCACCTTGAAGGTGCCTTGAAGGAAGGCATCAGTATATTGTTCGCAGTACTGTAGGATTAAAGTTTCTGTCTGCTGATTCATAAAAATTAGACGCTTTCTTCATCAGGAGAAAGAGTAATTACTCGCTTCTGTCTCTCTTTTAGGGTACACCAGCAATGCGCCGCTCACTTGTTCCTCAGCTTCGAAGTGGAAAATTTAATGTTCTTCTAACTACTTATGAGTACATAATAAAGGACAAACACATCCTTGCTAAGGTAATCTGACCATCATCTCTTAACAGCAAGACCTTTAAGACACCTTCAAATGGTCCATAGCACAAAACACATATTTTTTTTACAGGGAGGTCCTGAGTTATTATTCTATCCTTAATAAAAGTTAAACCTTTCATTTACTTTTCTGTTACTTTTGTTTTTATTGGGCTTCTGAGACATAGTGCTTCACCCTCTTCTCTCTGTAAACACCAGCATTTTCCTGAATGTAGCCAGGAGACTATTTTGTGCAATTCTCTCAGTACTATATATCTGTCTTCCCTTGGAAAACATGACAGTTCTCCCCTCTGCATGGTAGCATTTAATCTTATCTGCAGTCATGACTTTAACATTTTTCCTGTTGTTTCTGAGCTGATGATCATTCTTATTAGAGCCTTTCCAGCTGTGTGGTCACTTTCCCACAAATGACTGAATAGTTACCTGTATTAAGAATTTGGTATCCAGACTCAATATGTGGCCCAGTTCTCTCAGGCCCACTAGCTGTCAACAGATGAGTCTCAAATGTCATGAATTAATTTGAAAGCTATTGTACTGTAAACTATTTCATATACATACAAGCAGACTAAGGAGGTATTTAGCCAAACAGAGAAACCATGTGGGCCTACTGTCCCTTTGTTGTTCAATTTCACTTCATTTTATTCTCTTATGTACTACATATGTGAATTCTCTTAGCGTAATTCTGCACACTTGAGAACAGTTTGAGGCTCTGGCATTTTCCTTCCCCTCTAGTTTGTGCCCCCCCTTCCTAAAAGATAGGAAGGACAACGCTGTGAGATTCAACCTGGCCTGGGAAATGGAGTTAGTTAGCACCTGTGAAAGTACAAAGGTACAAGTACGAGTCTTTCCTAGTCATATGGTCAGTGTGGCATGTGTTGAGTCCCTACCAGGTACTATCAGACAGCTTGAGAAGCTTTATTTCAGCATCTGCTGTGACTGCATTTAAGCTTTCACATTAAGAAATAGAAACTGAGATGGGATAATCGTAGTTAAGCTGGTTCTTTCTTGAGTAGGAACATAAGATTAGCTGAAACAAAGCAAAGTTCAGGGTTTTTATCTATGCTTGTGAGCATAGATATTTTTGTCTGAAAATGGTTTTGTCTCCTCTCAAGGTTCTTGTTGCAGATTTATTTGGAGTTCATGCAGTCTCTTCCTTTCCCTATGAAATGTATTCTGGCCTTGAAGAGAAAGAGCCAGTCACCCTAATCTCTTTCCCAGAAATGGGATGAATCTGGTGTTTTCTGTTGTAATTCTACTCAGAATTCAGCATCAGATTCAGCATACCTAGTGTTTGTATTTTTGCTGTTTGCAAGGACACTGGTACTTGAATAATGCTTGGTTAGGCTTCCCTTGTAGATGAGAATGACTGATGTCTCAGGATTGAACTACTTTTATTCTACATCTTTTGGGAGGAATTTGACTAACACTGATCTGCTGTAACTTTGCCAACTTTTTGTCCTTTTTTTTT
>VXBJ01006447.1:222708-271446 GCA_013400055.1 Nycticryphes semicollaris | reverse complement strand
AACTAGGTGGAATATGTGATCAAATGTGATATGTCGGCTCTTCAGAAGATCCTGTATCGTCACATGCAAGCCAAGGGAATCCTTCTCACAGATGGTTCTGAAAAAGACAAGAAGGTACAAATGAAGACTAAAACACATAGGAAGCAGTGTATTATGATAAAAATTTTAACAATATGATTTCTGTTTTACAAAATTAGTATGTAGGCTCTTACTGCAGGTACCTGTCCTGGGAAAAGAAATCTCTTGTCAGACATGCTTTTGTTTTACAAGACAACAGCTCATACTCTCTGTTCACAAGGAAAAGATAATACTTGTGTTCACTGTAGTTACAATGCCTTTCTGCAAACAGGCAGTGTTTGAAAAAACCCAGCATTTCCCCTCACTGAGTTTAATCCAATAATGTAGCTTCCACTTTGTGGATAACTTCCAGGTCTTCCTTTGTTGTTATGGAGCTTCCTTGTGACAGATGAATTTATACAGCAAAAACCTGCACACTAGCTTCTGTGTTTCTATTGTTTGGGGTTGGGTTTTTTGGTTCGTTGCTTTTTTTTTTTTAATTAGTGATGCAGTGTTCAGGTTGGGGTAGAAGTATATTATGCCTGCATTTAGAAATACCTTTCAAAATCTTAATTAATAAGATAAGAAATTAAATTAACAATTTGTTTTGCATTGTTTGTACCCATAGGGAAAAGGCGGAGCAAAAACTCTTATGAATACTATCATGCAATTGAGAAAAATATGCAATCACCCATATATGTTTCAGCACATTGAGGTAAGACTTGACAAGTCTCTTTTTGAGAGTTGCTTTTATTCAGATGGCAAACATAATAGAAAACTGCTGTTGAAGCTTATATGTGCAGGAGGGACATCTCTGTCCACACTTAATGCTGAAAAGACAGGTGTGAAAAACACGGTCATTATGGTCTCTTATTAACATGATAAACGGGAAGCTGGTGCCTGAGCATTCACACACCATTAAAAGAGTTGCAAACACAAATCACCAGGGTCTTTAACTGCTAGAACCAGAGTCCCTGCCATCTATATACTCGACCTTCATACAATCTTCGCACTGTTCAAGCATCTTTTTTAGTCCAATGATGACTTTGGGTCTGGGGTCTTCTAACATCTTTTTGGATTCTTTCTCTGTGTCCTGGCAGGTAGGCCACTGACTGCTCTTAATCTTGGTGGTTTGCAGTCTCTGCTGACAGTTGTAGCCTTCTTATCTGCTGGTTTATGCTTCTTGTACACCTGCATTCCCTGGCAGAACATGGGGAACTGAAAAGTCCTAGACTTAGGATAAACGCTACCAAAACATCAGTGTGTTATCAACATTTTCCTCATACTAAAAGCCTAAACACAGCACTGATACCAGCTGCTAGGAAGATTACTAAGAAAATTAACTCCATTGTGGCCTAAAGGCTTTAGTGAATCTATCTACTCTTGCTAAGTAAAGCTAGGCAAATCAAACCATATTATAAACGTAAGTAATTTATTCTAACTAAAAGNAATCCTTCTCACAGATGGTTCTGAAAAAGACAAGAAGGTACAAATGAAGACTAAAACACATAGGAAGCAGTGTATTATGATAAAAATTTTAACAATATGATTTCTGTTTTACAAAATTAGTATGTAGGCTCTTACTGCAGGTACCTGTCCTGGGAAAAGAAATCTCTTGTCAGACATGCTTTTGTTTTACAAGACAACAGCTCATACTCTCTGTTCACAAGGAAAAGATAATACTTGTGTTCACTGTAGTTACAATGCCTTTCTGCAAACAGGCAGTGTTTGAAAAAACCCAGCATTTCCCCTCACTGAGTTTAATCCAATAATGTAGCTTCCACTTTGTGGATAACTTCCAGGTCTTCCTTTGTTGTTATGGAGCTTCCTTGTGACAGATGAATTTATACAGCAAAAACCTGCACACTAGCTTCTGTGTTTCTATTGTTTGGGGTTGGGTTTTTTGGTTCGTTGCTTTTTTTTTTTTAATTAGTGATGCAGTGTTCAGGTTGGGGTAGAAGTATATTATGCCTGCATTTAGAAATACCTTTCAAAATCTTAATTAATAAGATAAGAAATTAAATTAACAATTTGTTTTGCATTGTTTGTACCCATAGGGAAAAGGCGGAGCAAAAACTCTTATGAATACTATCATGCAATTGAGAAAAATATGCAATCACCCATATATGTTTCAGCACATTGAGGTAAGACTTGACAAGTCTCTTTTTGAGAGTTGCTTTTATTCAGATGGCAAACATAATAGAAAACTGCTGTTGAAGCTTATATGTGCAGGAGGGACATCTCTGTCCACACTTAATGCTGAAAAGACAGGTGTGAAAAACACGGTCATTATGGTCTCTTATTAACATGATAAACGGGAAGCTGGTGCCTGAGCATTCACACACCATTAAAAGAGTTGCAAACACAAATCACCAGGGTCTTTAACTGCTAGAACCAGAGTCCCTGCCATCTATATACTCGACCTTCATACAATCTTCGCACTGTTCAAGCATCTTTTTTAGTCCAATGATGACTTTGGGTCTGGGGTCTTCTAACATCTTTTTGGATTCTTTCTCTGTGTCCTGGCAGGTAGGCCACTGACTGCTCTTAATCTTGGTNCTACCAAAACATCAGTGTGTTATCAACATTTTCCTCATACTAAAAGCCTAAACACAGCACTGATACCAGCTGCTAGGAAGATTACTAAGAAAATTAACTCCATTGTGGCCTAAAGGCTTTAGTGAATCTATCTACTCTTGCTAAGTAAAGCTAGGCAAATCAAACCATATTATAAACGTAAGTAATTTATTCTAACTAAAAGTTACTTATTTAAGCTAAACAACTAATATCTCTCAACAAACAAATGGAACAACTGCCAGCTTTTTATTGGTAACCTGAAATCTAGTTTTAAAGCATTTAACCTTTTGAAGACACTGTCTTTAAAAAAATGAAGGTTTGTTTTTCTTTTTTAATTTTAGGTATTCCAGAGCAATTTAATCTCTACTTAGACCTAATTTATGATGGAGAGACCCTAGTTCAAAATGCTGTGTATAGGATCTTAACTGGCAGGCTGCTAATCCTTTACGATACCAACAAAAATTGTCCTATTCTATGCACCTTTTTATTTCAGTGAAAATGTACTGTCACTGCATCTCTCATTATGACCCAAAGTAAATAAATATAATAATACATCTAGGAAGAGAGAAAATGCTGTAAACGTCTAAAATGTAGTTATATTTATGAATGAATAAGTACATAGTGTGATGTATTGTCATTGTATTTTTCACTCTTTCTCTATGGCATGCTAAATAGTTAATTTGCAAATGGATCTTCCAGTAATTACTGTCAATTCATTAGGTTTTACTGTATTTGTAATTTTAGTAAAAACATCACAGAAGTGAATTCTGCAAACCATTAATTTTAAATAATAGTAACACTGGAAAACATTAAAGCAGATCAGTGTTGCTGCAAGGTGGATTCCAACAGTATGAACTCAAACCCCAATGTAATTGACATAAGAATGCTTAATTTTGGGTTACCGTGTAGTTTGTAATAATCTGTTTATTGCTTATAACTCTGCAGGAGTCCTTCGCTGAACATTTAGGCTACTCAAATGGTGTCATCAACGGGTAACTCTCTCTGTTTTTCCTCCTGCTCATTATGTTGTATTGAAACTATTGTATCATTCTTTTTCTTGAAGGCGCATGCTAACGAACGCGGGCAGTTTATAGAAAGGCAGAGGCCAGTACTATACGTGTTACTTGAGCTTTTTGTGACCTGTCATCTCTTTCAGGAGGACAGGCAGAGGAGACTGTAGACTTACTTATGAATAGCTTATGTACCATTTAAAATGCATTTGAATGATTCCTTTAGAGAGATCTCAAATAGGATTTTCTTCTCTTTCTTGTTACTTTTGTCTTCTGCTTTTCCCTCTTTACCATTTTTAGTCCAAATTAAAGTAGCATTTCTTCCATTCTTTGAAGTGAAAATGAAATAGATTTAAATTTTGTTCTTAGCACTTCTCTGTGCAGCTGACTAGAAATGGATGCTTTCTAAAGGAAAGGTGTGTATCTTCCATCTAACATGCTTCCTGTTCAGGTGTTAATTACATTTCGTGTTTTTGCGTAACGAATATAGCAGACTAATTGTCTCCTAAACAGCTTAGTCTTCTCCTGATTAGGTATGTATGCATATCAGAAGACCATGAACCTTGTGGACTTAAGTAAACAGTTGCTAATTACAAACTGTGTTTTGAAAGTACAGGCTTAAGGTTAGAAAAAAGTTATATGAAGCTTATGTCTGCAAAGCTTATCACCGTGATGCTGATTTAGACATTCTGTTTACTTTTACTCATTTTCTCTGTTACTTAGTACTGAATTTCAGTGCTAAGAGTCTGTTTTGCAATTCATGGCATAGAAGACAGAAAAACAGCTACTCAAAACAACTAGATGTTGTTCATGACTATGAAGGTTACATGGCTAAAGAGTGTATTTGCTCTCAAACTCCACGCATTACCCCTTTTTGTTCAGTTTGGAATACTTCACTTCCCTGTGCATAGTAGTTGAGTTGAAAGGGAATTGTTTTTAACACGTGCTTGAAGAATACAGCTTACAGCTGCAGTAAATGCCAGTTGAAAGCAAAACTAGCTTTCAACTAGGTGAATGTCTCAACTGATAAGATGTTTATCTAGCTGAGAAATAATGTTTGCTTTGATAAATAATGAAGCAGAATTAAGTTTCATAAAGGAAGGTATTCTGTGTGGACGAAACTCCATACAGTTTTTGTAATTGAAAAAAACCAAACTTTACAAACAGGAATTCACATGGGTGCTTATTTTTCTTATTTTAACCAACTTGAACAGTTTTAAGGAGAAAAGTGCTATTAGTCTTAAGTAAATTAATCTCTCTTGTTTATCTTAAGTAAATTAATACAGTGACATGATAATGACTAGAAAGTGACATGGTAATGACTAGAAGCTTTTCTAAATGAGGGGTATTCTGGTATTTACTGTGCTTTTTCTCTTCAACAGAGCTGAACTTTATCGGGCCTCAGGGAAGTTTGAGCTGCTGGATCGTATTCTGCCAAAGTTACGAGCTACTAACCATCGTGTACTTCTTTTCTGTCAAATGACATCACTCATGACCATTATGGAAGACTACTTTGCCTTTAGAAATTTCCTTTACCTGCGTCTTGATGGTAAGATAAATGGGGGGGAAAAAAAAAAAAAAGGATACATAATGAGTTAGGGGGTAGGTACCATGCTTCATTAGTTTGGGCATGAGAGGCCTGGGTTCTCTTTGTAGTGTCTTCCTAGCACACCAAAGCTGTGAAATGATTATACAATAGTACAAACAGGTACAAAAAGTGATTTGACAAATCTATGAAGGAAGAGTCTGCAAGGATAATTATCATGAAGTTATGGCAGTAGTCCCTTAAGCTGCAGCTTACTAGAATTTTTCCCTATTCTTACAGACAAGATACTGAGCAAGATGTACTTTTGCCTTTCTCAGTAGATTTGGTCTTAAGTAATTCTGTGTCTCCCTTAATTGTCCCTATTTAAGTCACCTGAAAGTATTCTGATGATGGGAGGTGATAATGCCAGTGGAATTAATCAATTTGTACCTGTTTAAAGTTCAACTGCAGTTTTCCACAGGATAGCTGAATTTTAGTGACGGGTAAACTATTACCTGTAGTTTTCTTCCTGAATTTCACAGGAAGGTCAGTAGCCTCAATTACTTCATGTGTAGATATGTTTTATTACCTTTGAATGAAAAGATGGTTTAGAAACATAGTGGAGTTATATCGAAAGTGAAATAACTGAAAATAGGATATCACATCTGAGGTTTAAACTTGTTTGTAAGAAGTTTCCATTTTGGCAGTCTTCCTTGCTAATGATCTCTGCCTCATATCGGCCTTCTTAAATATTCATTATTTTTACTTAATGAGTTTATTTCACATACTATAGTATTACATAGGACCAGCAGTATTTATCGGAGTACCTTTGTAATAGAAAGCAATGATTGGTGAAAAATATAAAGAACAGCATTACTAAAATCAGAGCTTAAGGTTCTTTTGAATATTTTTTCATTGTTTTAACTTGGCCTTTTGCATCATACTTTAGTTGGAAGAAAAAGCAATGCTGGGAAGTATCCTCATCCTATGCAAATATTAATGAACATAAACTTGAAGCACCGTATTCATCAATTGTAAAACCAAGTAATGAAACTGAGGCATAAATGAGCTGTGTCACTGTGCCATAGGATGTCTTGATCAACACTGGCTGAAGGACATAGTACCATGCTAACAAAAACGTCCTGTGCCTCTGGCATGCAGGTCTTTTAATGCTTCCACTCAAGAAACATGGATTATATTACATTTAAAATGTTTTAAATTACCTTAGACATATCATTAATTAGTGAGATGAACCTTTTTTTATTCTTTTCCAGTTTTGTAACGACAGATATCTTCCATGCTGGAATGTAATGTATATGTAGGTTCTATCCAGCTGTCTTATGTTTTCTACTAAGGTCATGTGCTTCTTAAAGGAATGGGTTTCTGTGAGCCACAGTTTAGCTGTGTGATTGTACTGGCTCTGGTGGGGATGAAGCTAACTTCCTCCCGGCAGCCCAGACACTGGTGTCTTTTGCATTTATGGCTGGGCAGGGTTGATAACACACCAATTTTAATCACTACAGTATTTTGGCTATTGTTGAGCAGTGTTTGTACAGTGTCAAGGCTTTCTCTGCAAACCACTCCTCCACCCCAAAGGCCAGTACACTGGGTGTGAGCCAGGACCCAGCCTGGACAGGTATCCTAAACTGACCCTGGGGATGTGCTCAGCAATAAAAGCAGAGGGGAAGGAAGACGATGCAGGGAGATTTCTCATTACAGCAGTTATTACGGGTGCTGAGGCTTTGCTTTCCAGGAAGTGGATGGACATCTGCCTGCTCATGGGAAGTAGCAAAATTCCTTTCTGCTTTACTTGAACTCTCAGCTTTTGCTTTTCTTACTAAATGGCCTTTTTCTCAGCCCAGGAGCTTTTCCATCTTATTTTCTTACCCTGTACTGTTGAGGAGAGGGGGACTGTGGGAGGGTGGACATCTGCCAGCCAGCTGCCTTCTCAGTAATAGAAAAGCTTCATCTTCTGTACGTACATCAATACCTGAATAGAAATATTAGACTTTCTTTGGCTTTCAGTTATAGACAGCATTGTAATCAAGGAAGGGAAAACAGTGCTTCAGGTTAAGGTGGTCCATGTAGCATGCTGAAGTACATGAAATTCATCCAGTTGCCTGAGTGCAGAGGGTTTGTTTTTTTCTTAGAACTTTGTGTTTTCACCATGATTGAATTCCTTGCCTGCTCTCCCTCAGCCATTGCACGGCTTCACCCTCAGATAGGACATTTTAAGAATTTTTAATCCTTTCATATTACTTTTGGCTCTGAAGGCCAATACTAACATTTTGATAACATCCTGACTTACAGAGTTAAGTCACTTTTGAAAATATTTAGATGCTCTTTTGGCCAGAAGGCAGTAATGAAAAGTGGAACTCTCTTCTGCTTATGTGTAGTAACTTCAGTTGAAATTTATGAGTCATAAAAAGGTATAACAATGTTAGCCAATATTTTAAAGTCCACTTTTGAAATGTTGGAAGAAGTACTTAGATATTTTGAAATCTGTCCCTTAGATGCAATAGGCAATTGATCAAAACATTTATGGCCAGCATTTATTCTGTTTATGAAAAATGTGGCAGAGATGACAAACAGCAAGTGAGCTAAAATTTTCCTTCCATGTGTACCATTGGCAACTGACATTGTATTTCTATTATTTCAGTTCACATCTTTAATACAAGGTTGGGGGGGGGTTATTTCTTTTCAGGAACAACAAAATCAGAGGATCGAGCTGCTCTGTTGAAGAAGTTCAATGAACCTGGGTCACAATACTTTATCTTCTTGCTGAGTACAAGAGCTGGAGGGCTAGGCTTAAATCTCCAGGCTGCTGACACTGTTATAATCTTTGATAGTGACTGGAATCCTCACCAGGTTATTTTTATTTACTTATCTTTGTGAAATGTGCAAAGAAATCATAATGCTTATTATTTGGGTTTCTTGTTTAAATGGGGGATATAGCCTGGGGTGAAAGGAATAGATGCAAGTATGTAAAAAAATGCTGCTTTGAGAGGAATTAGTGAGGCAAACATCTACAATCAAGAAGTGGTTTCGTTTGAATCAATGAAGTAATTCTGTGTCTCTGTATGTGTTTTATCTGAATCTCAAGGAATACTCAGAGCTAGGGGCCTTATAGACCTGCGTCATTTGGATAACTGTACTTGTTCTTTAACCCTTAGGACATTAATGTATCACCCCATTTTGAGCCTTTGGTAAGCAGGTTGCAATATTTTAGTAAAGGCTGTGCAGAGCACTGTGCATCTCAGGAGATTAGCACTTATATGGCAGAAGCAAAAACTTCTGTTTCCTCGCTATACCATTTTCCTCTGCTTCTGAGAATGATTATATAAGCAAATTCATACTGTGGCTTCAGCTTCACTGTTAATGTGAACTGCAAAACCACCTTTAGGTTGCAGCAGCTGCACTGTATGTCGTGCTTGGGAAGGGAATTATAGAAAGGAAGAGCTAGCAAAGGTGGCAAAAGCAAAAATGGTGCTGAACCAGAATAGGGAAGCTCATGGCTGTTTCCTTTTCCTCTATGTTAAGAAACTTTAGTGTTGTGAGGTAGCACAATACTGATAGCATTCATTCTCTGACTATGCTGAAGCAGAAACACATTGTTTGTAGGAGTTATGGATTTCTCTTTTCCCCAAATAAAATAGATAAGATTTTCTAGTTATAGAAGAAATTCTGAAGAAAGAGAAGAAATGACATGCAGTGTAGTTCTTACTTCGACCATTTTCAAGTATGATCACCGGACCAAAAGATAGTTGTATTGATTCAGTCTTGTATATATGAACTTTAATCAGGAAGATCCTATTTAAGCTGTTTTAGCACAAATATTCCAAGTTAAAAGCTGATTCAATAGATCAAATAATTTTTAGTCAACATATTTAAGAATTAGTAATGGCATTTAGTAGATAAGTTTATGTATGTTGTTTTTCCTAGTAATTTTGTTACTTTATCTTCTCAATTGAGCGATACTTTAGGGTTCATTCTGGCTTGGAAGGCGATGAACTTTGAATAGAAGGGAAAAAGTAAATACATTGGCCATTTTCAGTCACTACACAAGCTTTCAAGAAGTTTTTGTCTTGTTTCATTTACATCAGACAGACCATGTCCCTGTTTTTGCCTTAGAGTTTTCCTCCTGCTTAGGTCTGATGAAGTTTTGGGAAAGCAAGCAATGAAGAATGAGCCATCTGAATTGTGGCGGAGTGTTGTTTGAGTACTTCCTTTTCATACCAAAAAGAATTCAGCATTATAATGTCATTTAAGTGGAGAATTGATTTGCGTAGCACACTTAAAATACCAATCACTTTCTATGTTCTTTGCCTAATAGGACTTACAGGCACAGGATAGAGCTCACCGAATTGGACAGCAGAATGAAGTTCGAGTCCTACGACTGTGCACTGTGAACAGTGTGGAAGAGAAGATACTTGCTGCTGCAAAGTATAAGCTCAATGTAGATCAAAAAGTTATTCAGGCTGGAATGTTTGATCAGAAGTCTTCAAGCCACGAAAGGAGAGCCTTCCTACAGGCTATATTGGAGCATGAAGAAGAAAATGAGGTAGGGTAGTTAATCAGTAAAAGGGTGTTTCAGGAAGTACTAAGTTGTGGGGAGTTTTTTCATCAGTTACAAAGTTCGTCATCACTTTTCAAATTAGAAGTGTCATCATATTCTTACCACCTAGTGAAAGAAACTTAATTTTTCTCTCTTTATTTGGGCACAATAGTAGTTTATAATGTAATGGTTGTGATTAAATGTTAGTGTAGAATTAGGCATTGTAACTTAAAAGCATTCTGTGCTTTCATAATTTTGGCAAAAAACTGTATTCAAACAAATATATTTTTTCCAAAACGAATTATAAGGGTTCTGAAATCCAGTTCGTATGTTAAAATAGGTAATCTGATTTTCAGACACGATGAGCAACTCGCACTACTTAGGTTCAGTCATGAAAGACCCTGCTTACTCTGCTTCTTTTGGATCCTGGGTAAGATTTAAGTTCTGCTTTGATGGACTTCGGGCCTAGGCAGGCCAGCAAAATAGCTGTTTCTTTCTGGTGCTGTGTCCAACATGAAGTTCTGGTTATAATTTCCTCTGCAAGAAACAATTGGGTGTTTAAAAACAGCTGTCAGTTTTTTCCTTATAATAGTGGGAAGTGAGCTTATAGAATCACTGACTTGTATTCCTCTGTTTTCGTTGTGTTTTCTGGAATTGTGATTGTGGAATAGTGAGCCCCTTCTTTTGCCTGTCACTGCAGACTCTTCTCTTAACGTGAACAAAAATCACTGTTGGGACGAAAGCCTCATTTTGGGGACAGTGTGTAAATATATCAATTGTGTTGAAAATGCAGACAAAGATGATGCTACTCTGCAATCACTTTCTCCCACCTTGAAAATACCCTGTACTGGTTAAAGACACAGAGATCTGAAACCTAATTTTGCCCCAAGTATGCTCTGTACAACTGTACATAAGGTACCGTATGTACCTTGTACGTATGGGGCATGCTGAAAGAGAAGAAGATTCTGTAGTTGTGTTTCACAGCCGTCTTTCATTATGTGGTATAAAGTTCAAAGACCAAAAAATCTACTACTTCAATAACTGAACATTTTGTTTAAACTCTTTGACTTCTTGTGCTTTTAGAAAAAGCTAGTACATCATTAAGATAGAATTTTGTATTGACGGCTGTCAAACAGTCAATTTTGTCAGTATGTGTCATTTATGTAGGGTGTGGATGCAGAAATAGGATGATGTATGTGTACCATTTTTGATTATGTGAAACTAGTTCTCAAGCAGCCAACACCATCTGTACGAGCAGATAGATGAACTTGAAACCAATAGAAATTTTCTGTAGGCCTATGGATTTGTTTCTAAAATTGACACAGTTTTTGTTATGTTTTCTGAAAGCATTTTAAAAGTCAGGACTGTAATTCAGACCTAATTGACACGCCTTATTTCACAGGTGACTTCAGGGTAATCTGCTTCTTGTGTGTTGTTCAAATAGACTTGGTCTGCTTTCATGAAGCAAGCACAGATCTCACTAAGTTTTGCTTGCCATAACGCAGCATCAGTGTGTAAAGCAAGCATTGATAGTGCAGCCTGACGCCTAACAGTCAGACTGAAGATGAGGCTTTTGAGTAAAATTTCTTTGTGGACAGAGACTATGTAAAACTTTACCCAGACACTGAAACTCCTGAGAAAGAGGGATTGAATTCGCACCATCTATCCAGCGCTGGTCAGCCATTGTTTCTTCGGTGCAACAGCACTGGAAACGAAATTTGAATATCAAATGAGAGATTGACAAGAAAAAGTAAATCTCTCAGTTAAAAGTTACTAATATCGAAACAACTTTAACTTGCAAATATGGGCTAGCACATCTAATAAAGAGGTTGGTTACTGTAAGAGATGGATAAGGATTTTGCTTCAGCCATAATGAATTTTCCCGTGCGTATAGAAACTTAAGTTTCTATAAACTCTAACACAAAGCCATGCTTTGTAAAAGGGAACTGGTGTGTATTGTCTGTGTAAGCAGTTTGTAACCAAAAAATTGTGCAAAGGAGGTCATAAGAAGAAAAAAGGCTCCCAATCAGAACATTGTAATCATGACGTGAGCTCAATAGGCAGACAGGAAGATTTTAAGTCCTGGCCAACAGGAAAAAAGGACAGGAAAATCAGGTGATCAGGAAAAGGTATAACTACTCTAAGCACTAAGAGCAGGCAGTGTCTCCTCCTTTTGTTTGGGGAAGGGGGAAGGTGGGGGGAAACACCCAGCTAAGCTGAACTGTACATTCTTAATAAGCATTTTGTATCTTTTTATATTTTTGCCTCAAAGACTTTGTCATCTTTTAAAGTGCTTTTTTGCTGTTTTTTTAGTGAGCTGGTGTTTCTCGCATTAGTGACCACCTAGTTAAATATTCCCATGCTGATCATGCTTTAAACCTGCATATCAAAGCTTTTTGCACTTGAATGTAGAGCACCGTGATCTCTTCATACTTTTTTAGAAGTTTTCATAAATACAGCATGAAAACTCTCTGTATTTTTTCATTTGCTTTTTGCTGTACGGCTTTTAATTCTAGCAGTACTAGATAAAACAAGAGGTAATTTTGATATATTTAGAAAGATACATTAGAATAATAGGAATGTATTACAGGTGATTAGAAGCAACTTGTTCACGGGGGCTTTTTTGTTGGCAGTGGTGTTTATAATTTTTTCTTCTTCCAAGTATACCTGGTTGTCAACAGGAATATTCAGACTAACCACAGAGTATGTGGACACTATTGTTACAGTTTCTGCTGTGGGATGCATTTTTAGTTTGTTTGTTTGGGTTTTTTTTCCAGGTTGCTTTGTTTGAGGTAATTGGAAGTATGTGAAACTTTCATGAGGACCACATTCTTCACTGATCATAAAAGAAGGGATCTGTACTTTTTTTCTTTACTCTGTGTGTGTACCTATGTAACTTCGTCTCTTGAATGCAGGAAGGAGAGCTGACTAGAAGTGAGAAGAACTAGCTCTCTGTCATCTTCCTTGTTGCCTTTCTTCATCTTAAAATTTAAATTATATGTACATTATGTACATACGGATATTAAGGTACAGAAGTGTTTTTTGGGAATTGCATTAAGAACTGTATTTTTTCCAAAGTGTGGGTATAGATGAAGGCCTTTTCTATTTATTTCTGGAAAAAAGGAAAGCTACAGCATGTTAAGTTTTGGGATGCTATTTGTAGCATTCTGTATTCCCATTTCACTGAGTAGAAAACATGAGCTTTCATGGAAAATTGTAGGTCTGCAGCGTACCGTAGCACAGGTTCAGTAAGGCCTATATAGGAACCAGCCTGTAGGTCTATTGTTTCCAATTAATTACCTGTTGTCAGATGTGAAATGCCACATGCTTTCAAAATAATTCAAGGGTTCAAGGGAGAAAACTGAATGTAGTGGACTCTGTGTTAAAATGGGTCTTCTAGCTGTTCAGCTTTAACAATTTTAGTTGAATTCTGACGTTCTAAATTGTTTTTCCAAGGCCTGTTCCTGTCTTTATGAAATAATTTGTTTTGTCTGAAGTCAGAGGCTCACATCTCAGTTTATACGCAGATAATGGTCAAGAGAAATAGGGGTTCAGGGTTTTTTTTTCCAATATAACGATTTCTTTAATTTTCTTCGTTGAACTAGGACTTTCTGATTCTCCTTGCTTAGGCAGGAAAGAGTTCATAATGCGGAATGTTGTTTCTGAAGGACTACTGTAGAACAGCAAAACGGAAATGCATATATTTTAACTGAAGCACTAACTGTGCTTCTGACCCAGGAAAACCACAACCCAAAATTTCCTGGTTGCATATTTGCTCACTTCCTCATTCTCAGTTTATGAAGGTTGTAATAGGTCCCAGTCGTTTCTCTAATTATGTCTACTTTGTCTTACTTCTGAACTGCTGTACATTTTAAAAGTTTTACTTTCATTTTGAGTGTTTCACACGTGTCATGACAGAAGGAGAGTCAGCGCAACACTGGCCTGATGGAGGCTGTTACTTCAAGTTGCATGTAGCTTCTTTTTAATACCTTTATTCATCTGTGTAACCAGGAGGAAGATGAAGTTCCTGATGATGAGACTCTGAATCAGATGATTGCTCGACGTGAGGAGGAATTTGATCTCTTTATGGTAAGGAGGATACAATCATAAGGAGAGTATACATAGAAATTGTGTTTTTAACAAAGGCCTTTTGTCATTCAGATTTTGGAAAACTTTGTGGGAGGAATAGGTTTTATTGTATTGTTTATCTGGGATAAAAAGGGTATTCTGCCTATATAGGGAGGTCCTTAAGTGACGGGCTTCAGAGATCTTTGTGGACAGTATAGTGTGTGAACAGTACCAATCTGGAGGAAGAGTCTGGCAAGACCTGAGAAATTTACAGTGCAAAACTGACAGTCACTGTTTGGCTTGCCATATCTACAACATACATTTGTTTTCCAATTTCTATCCCCTTTTGGGCTATGATACTGACAAGGACAACTACAGGAACTTAACAAGATAGTAAATTAGTGGACTGACAGCATTGTTTTCTTTGTGCGTTAACTGGGGTTTGTTGATGGGTTTTGTCAAGCTGCATCTCTGCTGCTACAGCAGTTGAACAGTTACCCAGAAAAGCTAGTGACAGTGATTCAGATGCAAGCAACTCATTAACGCTTCCCTTTTTGATAGTGCTGCTACAACACTGATGGAATAATTACTAAATTGTCAGTGTAGGCATGGCTCTTGACTTTCAGTGTGTGTACATTGTGAGGATTGCTGAGGGGCCTTTGAGAGTCACTAACACAGCAACAGCAGAAAACCTGAGTACTGAAGGTAAAGCACCATCCCCTCTAATTCTGTAGAGGCTGCATGTTCTGCAAAGTGGAACAAGAGAGATGCTGATATGCACATGAATGAAAGTGTGTCAGGTAGCATCCACAGAAATAACCAGTGGTAGGCCCACAGGTTTTTAGTCCCTCACCATCTTCTGCTCCAGGATTCACCTGTAAAACTTCACTGTTCCACAAGTGTGCAGGGGCCGTTTTTACGTAAGTGATAGTTGTTCAGGTACGCAGTGGGGAGGGAACAGCAGCATTCCCCCACATGACTGTGCTTTTTGTCATTGCTTACTTGCCAATTTAGTCCTTTTGTGCTAAGTTTCATTTAATGAAGATTTCAGAAGAACTGAAATCCCTAAAACTAGGCTGCACAGAAACGAGTAGTTACAGCAGACACTGGTCTTTTAAAACTTTGCTTCAGCAATATAGGTGTAAGGAGATACACCTAACAGAAACCAAGAGGTGGATATTTGAGCCAAATCTCAAAAGGAATAATTTCTGCCAAAATATTGGCTGAGAATTGAGTGCCCTGAGTTCTGTAAAAGCATTTGGAAAAAGCTTCTCAGTACGTCTCGTTCAGCCCCAGAAGGAAAGAACGAATCCATGGATTGAAAGTAGCTGATGATTTATGTCTGTTTGGGGAAAATTTCTACAACTGGCTATTAACAGCCATTGAGTAAAAACAGTTGAGGGACCTAGAGTGAAGACAGTTCTAGCACTGTGTGAGCTGAATTTATGTTTTTCATATAATTTACATAAAAGTTTTTAAGGGAGAGTTAGTAGCAGGTAATAAGAATTTGAAGGTGCAAAGCTAACATGCTTTTAAATCTAAGGGTTTTCAAATACTTGAAACAGTGAAGTTAGATGTTAATGGCTAGGAAATAATTTTCATTGTTAATAAAGAATTTTTTTTTTTCATTTTAGTAAACTCTCTGAAAGAAAAGTCTGAAAAACAAGTTTGCCAGTCATTGTTGTCTTCTTTTTATCGATATTTTAGGTCTTGCATAATCAGATAAAGAGCACAAAGATGGGTTTGTATTCCCCTTACCTTAACAATACCTGTGCCACCTCGTTCCCCCTGTTAAGGTTGTGCAGATGTAATCAGAATTCAGCGAACTGCAATATCCAAGAAAAATGTGTTTCAGTTTGTTCACTTGACTAGGCTTAGAGGTGTAAAAGCGTGCATTTTGCTATTTAAAGTGTATAGTTCCAAAACAGTAGGCAAAAGATTTCATTGAGAAGCTGTTCTATGGTCACTTTTCAGGTTAAAAGTGTTCTTTGGCATATATCCTGCAATGTAGTTGTAGAGCTAGGTACAGTGCTCAGAAAGAGGACGTGAACAAGTGGACTTAATTTTCCTGGTGGTTAGTGGCTCCACGTATGTAGCAATAGGTAAAAACTCTAGATAGCCTCAAACTCACACTGTCCTTCCTTTTGCACTCATTTGCAAATGATGACAATTTGTCACATAGTAAGAAAATATTCAGAGAAAAGTCAGTGTTTCGATGTGATCTGTACAACTCATAATTTCATAATAATGTGCTGGAACAAGTGTTACTCTTCCTGGTTTGGAAATACATGTTTTGGTGAGACATGGGAATATAGGACAAGAGGTTTCCCAGAGGTAAAGTAATATCCTACCTGGTTTCCTAGGTTTGAGTAGTATCCTAAGAAAAAACTGATGGCTGTTTGTATCTCTTATATCTCAGATTAACAGTGTCTTTGATTCTCTTTCCCAATTACTTTTGTTTCAGAAACAGCTGTCAAAATCTACTACTTTGGTGTTCAGTCTTTATCTTAAGAGGTAGAAATGTGGTTATGGGGGAACAAAACCCGAAGTTTCAGCATTCATTTCATATACTGAATCTCATCATAATGTGATGTCCCTGATTTCACTGAAATTTTGTTCTGAAGAACAGAGAAATCTATCCCATGTATCTTGTTGGGGCTATCTCTCTGTGCTGCTTGCTGGTTGCCAAGTTAGCAATAAAGCAAGCCTCATGTCTGGCTTGAGTGAGATTTTTTTGAAATTAATTCAGATTGAATGAGTTGCTCTTCAGTAGGTGACCTAAGGGAAGTCTACTATAAAAAACTAAAGGCTGTACAGCCCATTCATCTCATACCTCATTGTCTGAGGTAACAAAAGATGCAGAAAACCTAGGTGTATTTATAATTGCTTCTTGAATGTAGTTGGACCAGCAGACTGAAGACACACACCTTACATTCCTCTTTTCACTGAGTTCAGAGATCGGATAGGGCACCTGGCAAGATGATAAAGACCACTTGTAAGATGCTGTGCCTGAGACAGTATGTTGGGAATGCTTACATTAGAGAAGTGCCAAGATGAGGAAGATTCAGCATACTCAACCAGTGCTATCATTAAGCTTCAGTTAGTAAAGCTGGCTGGATTTGAGCTGCCCCTATACATAGATAATACCTCTGAATTTATGCATGTCTGCATCTTGGCTAGAGGTGTGAAAGGGTGATATATCTAGTCAGCATCCTGTAAAAGTGCAGCATCATGCACACAAGAGAGGGGTTTGTGTTTTATTGAGAATGCTTTTTACAGACGTTTACTGGCCACAGCAGTAGCCTGTTCTGATGCTACAGCCAATTCTAGTGCTAGTCTATGTTAGCTTTTCAAATATGAAAACTAATTGCTCCACCTGTGACCACCTGTTTCCTTTCTCTGCTTAGCAGCTGGTTACTGACTGTTTAAGTACAGTGTGACTCTTCAAAAGGCATATTTGTAAGACTGTTGATATTATCTGATTCAGAGTACTTTAAAAAATGTAAATGAGCTTCAGGAGACCATAGGAGCCTAGGTCAGCATATAGCCAGTAGAGGGCGGTGATGCCTCCCTAGGAGGATTATAAAGCACTGACTAGTCTACAGTAGTTTATGGGAATGTATCCTGAGTATCCATGTTTGTCTGCTGAGATAATTATTCACAATACTTGAAATTAATTTATATAATTATTTCGATTTCATCTCATAATTTTAACATTACCTTTTAATATTCTGTACCAAATCTTATCTGATATTTTTGTATGCATTTTGATTTTTGCCTAGCGCAACAGTAAGATTAGGAAAAAAATGCATGGTTTAAGGATCTTGGCCTCCTGGCACTGTGTAGGCAAACTTCTATCCGAATTCCTTACTTCTGTCTTGATTTTTTTTTTTTTTCTAATATAAGTGTTTAAATTCTTTCCTTCCACTATTCAGACGCACAAAACTAGTGCGTTTTCAGTTATTCTTTTTAGTTACATAATAGTAACACCTTATGGGGCTATTGTCAAGGAATGATTACTATTTGTATATCACATTTATGGATATGAAGAAACCGTAACACCTATGCAAAAGGAAGGGAGTTGTTTAGTTACCGTAACAGAGTTCTTGTGATCTGCTTGGTATCACTTAAGTACTGTGTTGTCTCAGTTACTTCAGTAGAAACTAGTTATGCAGTAATGCAGTATTGAACTTGACTGAAAATCAACCATCAAGTATAGCTCCTTTGTTTAGTTGCATTTTAGAAGTATTTAGAAGTATCATGGAAAGGAAATACATGTGAAAAACTTGGTTTAAAGTTTCAAGTGTTGCTAGATAGGCAGGGATTTCTGTGATCCATTTTGTTGTTTGCCCTTGAAACTGTTTTATCCTTTCCCACCTGCCATTGCAGCGCATGGATATGGATCGTCGGAGGGAAGATGCCAGAAACCCTAAGCGTAAGCCCCGCTTAATGGAGGAGGATGAATTACCATCCTGGATTATTAAGGATGATGCTGAAGTTGAAAGGCTTACATGTGAAGAAGAAGAAGAGAAAATATTTGGAAGAGGATCCCGCCAGCGCAGGGATGTGGACTACAGTGATGCTCTCACAGAGAAACAGTGGCTGCGGGTAGGTTGTCCCTTTTTTCTTCTGATTTGTTGGTTTGGAATTTTTACAGTTGAAATTTGTTCATTTGTGGTAGGTTTGTTTTCTTCTTGAAAACTAAAAATTTGCACTAAGAAGAGAATAATATTAACGCCTAAATAACCTTATTATCGAGCTTTTGCTGCTGTGTTGAGGGCCCAAGCAAGCTTCAATATGCATTCCCAAAACTTAAAACGATGAATCGGGACTATGATAGCTTTCGGTTGCAATTATTCTGTTGCCACAGATCTTGACATATTTCTTAGGTCTTTAGACACTTTAATAAGTATAATCTTTAAGATACATGAAAAATTATTTTACAGTGGAGAAGACCAGTGATCAGTGTGTATTACAGCTTTGTGTGTTGCAGAAGCTCAATTTTTGTAATTTTTTTTTTAAATAGCTGAATTCAACCCTTTTAAGAATTTGGAAACTTTCACAGAAGTCATCTTTCTCTTACGCTGTTTCACTTCCAAGTGGAGCATTTTTTGGCTTCACTGATACCAAAACCTTTGATTAATCATGTAAGAATTTAGGACCTGAAATAAAAATTCTAAACTTAACTCACACCAAATCAGTGTTTTTGTTGTGCCTAAGGATTCTCACCGTTCTTCTACAAAATACACAAGGTAATGATGGTAGTAACAGGGGTGGTAATGAGGTTGTTGATTGTTGGAAAGTCTTTTCAAAGCCAGGAAATCTGATAATTTTCTGATTTTTCAAAACACCAAGTGTTCTGTTTGCAAAACTAGTCTACATGGTTTGACAGAGTATGATTTATCGTACAGTTATTACAGACTTAATGCCAACATAAAGGTACATTTGTATATGAATGTACATAATTTGTAAAAGATACCAACTTCACTTACAAATGTGATGTTTGTGCATTGTGCAATACTATCCTAAGAGCTAATCCAGAGTCGGCTGCCAGGTGTAAAGCTTATGGGAGCAAAGGGTTTGAATTATAAATCAGCTGTGAATCTAAGCAAGTTTATGAAACTACAAGTACTAAACAATACTTGAAATTTTCGAGTAGGAAGTGGAAATGAAAGACCTAGAAACGTGAACTCCTATCTGGATTGTTGAACATTTACCCTTTCTTCCAGTGGAAGTGCCTGCAGTATGGTGTACATCCTGCTTAAGGCCGTTTTAAGCTAATTATTTTTAACGGTTAAATACTCCAGCTATGAGAACACAGAAGTTCGCTTCAGCTTGTGTGTTTAGTGTCTTGAGTTGGCTTTAATATTTGTGTTAAGCACTATACTGTCAAAAATGGCAGCCCTAAAAAAAATAAAAATCTAATCCATCTTCCTACTCGGGGCAGAATCAGCCGGTCCTGTGTTATTTATAATAGGTGTTCATTTGATCTGTTCTTCATGGCTCCCTAGCAGTGAATTTAGAAGCCCACAGGGAATGTATTTAACTGCTCGGCTTTCCCTTACATTTTATCTGAGTTTTCTCGTTGCATTTTAAGCCAATTACATCTACTTCTGATCACTCTGACAATGCAAAACAGTCTGCTGCCTTTCTTTTTTTAACATTTCTTTGTCATCAAAGGGTTGTTTCCCTGTTCAGATAAATCTTAAGGTTAACAACCACTGCTTGTTCAGTCTTTTCCCACAGTTCCTGTTTTCTAGATCACTTGATTGCCCCTATCTGTGTTTCTCTTATGTGCAACTGATGTCTTTTTACAAGTTTGGTCCAAAGCTATATATCAAAATTCCATGTGCAGCCTCATTTGAATAAGGAGGAGGAGTTATTTTGCATAACTTCTAGGATACTTACACCTCATGACCCAGTATTTCATTTTCTTAGCAGTAAAGGGTATTGACTGGTGTTGAATTTTTGATCCAGTATAAGCCGTTAATCCTTCTCTGTCCATCTACTTCCTGGCTAGTTTTTCAGAATAGTGTTTTATTTAGTCAATCTTTCCTTCCTAGGAAAAGGATTTAGCATATGCCCTTGTTGAATGATATCCAAGTTTTCTTCACCCAAATTATTCTGAATTTTAAACCTGTCCTGAGGTGAACTTCTGGTCAGCTTGGTGCTCTTTAGACATTTAACAAGCATACTCTCTGTTCTGTCTTCCTAAAAGCACTAAGACCACTAAAAATCACTGGCCCATTTGGTAAAGAGCCATTAAGGATTATTCTGGAAATAATTTCTTACCAATTTTCCATTTACTTGATAGTAATTGTTTTCATTGTTTGCTTCTGAGGTGGTTGTGTGAGGCCAGGTCAGAAACCTTGCTAGTCAAGATGGTGCATGCCTTTTCATTCTCCTTTTTGAGTTTTTAAGCATGTTCTCAAATTAGTTAAAATAAAGTTAAGTCCAATTGGTTCACAGTAGATACCAGTCACTACTATGACTCTGTTGTATACTTATTTACTTACTTACGCTGTCAGATGGACTTGAGAGTGTGTTGAAACAAATGCAAGTGTAGGTACTACTAATCCTGTTCATACTTTTTATTCAGAGGTATTATATTTATAATGTAACTACTTATGCAGGTTCAGGATAAAATCTCCTCTCCACTGGGTGGATACTGAAATTTAAATCAAGTTTTCTGGATTTTTTTCATTATCTTATTGTCCTTGTGCATGTGAAACAGTTCTTTGTCACACCCATTGGCTTCCCACCACCATCACTTTTATATCTTCCTTGAGAATGTAAGTGTTTCATCTCTTTCAGTGATGACGTATCTGGAAGATTGAGGAAAAAGCGATAATCTTGTACAATATTTTCACGGGAATCTTTAAATATGTAAACATAGAAAACAGCAGTAGACAGTTTATAAGCATTTGTATCTTGTGGCTTTGTCACTTTAACTTGTAACAGTATTGTGCATATTGCATGAAAATTTTGAATTAATCATTTCATGCTAACTTGGGTGCAGTGAACTGCTTCTATCAGTAAAACTGGAAAAAATCGAAAAGCCAGTAGATTCTGAATTAAGATTAGTAGTTTAATTCATAAGACGTCCTTTTACCCATGTTTGTTACACTGTGGTAAAACCAGAAGCATCCACAGTGTTACAGAAGAATGAAAATTTTTTAGCAGCAGCAAGGGATGCACCTCATTTTATCTCTTGCTGTGCCTGCTGTTACACCTGTGTAACCATCTTCTCATGGGGTTTTCTGGAGTAAAACTTTGCATTTCTAACTAATAAGTTGGTTTCTTAATATGAATATACAATCCTCAGCTATCTCTTTTGTTTATACATCCGTGGAGTTTTGCCTCAGTCAGAAGTCACAGCTTGGATAGTGGAGATCAGTTACTGGGTCGTTTTTAGTTATACCCTGAGGCATCTGGTGATACACCCAACACTGAAGAGTCTAGTTAAGATCCCCACAGGATCTGCCATATACTTCAAGGTTGGTATGCATGCACGTGTACCGACACAGTATGTCAGCTCCCTCCTTGTTAGGAAGTCAAGTTACTGCAGTTTGGAAGCAAGAGGCAAAATAATTACAGAAACAAAATGTATGGACATACACACTGTTGAGTCAGATTGTGCTGCTGCCCTGAACAAACCTGTAATTCAGTAACAGCCTCCCAGGGAAGCTGAAAGATGCAAGCTGGCTTCATCACTAGCTGTCGCTGCAGCCTGCTCCTCTGTAGCTGTTGGCATGACAACCATATTTCCTTAAAAAAAAACCCAACCAACACAAAAACCCACAGGAAGGAGGAGTTTGCTTCCTGATCCTACAAAGCATTTATATTCTGGAAGTATTTAGTGGTCTAGCAGATTCTGTCCCTGCACCACTTCTAACAGGACTGAAAAATACTTTGCTGGGTACCATGACCAGTTATTTTCTAGAGGGGTCATCTACTTGGGACTGCATTGCTTAGGGCAGGCTTCAAGAATCAGAGGATTTTTTTCAGTGCTTACAAGACTCGTAAGACAATTGCACCTAGGTTGAGCTTCTCATTCAATTTGGTTGCTGGCGAGGTGACATGAATAAAGTTTAATTCCCTAGTTGTGGGATTTCATTTGAAATAGCTTTGCATATTGGGCAGGGAAACATATTTGAGTCCAAAATGAGCAGTGTCCTACCTCATGCAGACATACAAAAGTCAACTGTTGTGGGCTATTTGTTTTGCTGATTTAAAAATTGTAGGTGAAATCCAAGCATTTTGTCTTCAATTAGTCAGTCTTACTTACATTTAAAGAAAACCAGTGCTGGCTTTCATACGTACTGAGGATCTAGTGAACACTGTTTAACATGATTGTGGTACAGATTTTATTTGCTTTGTTTGTTTGTTTACCAACTAAGGCATATATGTGGTATAATAAATCAAATTACCTAGCAGGAAGATGTTTGGGCATATTTTCAACTGTTTTCTCGTCATCTCAAACTTTACATAACTTTATGATTTTACATGCTCAATAATAGAATAGTCTCAGACCTGTTGAAAGTTAGGTCTGGCATCAGAGGTAGTGAAGTTTGGCCAGCTTGTTACTACAACTTGATTACTAAAAGAAGTTTTTCACTTAGTTTTGTGTTTTCTGAGAAAGCTTCACTTTTATATATACACCATTAGAAAATACTTCCATCATGGTGGAATTTGATCTTACAGNAAGGCTGAGATCCTGTGGAGGAGGAGAAAAGAAATAACCTTTTAATGACAGCATACTTTATCTGAACAGTTCGTGTATGTGATAGCCCTCCACCATGGGTTTCCTCTCATCCTCACTCTCCTATATTATTTCTGGTTACAATTGCAAAGTTTCCTGACTTGCTGCTAAACCTGTTTAACAGTCCAGTAAGTGAGTACTTGCCCAGGGCATTTGAAGAAAATTGCATTCTGATCTAAACTCTGCTCTGTAGTATTGAATTGCAGATCAAATTGAATTTGTTAAGCTGTAGGGAAAAACAAGTCACTTTTAAAAGACTGTCGCTGGAGGCTTAAAAAGTCCACCATCCCAGGGTGTTGCCTGTTTTGTGATCGGCAATCATCAGGACGCCCCGGGTACTACTGTTCAATGTGCAAGGTGAGGCTGTTTAGTTTTATGTGTGTGTGCAAGCCAGTTTCGTGAAGGATTAGGAATTTGAATGTGACTTTTAAGATCTCACAAAGCCAGGCTGATTTTATGTTCTGAGTATTACAATCTAACTTTCATGCCCATTTCTGGAAATTCAGTTCAGAACTTATTAAAGAAAAAAAAAAAGGATGTTTGTAAGTTGCAGTGAAATGAAAAACAATGAAGCAGTTTAGATAAAAGGGGCTTTTCTTGGTTTTTGATGCCTGAAAGCAAATTTAAAGGCATCTACCTTTCATTCTCTGTTTTGGCAAAATGTACATTCTGGGTATCTTTCTCAGAATCTGGAGAGAGTATTGAGAGTATTTATACTGGAAACTAAAAAAGTTCTTTGAAATACCTCTTCACTATTTCAGAGATATTCTCAGAAAGGCAATTTTTAGTGTTCCAGAAATAGTTTTTGTGTGAGAAAGGCCTCAGGTCAGGAAATATGAACAGCTGTTTCAGAGGAATACCTACCAGTAAAACATCTTGCCATATTTTCATAGGATTCTTTTTTTTTCTTTAGCCTGTGATTTTGTTCATACGATGTTTCATGTAAAGTACCATAACAAATATTAAAACAATTTCAATTGGAATTGTACATATAATCTCCCCTAGAAACACTTAAATAAGCGTCATAGAAACAACTTTCTGTGTTCTTAAAAATGTTAGCAGTATTGTTAATACTAGAATAAAGTAAACTGTATTTTCTTTGAAATAGCTATATTTTTATGACATACTAAGTTTATTTAGCCTGGCAGCCATTAGTTAAAACTCTAGGCTTTGTTACAATGCTACTGCTTCAAGTGCAATATTTTGCATGCAAATATTTAACCTGTGGTTAAAATGCCTGAAATAATCTTCATGTGGAGGGTCAAAATGCAAATGAACTTCCAAACTGAAACACAAGCAACTATTAAATACTTAACAAAATCCACAAAAACCCAGAAGTCTGCATTAAAAGTCTGAATTATTACTGTTGTTGGGGGCATTTGGCAATGGAAAGAGCAGCAGCAAATATTTTATTGCTTGGGTCTGCTGCCGTGCTATGTTCTGTGATGTGCCTTGACAGTAATGGTGGTAGGTCATATGCAGTAGGTGACCAAAGGTCACCTAACAAACTTTAGAATGCAGGCAATAAATTTTCCCATGATGATCTGCATTTACGACATGGAAAGAAGTTACCCATCCCTTTCCAAGCATGTTTTATTGCCAGACTACTTACTCGCTCTGCACAGAGTGAAGCATTTAATATTTCGCCCTGTCATCAGGAGCAAATTGAGAGACTGTTATTCTAAAGTACTGTCTTTTGAAAGCAGATCTGCGTGGGTGATGGGACGGTTCCCACTGATGTTTTCCATGAAACAGGTGTGACAGGCAAAATTAATCCTTTTGATGGATCAGTGTACATAAACAGAGCTCTGTCACTTCTACAGAAGTCTGCAACTTAAATGAAAGACATTTGTGTCATCTTGTATGTAAGTATGGAAGTACTAACTTAGCAGATACGGAAGAACAGGAAGGTTTCAGACAACTCAAAAATTTCTCAGCCTATCCTAGGCATAGTGTAAGCCTTAGGCAATTAGCTTCCAGAGTTACCTGGAAATACTCTGCTTGATGAGTAGAATGGTATATTTTCTTCCTCTAGTGGAATTTTAACTTTAAAAAAGGAAAATCCTACAAAAGTTTTCCAGTAATAGTAACCCTGTAATGTCATTCTGTACTCTGAAATTATTGAGTTCAGAGTATTACAAATTACAGCTTAATGTATATCCATTTCATATTCTTTTCAGTTGCAGCTGACGATGTAATAGAATGTTTTTAGCTGGATTTCAAACTCAGAACCATAGGACTTTGTCACTGCTCACAGACTTGCTGTAGTTTTTTGTATATGCACTTAGACTATACTACACATCATTCTGTTGAGAAACTTCACTTCCTCTTAAACATCATTGTCTTTCCAGGAATCTTCTTTGCATTCCTAAGTTAGCCTTTGCTTAAGTAATGGATTTTGCTTGCCAGACTGTGATTTGCATTGTAATTTGTCCCAGAAGACCAACAAGGTGTTTTAGACAGATACAGTTCGTGTTAGTTTTTCAGTTTTAGGCTGTGATATGCATATTCATAGAACCATGGAATCATAGAATAGTTTGGTCTGGAAGGGACCCTTAAATGTCACCATCGTTATGATCAGGGTCATCTTCAACTAGATCAGGTTGCTCAAAGCCCCATCCAGCCTGGCCTTGAATGTTTCCAGAGATCAGGCCTCTACCACCTCTCTGAGCAGCCTGTTCCAGTGTTTCACCACTCTAATTGTAAAAAATGTCTTCCTTACTTCTAGCCTAGATCTACTCTCTGTTAGCCACTACCAGAGCTTTGTATTAAAGGGGTGAGCTTTACTCTTAAGTCCTGCTGTACTATGGTAACTGCAGCTGTAGAAGCATCCTGAAAACATGGAACTCACTGCATCACTGTTAAGTTACCCTTAAAAAAATGCTGGTTTGGTAAAATACACATAAAAGACAGACAAAGGGCTACCTCCTACTGTTTGTTCTTCCAACATGCACAGAAGTGCCAGTTTAAGCTTTGTATTACAAGCTTCTCATGTTTCATCATTAAGAAAGGTAGTGTTTGAGGGCACCCATAGAATTTATGCTTGCTTGTAAAATAGAAGCCTTTTGTTAATCTGTTAGTCTGTTGATTGAAAAGAGAGGAGACTTGTAATATTCTTCCGAGCAACTAGAAGGCATCACTGGATATCTGTTCACTTGAGAGACAAATAATTATCTTATTCTAAGACAAGAGGTTTGGCTGTATGGTATATGTGGGTTCCCATATGGTATCCCACTGTCAGGTGTGCTGTAGAATGAGAGTTGGTGCTGTCTGCTTACCTTTATGTAGTGCTTAGAGTTGTCAAATGTATTTTTAGCATGGGCAAAAAATCTGTCACTGCACATGTTAGAAAGCTTCACTGGAAGCAAATGTGGTTGTGGACAGAGCCGAAACTGCACTTTCTTTCCAAAGGACTGATCTGGTAAGGGTATAAATCCTGTCTTTATACCCTTTATAGCCCTGATTTAATTAGTAGGGTCTCAGAAGAAAAGGGAGGCAATGCTCTTGAATCAAGAAAGGCTAAGACCTGGAAAGTTTCTTAAAGAAGACTTTCCCATTCTAAAGGATTGAATTTTGAGAATTTTTTTGTAAGGAATAAAATTACATGCAAGAGGGCTGTCTTTAGTTCTCTGCATTATGAGCTACAAAACACTAGCTACACTGCCATTCTTCCAGGACAAGTAGCATTACAAAGTAAAATTTTCCTACCTTTTTCCATAACTGAAGGATATAGTGTTTGTGAAAAAAGGTAAGTGTCCATAAAAGCAGCTCTTTGAAGTCAGAGAAAAAAGATAAAGTAAGATCGTATGGTACTATGAACCCAAGGGCCTTTGGCAACTGCAGTGATATTTTGTGAAAGACAAGCAACAGGAAATACTTGTTTTATATTCGTGGCTGTATATAAAGGTGATTCTGATTGATTTCTGTATTTGTGAATTTCCTGGTAAAATAGACAATGATTTAGCTGACTGAGAGATAGTAAATACTTGGAATACTATAGAATTCCTGTTTTATCTTGATTTGGGATCTGGTCTTTACGGTTGAGTATCTTCATGACTTCATTAGAGCTTGTTTCCTCCTGTGCAATGAGCCTGATAGAAATGTGGTTGTTACCAGAAATACTATTAAACTACCTTAGACTTTTTTTCATAATATCTAAACTAATTAATCAACTGTTTTAGCAAAGCATTAAAAAACAACAGGAAATCTCAGAAAGACAACAGAATGATACATCCCTCCAGTAAAAGTTTTGGTTTTGACCAAAGAAGGAAGATTTGCAAGTGAAACCCAAAGTACATGCTAAGCCGTAACAACTTGATTTTATTTTCCCTCTAAACTGTGAGATACCAAGGAAAACAGAACATCTCCTGTTCTAGGACAGAAAAATGTTAAGTTATTGATTAAATAGCATGCTTGTTATTTTAAAGAAATTTAGGAAAAAGTGAGAAAAGTACCCTCCCTTACCTCCCCTTGGCACCTCTCAGAAAAGGTAGTTTCCTCATATAATTAACTTTCCTTGACCCCTCTCCTAAGATAATGTCCTTGGTCAAGACAAAAAAGCATAATGGAGTCCTGATTATTTCAGAATCCCTTGGTCAGTATACTGTCCTCTACACTGCTGAAATAGGCTTTCCAGAGTTAAAATCTGGACGAGTCAGGGAGAAAATGCTGTTATAAGTAAAGAAGGAAGAAAACCTTCCACTTCTAGTCTTTCTCACTGAAAAAAACAGTCACTACACGCTCCAGAGTCTTGTCTATGCAACAAGCATACGCATCTCCATCATCCTGAACAAGATAAAGAAGAAAAAATGAGGCATCTCTGTCATGTTAGATTTGACTTCAAGATGGATTGCTTGCGAACATGAGTCCAGGAAACATGTATCTTCCTTCAGCTGTTTTTCTGGTTATGAAAATGGTATGTAATAAATCATTCACAAATGGAAAGACTGCAGCAGGGACCAAGGAAGACTTGTTGGCAGTCAGAGCCCTCTTTTCTAACTAGGAACTTTCTGTGATTAGTATGAAACAAAATGTTCCCTACTTGAGTTCCTGTCAAAGGTATTCTTGGATTTCTTGCTTATCCATTTTACTTCAGCAAGCCTTTGCCACCTGCAGTCATAAGAAAAACACAGACTTTTGCTGTCCTTATCAAGATTGTTGAGCGATTGCTACAGTTTTTAGTCTTTGGTTTTTGATCTGATTCACATTTGGCAAGGGAGACTTGAAAAAATCAGGACCTTCTGTACAGAAAAAAAGTGTTATTCATAAATCTATTAGATAAAAGTAAATATACAAAAGCAAATTGCCATTTTTATGCATCTTAATTATATCAACTGAATATTATCTTCATGTATGCACATTAAATAATAGATAATTTTCTCCAGACAATTAAAAAACAAGTATATATAGAAAAATGTACATCATATTAACGTCAGAAAATTACACAGCACAGCTTAATCATAGTAACTTCCTGTTTTGTTGTCATTTAGTAAGAACATTTGAAATTACAATGGCAAAATAAAATTAATTCAGATTAATCAGTTTTGAAAAATAGCTGTGGTCACACTAAGTGTACTCCTTTACAACTGTGAGTCTGTGAAGATGGTTATGTTTTTTCCCCCATAAATTTGCCTGCAGTATTTTCATAAGTGTTAGCCCTCCAGTGTCTGACTTAAGTTAGTTACATCTTGTTCGAGCTGTAAATTTTATTTCCAAAGGTATCTGCACCTACTTCCAATGCCAGTGCATCAGCAATGTTCACTCTTTGAAGCATTAATATGGTGTAAGGTTATGAATATGTTTGTTTATTATCTGGCAACTTTCATGCACAATATTTCCCAAGTTCATGACATACTGCCCTCCAGTCTTGAATGACAGAGTTTTTCCACTGTATTTAGAAACAGGTTATTACTCCAAGTGACAAGAGTTGTTCAGCAGGTGACTTGGCTTTCTAAGAAGAAGGGGAGAATAGTCAGGGGAAAAAAAGAAAGAAAGAAACAGCAAAACAGGTCAGTGATAAGGAGTAAGAGTTTGATATCAACAGTTTCCAGTATCAAACTTTTGGATATTTTTTTCCCCTCTTTCTGCTGCTTCTAGGTTAGGTTGGCTTGGTCAAGAGGCTGTTCAAAGTAAACCTTTTTAGAAGATGTAAAGAACAACTGTGTGTCAAATGAGAGGCATAAATCACACTTCCTTTTGAAAACTGTGGAAGAAAATTAGAGTTAGGTCTGTAGATCTTTAAAGAGTATAGCTGAATAGCTGTAGACCACAGATTAGTGATGATGATGGTAGTTCCATGTTCAGTGTCTTAATACGGTATGTATTTTCTCAATGCTCTAATTGGATAATCAAAGTATCTTTATGGTCAGCATGATATGATTTTCTTTTTATCACCCTGGTCCTTCCCCCTAATGGAGCACTTTCTTTGTGCTGCCTGAGCAGGCCCTGGGTCCAGTATCATTGGTAATGACTGTGCTTTTCAGCCTCTCCCCGCAAAATTTATGAAAAGCTTACAGGTCCAAAATTGGTTTGAGTGGTTCCATTTAAAAAATCATTGTTTGCCTTTTGGGGGAGGGAGGAATGAAGGTAATTACTGATTTTTAAATGTATGTCCTTTCCAATGTAGTGTGCTGTAACTTGGAGCAAGTTTAGCAGTGCTGGCTGTGCATCATGTCTTACTTAAGTAGTTGCCACATTAAAGATTAAGTTAAGCATTTAGGTATTTTACATTATCAGACATTAGGATGCTTTATCTGATACATTTTTTTTCAGACCATAAAGAAAACACTGAAGAAAGTATTTGATCCTATAAATACTTCTAAATAGATTGTTGGTGGGGTTTTTTTTAATATTTTGCTCTATTGCTTTGGCAATATTTCCCTTTAAAGCTAAGTATGTTCTTCCATGGTACTATCAGATCTTCTCTGTCATCAGTCTTAAAATCAAAATGCAAGGAAAACTATTTATAATTTGCATTATTGTATTCCTTAAAGTCTAATTAAAAATGAGCAGTTGTAGTTGCTGTGCAAATAATTAAGGAACTATTAATCATTTTAAAATGCACAACAGAAAATGATCTTACATTCTTCCGATTCTCAAAAAGAGAAAGTTTCAGTGATGTGAAGATGTGGACCCTGACTGATGAACATATAGTTGAAGGATTCCTTTTCCTTATTTTGTGGAAATTCAGCATATGTGAGAAGACCATTTATTACAAGTCTGTGCGTGTTCGCAAAAATTGCATTTTGTTTATGTTTTTTTTTTAAAAAAAACAGTGCTTTCATTTCTACTTAAATACAGGATGGAGAATTTTTGGAATAGTCCTTATGTGGGCATGAATGAGTCAGCAGTGAAAGCAAGGAAAAACTGGATGTCTTCACTAAATCTTTGCCTTTAGCAGATTTTAAGCTACACTCTGTTTTACTTCAGTTTCCACAAAACTGGTCTGGCAAATCTGTTGCGTGGTACTATCCAACTAGGAAAGGAAATTCAGTTAAAATAACTCTTTATCAATCCTTACAATTACCTTCAGGTAGTTAGTCATTGCACGGTTGATAGAGTATTTTACGCCCTTTCATCTAACTGTCAAGTGTTACGGTGTTGTCCTTCACAGTCTTCACTTGCAGTACGCTGATCTGTATGCTGTAGCGGAGCAAGAGATAAGTATTTAGAATGTAAGAGATCTTGTTGTAGAGAGCTAAGAAATAATTCCAATGTGTGGAAATTAGAAACAGTCCCAGGAAATGCAATTAGAAACAGTCCCAGGAGAACTGGGTTTTGAAGAGATCTTTTGGAGGTGGTTACCTTCAGGTTGCAAAGGCTTCATCAGTTGCCGGATACAATCTGAGAACAAGAATGTAAAATAAAGAGGTGTAGGATTTCAGAGAGATCAAGATGGAAAAAACAAAGTGGAATTCATCTCACAGAACCAGTATAGGAATTGAAGGATTAGGCTGAAGAGTGAAATTGATAGGGGCAGGTAGATGACATTGTACTTCTTTCTGTTTTTTATTATTAGCCTTCTGTGGGGTCTTACTTCTTTCTTCTCTTGCAACTTAGTAAATGGGAACTTCAGGTTGCAACGCAGTCATCTTACGTTCTTTAATGCATTACTAACATTTTTTGGTTTTAAGTGATTAACGGCCCTTCAGCTTAATGTCTCTTGGCCTGTACTCTAATACAGAGCCCAGGTAAATTATTTGTTGCTCTCGGAAAAGGTCATTGTTTGGGAAACTTTGTATGGTGGGGTTAGTATTTAAGTTCAGGCAATTGGGAAGCTGACTTTTTTTTTCTCTCTTAAAACTAACTTTATGCTGAGTACCTCCATTGACTCACTGTGTGATGACACTCAAGTTATCCGATTCCTGTAAAATGAATTTTAAAACTAATGTAAGACTAACACAATTACTAACTTGCAGAAGGCAGTCATGAAACAAAATATGGAGCTGTAGCTCTTAGTGCTTATTTGTGTCCGTAATTCAATTGAAGGGGTGTTCAGTTGTGTTGCTGTGTCATGTCCTCAAGAAGTTGAGGCTACATCCATTTCTCAATTAGAGAAACAAAATGGTTTCCGTGTGATCTTTACTTTATTTCTGTGATGCTGGTGTAACTGTATCCGTATTCACTAAGAATACTTCCACCTCAAAACAGCTACTTTCCTTTATGAAGAGGAGCATGTAATTAATTGCAAGCAGCAATAGGAAGGCTAGCAGTTTCAGAAGTAACTTCTGCTTGCCTTCTGCAAAATCCACTGCAGTTGGGTTTGTTTTTTGTTTCTCACTGTGATTTTGGGGGTGGGGGGGGAGAAGGGGCAGGGCGGGTGTGTTGTGGACAAAGGGGCCTTTTCTTATGAAGGAAGGCAGTTTGGTTCCTTTAATCCTTGGTCAGTATGCACTTGCCTAAAATTCTAGTGTCCTGAGCAGCCTGAGAGCTTTTAGCTCTCCAGCAAGGAAATTGTTTTGTGTACATGGACCAGGATACAGCAATAAGGTTCAGAAAAGCAGGAAGATCTTGTCAGTACTGGACTCTGCATTGGGTCCTAACGCTTCCACTGGCATTTCTTGCAATGGCAGCGTGCAATCCTTTGCAAAATTTGGCATTACATTTTCACAGTTTTCTTTCAAAAAAATTCCCAAACTTTAATGTACTCTTTTGTCCTGTTTCCTTAAGGGAAGGAAAGTGTTAATTTTTTATTTGTGTACTATTTTTCTTTGACTCCCTTGTTGTTCACCTCACTAATCCAGAGGTATGTGAGCATGGGAGATCTGTCCTATCTTGCATTCTCGCACAGCCCATCATCTGTCAGGAACTAGAGATTAGTGTCTGGGATTTGTATCATCATACTGGTAAAGGTTTGGAAAGGGTATTCTCTCCGGTATGGCACTTCAACCCTAGAACAGTAAGCTTTTCTAACAAAGAGCTCAGTCAGCTGAGTTAGTTTAATAAATATTTTGTTGCTCATACATATATGCATGGCTCATATGTGTAGACATATGCACAGAGCATAAATACGTCTGCTGATAATTGACTTACATGATAAAGTTTTAAGACATCTTTTGAGGCAGCATAGATCTTACGGGTTTACTTTTAAATATTACTCTTTATATACAAAATATAAATTTGTCACTTGAAAACTAATGTTAGGGGTCACAATAACAACATTTTCGTACTGCTGGTATTGTCATACTGATTTTTAAGTGGTGTCACTAAAGCATTAAATTAAGGACAACTGCCCAAGTTTACATTCATGCATGTTGATTTTGAAAGCTGAGGATAGTAATTGATTGATATATTACCAGCTAAGTAGTTAATATTTGTTTGCCAGTCTCTAATATACTAAGAATTAATTTTCTATCCGCCAATCACTAATTTTAAGAGTGGAAAAGTATATGTTAGTTTACTTGGGTTTTATTTTTATTTTTTGTCTTTACTACATTCCTATGTGAATATTAAAAAAAATAATCTTTTTATCTTATCTCTTTGTCCTGATACTCTATTGCAAAATATTTCCTACTCTGAGCAAGAATTTTATGCAGAATTCTAAAACGAGATGTTGGTAAACTCCGTGGTGTCAGCTCCATAACTCTGTGATGTAATTTGTTTGGTGGTAGGAAATATATCAAGCAATCAAAAATAGAAATATATTTTAGTTAAGTGAATGCCAGTTTTCTGAAGGACATAAAAATGTTATCTTAACTTGGACAAAATGATAACTTAGTTTGTTTTTTTAATTTCTTGTAAAGCAGAAGAGATTTTCTTTTTATCAGTTTCAATAACCACAACCTGATCTGTTCACTGCGGAGCAATAGAAATACATTTTCTGTAACAAATGCATCTTTAAAATGCATGCAGCCTTTATTAGTTAGACAATTTCATGTATGATTTTCAAATCGTGCTATTATAATTAAAATGCTACCAAGAATCAGTAACTGCCCACCTAAAAACCTAATTTGGGTGCCCAGAATAACAAGGGGAGAAATATGATAAGTAGTTGTCAATATTACAGCAGGCTGAAGGAGGAAGGCTTTGGGCCTTGTAGTAGGTAGAATGAAACAGCAGATTTGAGTATCCACAATCCTTTCAGTATTAAATTTTCAGTAAAATAAAATTACTTGTATATGAAAACATAGCCTTTCCCCAGCTCTCTTTTTTTTCCTGATCAGCTGATGAAGAGACTAGCAGCTCGCTGCTTTGCTGGCTTGTTAATTTTATCCCCACTAACTGTGATTTCCGATAGCCGGCCTGCTGATAGTGGTAAGGTAAATATCCTTTTTCATTGCCGTCTTGAAGATTCAGTAGAACTACATCACAGGCATGTGTAGGTGTGTAACACATGAAAAGTCAGTGTTCTCCGTATTTCAATGTACAACTGAGTGCTTAAGGAGAGCAATGACATTAACTGTTGACAGCCTTGCATGCTGTATTTATTATTAGCTTTTGTAGCTTCCAAGATGTGCAGAGAAATTTCCTTTGCTTAATCTTCGTTAGCTGCAGTGGTTTATAGTGGGTGTCCTGCTTTAGCCAAATGAATCTTAATGAATTTGTGTGCAGATTATTTTTTTTTCCTTCTTTTTTTCTTCCTAACTCATCAAATCTCAAGCCTCCTTCATAGTGGTTATCTGAATGCTGTGGAAGTGTGATGTAAATTGTCTTTTGATTATTAAGGCCTAGTTTCAGGCTGTCCCTCAGGATTCTGCGTTTGTGTTTTTTCTGTGGATTTGCACATCGGAGAATGCATAAGAAACAGATTTCAAAATCCCAATAGTGTTTTTAACATGCCAGGTTGTTTTGTGTTGTGCATCAGGTTTTGTTCACAAAATGTTTTTCAAGAGACATTGTACACAATTGAGAAAAATTAAGCCTGGGCTGTAATCAGTCTTTTTATATTGATTGTTATGCTCACATGACCATAAATATTAGCCATGTTTTTTGCTGTGGAGAAATGAAGATAATTGCCTTATGATTAGAGCTCTTTCAGCTACGAGAAAGGATTGATTAGCATTTGCATGTACTCAAGGCAATATTGAGAGGCAAAAGGGACAAACACCAACATCAGTTATGTTCTGAGAAAGCATTAATCAGAATGTTTTAAGATTCTTTTCTTTTCTTTTTAATTTTAATTCTCTTATGACCTGGTATTTTTATTTCTTTTGCTTTATTGGTGTTCCCAAATAAAGAAAAGTTCAGCTTTTTCAGATGGGTCTGATAGTCATTGTGTGAACAGGTTCCCTTTATTCCTAGTGCGGTTTTCTGTAGCAATTTTTGTACCCCTCTGCATAGTGCTGCTGAGTCTGGTTAAAAGCATACATCCAGGTAATTGAAACTAGTGTTCATTGTTTGTGACACTGTGTGAGGTTCGGGGTTTGGTGTGGTTTTTTGCATCCCATGTTACAAGTGCTGTTCACAGGCGAACACTGTACTGACAGTGCTTCTGCCTGTCTGCTGGTTACTATTTTAGAAGAAAATGATGCATTTTAGAGACGGCTTTAATTAAAGCTTAGGCAATTTGGAAGTTGCTTGAACTATTTGAAAGTGAAGTTGAGGTGTTTTGCATAAAGTGTGTTGTTTGTGTGCACCAAGACTTGTGTGTGATCTGGCTTTAGGGAGCAAGCACAGTTTAGGCTGTCCTCTTCAAAAACATGTGGTACAGAAGTCTGTTGCACATGGAACTACGTAAGCCAGAAGTGCCATTGAAGTGAATAGATGAATGTTTGTTGTACAGTTATTGACACAGTACCACGGGCCATTATTGTGTGTAAAACTGTGAGTTGGTGTGGAATTCAAGGTTCAGATAAACACGCATCTATTTAGATGATAGTAGGATTCTTAGAACAAATTAATGTTTAGTGTCTCTTTGATTCCCAGTGACTCAATTTCTTGTTGTCTTCTTGTTTATAAATAAGCTGAACATTTTGAGTTGAATTGTCTACATCCTGTGGGGCTGCATTTTTGTTTTTTATTTTGTTTATTATTTTCCTTTGCAATATCTCCTTATTTAAAAATCATACTTTTTTAATTCATGATTGTCAGGCAATTGAAGACGGCAATTTGGAGGAAATGGAAGAGGAAGTCCGGCTTAAAAAGCGGAAGAGGCGAAGAAATGTGGACAAAGATTCTGGGAAGGACGATGGAGAGAAAGCAAAGAAAAGAAGAGGGAGACCTCCTGCAGAGAAGTTGTCACCCAACCCACCCAAACTGACAAAACAAATGAATGCTATCATCGATACCGTGATAAACTACAAAGATAGGTGAGCTTGGAGCCTGCGTTGCTCCTTTGCGCGTCTTCTCTCCCTCTCTGTTGATATCTCTCTTGGTGTCTTTTAATGGCTTCACTTTTGGTTTGAGTCTTTAGAAGGATTTGCTGACACAGTGTTTCTGAAAAGTAATGCATTTAGGGCCTGATCCTGTAAGTCACATTCTTTGTAGCGGCTTTTTTTTTAAAGACCTATCTGACAGGGAGTTGTTGAAGCAGAAACACAACAAGTAGGCATGGAGCTCCAGCTTAGAAATGAAGTCATGCTGCTCAGGAGGTGTACTTACGAACATTTAGCTTGACTGGGATTTTCCTTCAGTTTAGTGATGCAGCATGTGTTAAGATTAATCTTCCCAAGTACATGGCTACATATTTATTAAGGCAGGTTAACATGGGCCTTGCTGTAACCTGAAATGAACTGCCCAAAAAATGTAGGGCTCATGTCATAAGCATCTGAGCTGCTAAAGGGAGAACTGTAGAAATACTGAGTGCAGGATGTTGTCTGCGGGTGAGTTGGAGGCCTATTTGTCAAGAAATCCCAATTTTCGCTATAACAAAATCCTAAATAGCTGGACCTTATAAAAAAATAATGCTTCTGATCTGAAATGTCACTTGAAGACTTCTTTTTTGCATGCTTTCAAACTGAAAATCATCTAGGCTTCATGAAGAACAAATCGAGAATTAGTTAATAGCATCTTTGAATCCAACTGTTTTGAGAAAGTTGTATTTTTTAACTCAACCTCTATTTGCCAAAAATCAGGAAAGCGTTCTTGTGTACTTACCTCTTTCTTTGATGTACACTGAATTACTTAAATCATATTAGGAACAATTATAAGATCAATGAATATTAAATGCATTCAGAGAAAATCAGGAAGTATTTGTATTGGATGACCTGCACAAACATAACAATATAATTTTTGCATGTAAACTGCTTTCCTTCTGTGACTCCAAATGAGAAGTTGCAGTTCTTTTTTTTGCAGCTGCTGTTTTGGGTCTGCCTGCGTAAGGTTAACTTGGGCAATACAAGGCTCAAGTATTCCACTCAGGCTGCAAGGAAGCATCACTTCATTTTGGATCTTTGCCCTTGAGTCTTCTCCTGAAGCCATGCTCTTCTCATTTTTCAATAGCAACCTGAGTTACTTCCACTGGCCTCCAATAGGGGCTAGCTGCTGATAGTAATTGATAGTAACTGGGGAAGTATAAAAGATTTTTGCCTATTGCTTGTGCCCCAGGAAGTTCGTATCTCATCTCTGTCAAACAAGTTAACCGCTGTGCTATTATGTCATGATAAGGCATGCTGGTTCTCTCCCAGGAGCCCGCGTACATGCAAGACAGAATTAGTTCCCACTTTAAAAAGTGTACAGAGCTCTGTTCGGTTAGGCATTAAAAGTGCCTGTTAAACTGAGCTCTTTAGTGTGATGAACTATGCATAAGAGTTCCAAGTTCCTGTATTCTGAGGTTTTTTTCTGAGCTAGCATCAAACCACCCAATCCTCTGAAGTTTGGGGCAGAACAGAATTATAAATTTAGGTATCGAGAAACTTCGATATCATAAAATTTTGGGGGGTTAGGGTTGTGCTAGCGTTCAATGAACATTTTCAGGATTTGCAGCTTTAGAATTAAGTGGGGTTTAGGCATTGTAACCCTTAATTTTTGTTGGGGATTCATGTTTGTTCAGCTCTGGCCTTCTGTGTGTGTGAAGGCAATTGGGATGAGTATAGAGGGGCAGGTTAATTGGAAGAAAAGTAGGCCATGAGCTTCATCTGGGGGAAAAGGGTGGTTTATGTATTTACTATTTGAATGTGTGAAATTATCTTTGTCTTAGCTTAAATTTTCAGTGATAATAGAGGTTTCATCTCTAATTTATGATAGTCCAGAGGGCTGATCCAGACCATGGAGAGATGACGGGGTCCCAAAAGGTGGTCAAATGACACACCTTCAAAATCTTGCTTTGACATAAGTTACTTTGCCCAAACCAATTCTACAGTCTTTAGTAAGTTTTGTTGCAGTTAATAAGCCAGCAAGCAAAAAAAATCAAGATTATTCGTTAAACCAATACATTTCTGTGCTTTATCTCATGTTTCCCCTTGCTTGTGAGAAGAGCTCCTTGTAAATACAGAACCACTTCTCTGTTCTTGTTAAAATCTTTCTTTTTAAAAACAAATTTTTCCACGGTGCCCTCAAAAATCTGTAGAACTGGTTGGCTGATTTTGTGTGGTGATTCTGTATAATGCTGATGCAGGGAAGGACTCTCCAAAAGCTTTCCTAACTCTTCTGTTTGACATCTGCTGTAAACAACAGGGTACATGTACAGTCCTTTTCTCCCTTATTTAAAAACCGTAGAACAAAACAGGCTGGGTTGCCTATGTCTATGAATGCTACAGGCTAAAATAAAAGAAGACATAAGCTATAGTAAACTGAAGTTCAAATTGCACAATTATTATAAAAGGTCAAAATAAGATTTAACAGACATACTAGCAACATGTGATGTAAATGTTCAGCATAGAGAAATGCAGCATATGATTCTTTGAGGAAGAAATTCAGAGGTAGATACCAAACTGCTTGCAAACCCTAGTTAAAGAACTCCAGGCAAGACGGTGGAAGTTGGCATTGAGGTCAAATTACTGTTTATCTCTGTCATGTCCTCAGCATAAATTAAAGGTATTTGTTTTCCTCTTTCATGCAGTACTGCATAGTAACTTTCATATTTCCTTTTATTCCCATCCTACATCCCAACATAAACTGACTTTAATTAAACATTCTAATCATGATAAGCTTACAAAGCAATTTATGGGTAGAAACTGAGTTTCTTTGGTTCTTTCTAGAAAACTAAGAACACACTGAAGGAGAGAAAACTTCAGTGTTTATACTGAGATTTGACTTGACTGGCAGCCTAACTGCATTAGTTTCCTGGTGTTCTGGTACCTGGGGTGTCATAAAGGAAATAGTGGAAAAAGGAGAAAAAGGGCAGTGATGTGAGGCACAGTGGAAATGTTCAACTTAGACTGTTCAGACTCCAAACTGAGTGAAAACAAGAAAAAAGGTGTAACTGAAGGCACTGTTAAAAGGGAGCTATTAAACTGGAAAGAAGATACCATGAAAGTTCTTGAATTATGTTAAAAAAAGGAATGTCGCAGCTAAAATACAGAGTTGCAAAATACTAATACTGGGGTGGTAGTCATGGAGGACTGAACACATTTAAGTCTGGAGTAAAAGAATTGGCATGACACGTAGCACCTCGGAGTGCACTATACGTTGCTTAGAGACTAAAAGTAGGAAACTTCTCTTTGAGTTGGAAGCTCATCATGTGGAACTGACAGAAAAAAAGAATGAAAGGGCAAAGAAATTAATGATCAAAGCTAACTATGAGCCATCAGTATTGTCCAACCATAAGAAAATAGTCCCTGACGCTATTGCCTGTGTGGATAAGGAAAGAACTCGTTATATGTGTATGCCATTAGATGTGACACCATTAATGCTTCTGAGCTGATGGTGTACTTCTTGAATACTTCTCCATTCAAGAAAGATTAGTTCACACTGAGACAAGTGTAAGTAATTATTTCAGTGATAAGTAGCATGTGAGAGTCTTGCAAAAGGAAACAGGTATTTATCTAAATTTATCTAAACACAGCACAAACTGAGAGGGGAAGATGATTGCTCTCAGTAAATTTACCTGGGAAAAAAGGGAAGCATAAACATAGGTTGAGTGTGGAATTATGTAAAATACAGGATGGTGATCACAAGAGTGTAAACAATCATGAATACATGCAAGTCATTAGTATTAACAAGTTCTTGAAACTTTCTGTGTGAAATCATGGTGCAGAAATACTTGTATAGATTCGGGCTTTGTTCCTTGATTAAAAAACTTTGTATAGTTATTTACAAAACTAAGACCCCAGATTCAAGGACCTGTAAACACCTTTCCAGTTAAACAGCTGTTGCCAGTTCTCCAGTGGAAAGTATATGCATCATCTCTGCAGACTCCCGTTTACAATAATACACTTCAATCTGGGGTTTTGTTGAAATTGTCTCTTAAAATAAGATTTTTGCTGCCTTTGTAGCCTTGTTCTAATCTTGCAGTATAAAACACCTGTTTAGAAGAGACCAAGTTGAAATGCATCAGTCCAATGTTACTGTCACACTTTTTTCCAGTTTCCGTGATTTTAACCTGTTTTTCCTTCCCTCTAACGTTAAGAATGCCCATAGAAATGGGTAATCATAGAATCATGTGTGTAATACGTATTCTGTGTTTTCAGAAAGCAAAATTAGGTTGTATGTCCAGTTTAAATGCTTTATCCTTTTGCAAGCAGTGGCAATTTTACTGGAGATAAATGTTCTTTTCAGAATCAGGAATTTCTATGCCAAATTTTGAGCCTCAACTGCAAATTTTACATCATGCACATGTAGGCTTAGTCCCCCAGACTACTCTTCCTCTTTTGAAAGTTTTCCTTTATTTTTGTATTTTAGAGGAAGAGGGTGTAACTTCCCTTTCCTGATTGTTAAGTGGACAAAAATAATGATACTTCATTCCTTGTAATCCTGCAGTTTCCCTGCAAATCCACTGTCCTCTTCTGCCCTGCATCACAGTTTGATGCTACTATTAGTTTGCATTAGCTTTGTTTAGATGTCAGCGGCTGACTGCAGCAGTCCCAGGACACTGATAGTACTAATGTGCACAAATCTGTCATTGGTGATCTACCTGCTCTCTGCCCTGCTCATGAGACTTAAAGTAAGGACTTGCATGGTGTACTAGTTAACTTCACAAAGCCCAACTCACCATGGCAGGTGTCTGTTGACCACGTTTTAATACAGCTGATAAGAAAATCGGAGGATGGGGTTGTACCCTCTCCATGTTCCTGTTTGGCAAGAGACTTCCCCTGTATGTGGTGCTTAGCATTTTGATCACCGCATCATTAAAGCCAGAATGTTTGAATTCGTGTCTGTGGCATTCTACTTTTGACATGACATAGCTCAGGGAGAGAGTATTTTTCTCTGGGTGGGATTAATTTTATTCAGACTGTTACCAGCTGTTTTCTTGAGTTGCCAGTTTTTAACTGTTGTAAAATGGTGAGTAATGTAATTAGCCATTACTAATCTAACTAGTAATTAATTATGCCAACTGGTACTCTTGAGTATTCAAACATGCAAAGCAAATAATTCTTATTTATAGCCAAGCCAAAGTTATGGAGCATGTAGCCATATTTCAAAACCAGGAATTATATTTTAAAGTACCCACTTCCATTTCAGTGGTGGGGACAGGTCCACCATGTATTACTGCAGGTAGTTCCAAAGAGGAATAACCTTAAAGATTATTAATCATCTCCCTGCATAGCTTGGTTACTGTTGGAAGTCGTTAAATGTAGAGGAACCACCTCACTAAATAAGCGCTTCTAATTCTCCTCCCCCTACCAAGATCTTTTTTAAAGAGCATCCTCGTGAGTTGCATTTGAATAGGAGTTGTAGCTTGCACGGCATGGTTCTGGTTTCGAATGCTCTGACGAAGGTACGCCTGCAGGACTTTTCATTTGACCCACTCTGAATTGAATTGCAGTATTTGTTAAAAGATGGAAATTTGCCAGACAAATGAGAACATCTTGTAGTTTCAGCTTCATAGTTGTCTCTCCTTCTGATTCTTAAAGAGAAGGGGTGTTGATAATAGCAGTACTTTTGACAGGTCAGTGGCCTCTTGCTTCTGGCCACCTACTGACAGGGAAGACACATGCAAAAGGAGTCTCATACAAGTGAGGCGTAATTGTTCCTGTGGTCAGTTCCACTGAGGATAATGCTGACTAAGTGGGTGGAAATACATGCCTCTATGTGCCTTGTAAGCAGTTTGACCAAAAATAAGAGAAAACCAGAAATACTGCGCGTAAATACTTTCCTAAGCAAATTTTTTTAAAAAAATTAGCAGTATTAATGATTTTTAAACTCACAGCGTGTGTGTATTTGTTATGTGAGTATGCACAGGGCTAGCATGTTGACCTGATGAAGTAGCAGTGAACTGTCACTCAGTTCTTTTGCAGTCAGGTCTTTTAATTTATTCTGGTCCTTCTTCCCTTCAGCATGTATCCTGCTAGTTGCTAGGCAACCAAAAGTGATATTTACTGCGCATGATTTTTTATGTGGTAGTTGTGGTTATCTTTTTCTAATTGCAAAGCTGGGGACAGGGATTAAAATCAGAGTTGCAGTACTAATTACTAATTTTCTCCTATTGTATCCACAACACAACCGTGTGAGATTATGTAAGAAAAGATCACATTAATTTACAGTATAGATGCATGTATACAAAGGGAGCAGAAGATAATATTTCTTTGTGAGAGGGAGTTCTATAAAGATGATAGAACAGAATAAGCTGTTATTGATCTGAGTAGACAAAATTAGGCACCAGTCTTCTGTTGCATATTTCATGCCCTTAGTGCTTTTTCTTTCACAGCCTTACATGGTTCTCAGCAATTAATTATATCAAGCAAAAGCTTGAAGGTTTTCTCTGGCATTCTTAGTTTAACAGAATGTGTTAACAAATCACAGTTGGCTAGAATTATAGCTTGAAATCAGGATATTGCTCTTTAATAATTTACTACCATTATATTTTTACTATAAAAAATACAGTATAAGGTGGGGGAGGAGTGTATGTTGACAGGTAAAAATAGCCATGAGATAAAAATCTCTATAATCATCAGGAGCTTTTTTTAATGGGACAAATATACTAAATATGTTTTAAAATTTGATCAAAACTAGATTATTAGTAGCTGTCTCCTTTATACTTAAATAGTTCTATTTGTTGTCAGGCGCTGAAGCAACACCAGCACCAGTGGTTTCTTTTCTCAAATAGATATTTCTGTTAAAAGAAAGCTGAAGTTTAAAACACAGCAATGATAGCTCAGACCTTCTGTATAGCAAATCCATATTCATAGTGCAGAGTTTGAAAGCAACTTTGCACAATTTTTAAATGATTGGCTCACATCTGTATCATATGTCAATATATCGCACAGATTTATTAACATAACTTGAAGTTTGTAAAGTCAACCACATAGAAAAATAGGCTATAACAGAAAAAAAGGGGGAAACCTAATGTGATTCCTTCAGGAAGGTACATTAGACTATGCTGTGTTATGCTTTGCTTTGCTTTGCCTTCCTGCAGGACCAGTGCATTGCATAGACAAAGTGGGCACTGATTGCTTAATGAATGGTTAAATTCCCACTGGGCTTCTTTAGAGTGCTCGTAAGGAGTCTGAATGTTTTGTAGGTACAGAACTTTATTCACGACATTTTAATGTTGGGTTTTTTTACGAATGAGAAATAGAAACTTAAATTTTAAGACACCATTGGGACACCAGAGATCTCAGAGTACTCTGACTTCTGGGAGTACTTAGTGTTCTGCAGGTTCAGAACAAATTTCATTGATCTCAGTTGTAGCTGTGAGTGCTGAAGTCTTCTCTTCATTAACAACAACAAATATACGGTCCTCAATATGCAAAGAAGTACTTAATGCATTGTTTTTCCTTGTATGGCTTCCAGTTTATGTTTGAGAGGGCAGTTGGAGATGAAGGCAAATTCTGCCTGCAGCATGATGTAGTCAGTCTCAGATCATTAACAAGATTGGTGCTTTAAATCCGTAGTATAAACACCTCCCATTTCGACAGGGGAATCGTGAAAGTAGTGAATTTTTCTTTTTGGTGTAAATCAGTACTGAAGGAGAAGGGAGGTGCAGCAGTCTGAGTCTTAACAATTATTTGCTGGCAGGAGAGAAATAGTAAGACTTGGGATAACAGCTGCCTGGTCATTTAATGATTTCCTCTATTTCAGTAACAGGGTGCTTCCCAGATAAATTAGATCTTTTGATTGGAATTGCTAGTAACTGCCTGGAGTGTGAGGTGCAGGTGGTCTGTGGGGTTATTCTGCCCTGACAGCTGTGAGGGGAAGGTAGACTTGACTCTCACCTTCCCTGACGGAGGTGCGTCGTTTGCCACCATGTCTCACCGTGCGGTGCCCAGAAACGTGTTCCTGCACAAGCCACCGTCTTGCTGTAACACAGGGGGCAGCCCAGCAGGTATTGCTAAGCAGGCAAGGGGAGCAGCTTCTGCTGCTGCAAGTCAGACAAGAGTTGTTGGGGTGAGACAGAGATTTTTGGTTTCTAGGTTTGCCCTGGGTGGAAAAATAGTCTGGCTGCCAGCTGGCACCCCGGGTATTGGTTGAATGACACTGATTAGCGAGCTGTGATTACAGCGTGTACATTGTCGTCTTCTTTGATGCAAGGTGTGCAAGGAGCACTAGCGTCCCAGGACTAAACAGAGAACACATCTTGGATTAGGTGAGCAACTACTTCAGAAACAAGGAAATTCTCCCTATACCTACTTGCTCATTGGTCTATCAGGTCCATAAGAAAAATAGTATCTTCTCAAATTCTAGTTCTATTTCAGGCATTAAAGAATGCCTAAGGTATAGTAGGCATTCATGACTTTCATAAAGGGCAGAGCTGTTTTGTGCTTTTTATCATCCTTATCCTCCGTGGCAGAATCGCCCCATTTAACCTTGGATTCCATATTATTGTGTCTGATAAGATCCCATAGATTGTGGAGGGTGACTACATGAAAGAAGCTCAGGTGGAGACCGGGATTTGGCAGCCTTCTTGCCCAGCTGCTGTGAAGTTTTGGTACCTCTGGGTTACCATCTGAAGAAGTAAATGAGAGACCTTTTGGAGTAGCTGTGAGAGAAGGAGGCATGTGTGTCTGGGCTGGGAAATGCTTTGTGAGTGCGATGTGCAGTGAATGACAGTTCCTGTCAATGGAGCGTTTTTCTGCTACTTTGTGAGAAAAATGGCATACACAGAGTTGGGGGAGGAGAGGGAAGACTATCCACTAAGTGCCATCAGCAGATTTCCTCTCTGGGTGACTTAGAGCTGTGTATTACTTGGGAGGCCACAAATAAGAAGATTGAAAAAAAAAAACCCTCAATTTGGGAGTGTTAAAATAGCTATTAAAAAAGGATGAACAATGGGTAATCTGGAAATTTTAGAAATCATGGACACCTGTAATGATAGGCAATGTTCACAGAGTGTGAAAGGCTTTTAGATAACCTGTCATCTTATTTTAAACGACTATAAAGAAGGACAAGTGGCAGTAGTGATTTTCAATACAGTTACAAAGATCTTCCCAGAAACTTAGCAGTCATTAGTGGAAGTTAATAATTTCTTTTATTAGTCCGATTGCAATTAGCATCTAGTATAATGGAAATCAGTATGAACAAATTATTTGTTATGATGAGATACAAAACAACTATAAAACGGTGAAGACAAAGATAAACTTTCAGTCACTTGCTAAACAATATGACACAAAACTGAGAAAACAAGACTGTATTTGACACACTGCTGTTGAATTCAGATTCATATCCTCATCCTGCTTCCCTAAAGCCTTCAACACATATGATCCTATAGTAAAGGTGAAACATTAGGACAAAAGGATATGTTTTAAATGGTAAATCATTTCTCTGTACCAAATTTAAAAATCAGAGCACAATATGATTTCAAACTATTTGGAAGAAAAAATTGTGATCTTTTTTTTTTAAATTATTTTTCTTATGATTAGATTTTATATGTGTGTTCGAGTTTTTGTAAGAAAGCTGTAGTAATTCTTTGCGTTATGGGTTTATTTTCTCAACAGTTCAGGACGGCAGCTAAGTGAAGTCTTCATTCAGCTCCCATCTAGGAAAGAATTACCAGAGTATTATGAATTGATTAGAAAACCGGTGGACTTCAAAAAGATAAAGGTGAGAACATTTTTGGAAGTGGAGATTCCTCCATTTCTTTTTGCTGTACAGAAAAGTGAGCATGAACTTGTCTTTCAAATGAGAACAGCCTGAATACTGCTTGTACCTGTATTTATGGCTTAGATTTTAAACATTGCTACACACTTTGTTAGGAATTTTGTTTAGTGTACATTGCAGTATAACTCCATAATTGTAACTTCAAATCAAAATGTTAGCAGTGTGAAACAAATGACATCTCGGTGTCTTTTTTGCAAAGACTTTATTGTGAATCTGCAAGCATATCTTTGGTAAGAGCACAGTGTTTGCAAAGACTTAATGGTTCTAGGAGAATGTATTCATCCCAAAAGTAACATCACGTCTTGGAACAGCCAGGTCACATCCAAACGTGGTTTGGCAAAAGAGGTTTAGGCTGTTGGTTGCATGTTAAGTGACGTCCTAACTATGACTTTCATTCATGTCATAGCGTGTTTTGTTTCTGTGCTAGAAAGAAGAAACTGCAACTTCCATACCAAAAGAGCTCCATTTCTGTTTCTCTTGTCCCAGCGTCTTCAATGCTGTAAACTCACACACCAATTGCCTTTTTTCTCCATTACCCTGGTCTATTTTTTTGGAGTATTATGTTAACGATACCTTTCAAGACTTTGTTTTAAACATATCCTTGTCTTGATGCTTAGGTGCATTTTTAAAAAAAAGAAAGCTTTCAATGTGTTGAAATCAAATACTAACTCAGTGTCTTCTCTGCTGTTTTTTGTTCCTGCCCCACTGCCCATCTATACATCTCTAAATACCCACACAAATGCAACAGGAAAGAATTCGCAACCATAAGTATCGGAGCCTTGGAGACTTGGAGAAGGATGTCATGTTGCTGTGTCACAATGCTCAGACATTCAATTTGGAGGGATCACAGGTCTGAGTGAACCACTTTGTGTTAAGCATATTTCCCCTACCTAATGTTGTCAGTGCTGGTGGATTGTTATATTATGTATATAAACCCTGTGCTTTAATTCTTAATTTGAATAGAGAAAAATGCCGAGATCTTCAAATCATCCAGAATGGACTGGACACAGTTGGAGACAGTGCATGCAGAGAAATTGATTTTGACTGTAATTCTAGGATCAGTTTTTTCTGATCTGTATATTTAGTTCAGAGCTGCTGTAAGACTATTTAAATCTATGGTAAAAGGCAGTGTGTGTAGAGAGATATATCAGCTTGGGTTTACCACAGCAGATGACAGAAGGAACAGATGTGACAGTGCAGCTTAGAACGGGATGATGAGGAAATAACTTTGTAGTGAACTCTTCATTTCTGCTAATGGAAGAAACAAGTTCAAGGTTTGTCCAGCAATAGAGCTTTGTGAATGAAGCTTTATACTTTCTGAACCCTCTGGGGTGTCTGTTTTAAGAGACAGTATTAATAAATCCCAGATGAGTCTTGGAGGTTTAGACAGCAAAAATCTTTCATCTCAAGCAGATGTTTCACACACACGAATGCTCTCAGTGCTGTGAATTCAGAACAGGACACTGACACAGGAGAAGACACTACAAAATCTGGATGGCAGATAAAAAAGTTTTCTTCCAGTACAGTGAAACATAATCTTGGGTGATTGTTTTTGTGTATGAGGTCCAGATAGCGTGATGCAAATGCAGTAACAGAAACAACATGAAGACAACTGCCATAATATGTGAGAGGAAAAAAATGATGTTAATAGAAACCTAAGTAAAAGAAAGCTTGAAGGCTAATGCTGCAAATACTAATGCAGCCCTCAAATTCCTACACATTCCAGATGACCCTTAGCTAAACTGAGGAGTTAGTTTTCAGTTCTCAAATTTTAAAATAAAAATAAGCACAAAATTAATTATGAAGGATTGTTGAATACAGCTCATTTGTGATGATTTTTGCTGTCTAGAGACAGAAAATGTTTTCTGTAATATGTACAGAAATACAGAATGCGTGGTGTTTTTACTGTCTTAAGTTATATGGAAACAACCTATAAATAAATCAGCTAAAAAATTACTTTAATGAGAAAATTAATGATTATATGAACTGTGGGACAAAATTTTGCTACGTGTCCAAATGTAAATTGCCAGCTTACTGCTTAGTCACATAGTGGTAAAACAGCTATAAACATCTAAAAATAACAAAAGCAAAAAAAAAAAAGAAAAAAAGGAAAGCTGATCCCTAATACTGCAAAGTATCACTGAGACTGTAGAAAAAGGTAAAAGTCGGGAGAGGAGGTAAAAAGAGGCGACAGAAAGTCAGTAGCAAAGTGAGAAATATAATTAAATTATTCTCATCAGAATGACTAAAGCTGCTAATGGGTAGAATTAACAGGAATTATCCCGAGTGGGTAGTTACATTCAGTAGCCATTGCTGCTCTATTTGGAAATAACCCAACCTGTATCAAAGTGTTGCAGTATTATTTTCCAGTCCAATGTGCCAACATTAATTACTAAAGCTAGTATTACTTTTTATAGCATGAAGCCCAAATACCTTGTACCTGTTCTGGGGGTTTTTTTTAAGATTCTTTTGGGTAAGTTCTCTTACCATTCATTTTGATTTCCAGTGAATTGCAGGACACTTCAACGGCAGTCCTCCAGTTTTTAAGGCTGCCTGATGTTCTTTTTAATAGTTTGGGTCCACCTTTCTTTTGACATACCAGTTTGCTTCAGTAAACTAGGATTATTTATGTGTGCAGCCGAAACCAAAAGACTCATGCATGTAGTTGCTTAGGTACACAGTGACTTCAGGTGAAATTCTACTTGTTTGTACTCTTCGTGTGCTGCTTTTCCTTGGAGCAAAGCAGTTCAGTCTAAGCTGGAACCCTATGAGGGGTTTCCAGGAGAGGCAGACTTTATGTTTTGAGGCTTTTGTCCTCAATGAATGCAACCTCAGAAATTTGAAAAATTTTTCATTCTGTAATGGTCAAATGAAACACAGCCATGTAAGGGCTTTAAAATAGTATGCATCTATTAACAATATTCACATGTGTTTTATTGGTCATGAAGTTCTGTTGTCATTGCTTTTCCCTTTTTGAAGGAAGTTCAATTGTCATTGATTTGCTGGGTTTTTGGTTTTTTTTGTTTGTTTGTTTGTTTGTTTGTTTGTTTGTTTTTTTTGTTTGTTTTTTTTTTTTTTTTTTAAATTTTTTGGAATTGGGTTTTTGGTAAAA